>OW026521.1:75709561-76208561 GCA_932274085.1 Protocalliphora azurea | reverse complement strand
AATATAATATAATATAATATAATATAATATAATATAATATAATATAATATAATATAATATAATATAATATAACATAACATAATATAATACAACATAACATAACATAATATAATATAATATAATATAATATAATATAATATAATATAATATAATATAATATAATATAATATAATATAATATAATATAATATAATATAATATAATATAATATAACATAATATTATATAATATAATATAATATAATATAATATAATATAATATAATATAATATAATATAATATAATATAATATAATATAATATAATATAATATAATATAATATAATATAATATAATATAATATAATATAATATAATATAATATAATATAATATAACATAATATAATATAATATAATATAATATAATATAATATAATATAATATAATATAATATAATATAATATAATATAATATAATATAATATAATATAATATAATATAATATAATATAATATAATATAATATAACATAATATTATATAATATAATATAATATAATATAATATAATATAATATAATATAATATAATATAATATAATATAATATAATATAATATAATATAATATTTCAAAAAATAATAGATTAAAGCGAATAACAAAAACCATAAAATAATGAATAAAAATAATTATATAAGCTTTATCGTAAAGCATTCGCCTAAATCAATAATATATAGGAGAATAATTCACGAATTCCATTTTCCAAAAAGTTGTGAGTTAAATAGATGATGTTTACAGAGAACACAACTTTTAGTTTTATTCAAATAAAAAGCAGAGGCTAAAATTTTGTAGCAAAAGCTGTTCAGGACTTCGATAACCATATCAGAAGAATAAAATATATTTAAGTGAGGTATAAAATTCCATTAGGTGATTCAGGATGTGCTCCCAGGACCAAACATTAAAGTCCTTATAAAGGACACTAGTTATTATTTAGAGCTATATCTACCTCTACAGGGCTATAAAGATTTCGGCGTCAATGTGTTAAGATGAAAATAGGATGGGTATGCCTTAACATTTTGTGGAAAAAATTTCTTTAGAATTTACGTAACTGAGAGGCAAATAGGGTGAAAAGTTTTCATGGAGTTGCGGACCCCATTTACTGCTATGAAAACGTATTGAAAACGTTAAAACATCTGAACCGATTTTCTTGACATCATGCTAATCTCTGACTTCCAATATGGACTAATAGATCGAAGCAAGGACAGTGGAGGTCTCCACAGTAATTGAGTAAAGATTTAAAAGAGGTCCAAATATATTGATGATGATCTATATAGTAAATTTTTATTCCATTGATTATTTTTTTTAATGATGGTATGTATATCACATTCGGCCAATACTTGTTTCATATATATGACAGTAAACCAAGTTTTTAGACATGTTTTTAAAAACGGTTCGATCAAAAAGAAAAAAGTTGAAATATTTTTAGAACTTTGTATTTAAAAACGAACCAATCATTTTTTACATTTTCAACTTATTCAGCTGGTTTAATATATAAGTGTAAGTCAATGATAGAATATAAATATGGTATGAATAATTAAAAAAATTGCAATATAAAATATGTAGTTAATTAAATATTACTTAAATATTTATTTAAATAAATTAAAAAATATTAAATAGTTTTTTATTTCAGATTTTTTCCACAAAAAAAAAAAAAAATTGTACAAAAGACGTCCCAATCCGATGCCTGCTCGAAAGGGGCTACTTGCACCGCAAAATACATTTTTGGATACAATTGCAACAAGATTCGATGGGACGCGTAAGTAAAAACATTTTTATATATTCTACCAATCTTCTATAAGTATAAGTATATATAAAAGTTTAACGTTACTGACTGACTGATTCAGTTTCGCACGTTAGAGGCGGATTATTTGAAACTCGGCTAAGATTTGTAACTATCTTTTTTATTTTAAACTAAAACGTGAAGCAAATAAACTTTTTTTACCCTTTCACAGTGTGAGATTTTATCAGATAATCTGGAAAATTTCTAATTTTGGCATTCTAGAAATTTCGAAACTGCTATGAAATATATTTTATATATAGTAGTCAATATATTGAATAGATCGGATCATATTTTACCCATCAGAATTCATAAATCATTCCCCTCTGAATCTCTTAAGAGCATTTTAGAAATGATCCGCTATCGGAATGAAATTTTACGATAATAAATTTGAGGTATCGTAAAACTATTTCACAAATTATAATTTCTCATATTATCAACATGAAGGTTAACAAGTTAGAAAATATAGTCAGTCAAGCCCGATAATATGAAATCCTACACCATTGTATATGTGCATCTAACTTTAGGGTGGGGTCTTATATGCGATATGTCTCTATTTCCGCACCGATACTTGTATTAAAAAACATACGTATATACATCTATAAAACATACTTATACATAATACTATGTTCATATTAACATATATATGAGAAATACACTTTAGAATAATTCGCGAAAGTAGCCTCTCTCTCTCTCTCTATATATATATATATATATATATATATATATATATATATATATATAGAGAGAGAGAGCGAGAGGCTATATATATATATATATATATATATATATATATATATATATATATATATGTGTATATATATATATATATATATACCGGACGGATATTGTTTAATCGATTTAGAAAGTGATTCTGGTGTCGGAAGATTATTTCTGTGCATTGCAAACATCCGCACAATAGCATAAACCCCAAACCACCTATGAAGATGTAGGGTAGTGGTTCCAAAACTTTTTTTTAATAATTCTGTAACTTGTGAACCTTTGTAAATATCTCAATTAAATTTCACCTGACGAGGTGTTTTCGAATTGATTTGAAGCAGCACAGATTCCTAGCAGGTCAAGGGGGGAATGGGCAGACCTCCAAAGTTGGTCTGTTGGATATTTTAAAAAAATAAGCAACAATTCATTTATGATTCCACACAATAAAATTACATTTAGATAGTTCTTGTAAATTTCTACAAAAAATACGCTTACATGTACAGGTTATCTCTTTTAGTTTCATAGATATTTAGGTCGAAATAAATTGTTCACTCATTTTTAGCCTCGATTTTTATTTTTTTAACTTGGCGGGCTCAATATTGTTCTGACAAATATTAATATTATTTGAATTTCGTATAAATATATAGATTAGGTAAAAAGTTATATTAATCTGAAGTTGGAACTTTAAAGAGGAAGAAGGCGCTTGGCGTAGATGTCTCCCCATAAGCCCTATCCGAACTTTGTCAATTTTTCACATTTTTTTAATTTGTTTCTAAAATTCTCCAATCGCAAAGCTGGGATCAAACAAAATTTTATTATTTAAATACATTTAATATTATTTGAATTTCGTATAAATATATAGATTAGGTAAAAAGTTATATTAATCTGAAGTTGGAACTTTAAAGAGGAAGAAGACGCTTGGCGTAGATGTCTCCCCATAAGCCCTATCCGAACTTTGTCAATTTTTCACATTTTTTTTAATTTGTTTCTAAAATTCTCCAATCGCAAAGCTGGGATCAAACAAAATTTTATTATTTAAATACATCTATATATTGGATAAACACACAAAAATTTTTTCTGACAGACGCCTCTTATAAGGACAATGTGCTTTTTGAATGGAAAAAGTAAATTTTTAAAAGACATTTTTTCCGGGTTGGGATTTTTGGTATTTTGGTACAAAACAGTGGGAGTATTTTTAATTCCATGAATTTAAGATAAGTCTATCTATATTGGATTAACACTTCATTTGAATATCGCTACTCGTTTACATTTTATTTAGGTCCAAATATTAACATTATTTAAAAAAATACACTCAAAATTTAAATGTTAAGTTTTTCAGGTCATGGTTTTAAGAAATTTAACCGAATTTTATATATTCTCACTAATTCGGATTTTCATGTCCTATCGTTTCCTATGATACCAAATACTTTCATAAAATATTTATACTTTGCTTGAAAACTAACAAAAATTTTTAGCACTTTTCCCATATATTTTATGAAAAATGTAAACACAGCGCAAGTAGCAATGTTAGCTTCTGCTGTTACCTATACATTGAGGTTGTACTTGCAATATTTGCACTTTTCATACAAAAATATAAGAAATTTCAAAAACTTGCAACTTCAGACCATGACCTGAAAAACTTAAAATATAAATTTAAACGAGTAGAGATATTCAAATAAAATTTTGACACAAAATTAGGGAATTAGAAACTCACCCACTGTTTTGTACAAAAATGTCTAAAATACCAAAAAAAAAAGTAAAAAAAAATAATTTTTATAAAGTTCTAAGTTCAGATTAATACAACTTTTTATCTAATCTATACATTTATACGATTCTTGCAGCAATATTATTTAGAATTTTGTAAGGAATCCGATGAACATTTTAATTTATTGAGTCCGCCAAGTTAGAAAACCTAAAAAAGGGGCTAAAAATTAGTGAACATTTTATTTTGACCTAAATATCTCTTAAACTTAAAGAGATAACTTAGACATGTAAGCGTAGTTTTTGCAGGGATTTAAAAGGACTACCTATATGTAAAATTTTTTTCTGTCAAATCATAAATTAATTTTTGGCGAT
Organism: Protocalliphora azurea; assembly: GCA_932274085.1. Lineage (NCBI taxonomy): Eukaryota > Metazoa > Arthropoda > Insecta > Diptera > Calliphoridae > Protocalliphora > Protocalliphora azurea. The sequence continues at coordinate 76,203,958 of OW026521.1, read as the reverse complement.
TTAAAAAGAATGCGTATAGATTCCGCTAGGAATTTATGCTAAATTCCATATATTTTGTACAAAAAAAACATTGCTTCTTTTTCATATGTTTGAACATGATATAATACCCAAATAAAAAGCCTAATAAATAAAAAGAATTATGGAAAAATTCGAATGCAATAAAACGTTGCGTTTCAAAGATGAACAATTTTGAAGCATTGCACAGTGTCCCATTCAAAAATGAAATGGAAATAAATCTGCAGTTTCCGAACGGACGGTCCGATTTCAATGAAAAATCATACGGTAAAAGTAGAGGTGCAGTAAAGTTCAAGTTTTGGCGTTGGACTTTATAGACATAATGGGGGCGGGTCCGCAAGGCCCTAAAATTGGACACTTCGGGTATGACAAATATTGAAAACGATTCCGCTTCGATTTAAAAGATTTTTATATCAATGGATTGGTGAAGTTTTTTCGCTGTAGCAGGTCCAAATTTTACCCGATTTTTTAAATAGTTTTCTATTTTATTAACAGCAAATAAGAAAATTGTGCAAAGAAAGAATTTTTAAAAAAAATTTTACGGAATCAAAAGTTATATGGATTTGAAAAAGTAGATTTTACCCGTTTTTTTGTCAAAAAATTAGTCACATTCTTTTTCAGTTATATACAATTTTTCTTAAGTAACATACATAGATTTATTTATTTTATTTTTTTTTTTATTTATTTATTTTTTTTTTTTTCTTTTTTTTTTTTTTTGAAAGACAACTTAATATAAAATAGTGTGAAGGAAAAAAAATTAAGTTGATTGCGAGGACCAAGGTCTCCCGTATTAAACCTATTTTTTTATAAATTTCTAATTTTCGCCTTAATTTCTTAAATTGAAAATCAGGAATAAAAAAAAAATAATATCTTTTATATCATCCAATATATTTTTGGTTTCCTGGTAATAGAAATTTTTGCTCCCCATTATCGGTTGGGAAGATATAGCGGAATTTTTGTTAACAAATCTAAAAAAGTAACTATATTTTCAAAAAATTTACTCGGATTTCATTCAAAAATGTTTACTAATAATCTCTTTTTCAGTATCTTTTTGCAAAAAGTCTTCAACGAATTCAACGAACTACGACGATGTTTTTTGTAGATTTCAACCAGAAGAATCCACGCATATAATACTCTTTGAAATCGGTTTAGATATAACGAAAAAGGATCGATATAGTCCGAGGTCAAAACTTAAACTCTACTATACCTCTTCTATCACCGTGTGAAATCGAACTAACCGTTCGAAAACTGCAGATTTATTTCCATTTCATTTTTGAATGGAACACTGTACGCCGTTATACGGTTCTTATCTGCAAAATTTCAGATTTACGACAAGTTATAGTAGGCAAAAAAAATATATGTCTCCTTTTTATTCTAAATAATCTTTTTTTTTATTTTCGAAGAATGCAAAATTAAAGAGTTATAGCGCAAGAAAGATTTTAGTTACTTTTGATGCCTTTCTGAAGATAAAACTCATAAGCGACTGGCCGATTTACACCCGAACGATCCAATTTTGTCACACATTCTATTGTTTTAGTCTTACCCATGGAGCAAGTAAAACAAAAACTTTTGTAAATCCCATACATTTAGTGGGAGGTCTATTACTCATATAATATACTAGGATTTTTTTTTACTGCCACCAAGGTTAACAACTGATTCAAAAAGGTTAAAAGGTAACGGTAATGGCATTTTAGATTATTTTAGTACCGGCATTTAGAGCTCTTTCGGTAATGGTATTCGTAGTTACGTCGGTAATAACATTTCACGGGTAACGATTGTTTCAGAAATTAGACATGAAATATACGCACAGAAAAAATATCTCTTGGAAAACGGTTGTTAATATAAAATTTTTGTAAAAGCTTTTAAGATTTTAATAAATATATCAATATTATTCAACTACTACAGATTTTCTATTTTTGTAACTTTTAAAACAATATTACGATAGAATTTGTTTTTTAAACCAATTTTTATACGAGTATTTTAGAAATATTTGAAAGTTGTTGGAAGATATCACCGAATTTTTGCAATAATAAATGAATTTCAAATATAAAACAAAATCGGTTGTAACGAAAACAAAATCAATTTGGTGATATCAACCGAAAAAAATTTTAGGGTGGGGTCTTATATGCGATATGTCTCTATTTCCGCACCGATACTTGTATTAAAAAACATACGTATATACATCTATAAAACATACTTATACATAATACTATGTTCATATTAACATATATATGAGAAATACACTTTAGAATAATTCGCGAAAGTAGCCTCTCTCTCTCTCTATATATATATATATATATATATATATAGAGAGAGAGAGAGAGAGAGCGAGAGGCTATATATATATATATATATATACCGGACGGATATTGTTTAATCGATTTAGAAAGTGATTCTGGTGTCGGAAGATTATTTCTGTGCATTGCAAACATCCGCACAATAGCATAAACCCCAAACCACCTATGAAGATGTAGGGTAGTGGTTCCAAAACTTTTTTTTAATAATTCTGTAACTTGTGAACCTTTGTAAATATCTCAATTAAATTTCACCTGACGAGGTGTTTTCGAATTGATTTGAAGCAGCACAGATTCCTAGCAGGTCAAGGGGGGAATGGGCAGACCTCCAAAGTTGGTCTGTTGGATATTTTAAAAAAATAAGCAACAATTCATTTATGATTCCACACAATAAAATTACATTTAGATAGTTCTTGTAAATTTCTACAAAAAATACGCTTACATGTACAGGTTATCTCTTTTAGTTTCATAGATATTTAGGTCGAAATAAATTGTTCACTCATTTTTAGCCTCGATTTTTATTTTTTTAACTTGGCGGGCTCAATATTGTTCTGACAAATATTAATATTATTTGAATTTCGTATAAATATATAGATTAGGTAAAAAGTTATATTAATCTGAAGTTGGAACTTTAAAGAGGAAGAAGGCGCTTGGCGTAGATGTCTCCCCATAAGCCCTATCCGAACTTCGTCAATTTTTCACATTTTTTTTTTTTAATTTGTTTCTAAAATTCTCCAATCGCAAAGCTGGGATCAAACAAAATTTTATTATTTAAATACATTTAATATTATTTGAATTTCGTATAAATATATAGATTAGGTAAAAAGTTATATTAATCTGAAGTTGGAACTTTAAAGAGGAAGAAGACGCTTGGCGTAGATGTCTCCCCATAAGCCCTATCCGAACTTTGTCAATTTTTCACATTTTTTTTAATTTGTTTCTAAAATTCTCCAATCGCAAAGCTGGGATCAAACAAAATTTTATTATTTAAATACATTTAATATTATTTGAATTTCGTATAAATATATAGATTAGGTAAAAAGTTATATTAATCTGAAGTTGGAACTTTAAAGAGGAAGAAGGCGCTTGGCGTAGATGTCTCCCCATAAGCCCTATCCGAACTTTGTCAATTTTTCACATTTTTTTAATTTGTTTCTAAAATTCTCCAATCGCAAAGCTGGGATCAAACAAAATTTTATTATTTAAATACATCTATATATTGGATAAACACACAAAAATTTTTTCTGACAGACGCCTCTTATAAGGACAATGTGCTTTTTGAATGGAAAAAGTAAATTTTTAAAAGACATTTTTTCCGGGTTGGGATTTTTGGTATTTTGGTACAAAACAGTGGGAGTATTTTTAATTCCATGAATTTAAGATAAGTCTATCTATATTGGATTAACACTTCATTTGAATATCGCTACTCGTTTACATTTTATTTAGGTCCAAATATTAACATTATTTAAAAAAATACACTCAAAATTTAAATGTTAAGTTTTTCAGGTCATGGTTTTAAGAAATTTAACCGAATTTTATATATTCTCACTAATTCGGATTTTCATGTCCTATCGTTTCCTATGATACCAAATACTTTCATAAAATATTTATACTTTGCTTGAAAACTAACAAAAATTTTTAGCACTTTTCCCATATATTTTATGAAAAATGTAAACACAGCGCAAGTAGCAATGTTAGCTTCTGCTGTTACCTATACATTGAGGTTGTACTTGCAATATTTGCACTTTTCATACAAAAATATAAGAAATTTCAAAAACTTGCAACTTCAGACCATGACCTGAAAAACTTAAAATATAAATTTAAACGAGTAGAGATATTCAAATAAAATTTTGACACAAAATTAGGGAATTAGAAACTCACCCACTTTTTTGTACAAAAATGTCTAAAATACCAAAAAAAAAAAGTAAAAAAAAATAATTTTTATAAAGTTCTAAGTTCAGATTAATACAACTTTTTATCTAATCTATACATTTATACGATTCTTGCAGCAATATTATTTAGAATTTTGTAAGGAATCCGATGAACATTTTAATTTATTGAGTCCGCCAAGTTAGAAAACCTAAAAAAGGGGCTAAAAATTAGTGAACATTTTATTTTGACCTAAATATCTCTTAAACTTAAAGAGATAACTTAGACATGTAAGCGTAGTTTTTGCAGGGATTTAAAAGGACTACCTATATGTAAAATTTTTTTCTGTCAAATCATAAATTAATTTTTGGCGATTTAAAAAGAATGCGTATAGATTCCGCTAGGAATTTATGCTAAATTCCATATATTTTGTACAAAAAAAACATTGCTTCTTTTTCATATGTTTGAACATGATATAATACCCAAATAAAAAGCCTAATAAATAAAAAGAATTATGGAAAAATTCGAATGCAATAAAACGTTACGTTTCAAAGATGAACAATTTTGAAGCATTGCACAGTGTCCCATTCAAAAATGAAATGGAAATAAATCTGCAGTTTCCGAACGGACGGTCCGATTTCAATGAAAAATCATACTGTAATAGTAGAGGTGCAGTAAAGTTCAAGTTTTGGCGTTGGACTTTATAGACATAATGGGGGCGGGTCCGCAAGGCCCTAAAATTGGACACTTCGGGTATGACAAATATTGAAAACGATTCCGCTTCGATTTAAAAGATTTTTATATCAATGGATTGGTGAAGTTTTTTCGCTGTAGCAGGTCCAAATTTTACCCGATTTTTTAAATAGTTTTCTATTTTATTAACAGCAAATAAGAAAATTGTGCAAAGAAAGAATTTTTAAAAAAAATTTTACGGAATCAAAAGTTATATGGATTTGAAAAAGTAGATTTTACCCGTTTTTTTGTCAAGAAATTAGTCACATTCTTTTTCAGTTATATACAATTTTTCTTAAGTAACATACATAGATTTATTTATTTTATTTTTTTTTTTATTTATTTATTTTTTTTTTTCTTTTTTTTTTTTTGAAAGACAACTTAATATAAAATAGTGTGAAGGAAAAAAAATTAAGTTGATTGCGAGGACCAAGGTCTCCCGTATTAAACCTATTTTTTTATAAATTTCTAATTTTCGCCTTAATTTCTTAAATTGAAAATCAGGAATAAAAAAAAATAATATCTTTTATATCATCCAATATATTTTTGGTTTCCTGGTAATAGAAATTTTTGCTCCCCATTATCGGTTGGGAAGATATAGCGGAATTTTTGTTAACAAATCTAAAAAAGTAACTATATTTTCAAAAAATTTACTCGGATTTCATTCAAAAATGTTTACTAATAATCTCTTTTTCAGTATCTTTTTGCAAAAAGTCTTCAACGAATTCAACGAACTACGACGATGTTTTTTGTAGATTTCAACCAGAAGAATCCACGCATATAATACTCTTTGAAATCGGTTTAGATATAACGAAAAAGGATCGATATAGTCCGAGGTCAAAACTTAAACTCTACTATACCTCTTCTATCACCGTGTGAAATCGAACTAACCGTTCGAAAACTGCAGATTTATTTCCATTTCATTTTTGAATGGAACACTGTACGCCGTTATACGGTTCTTATCTGCAAAATTTCAGATTTACGACAAGTTATAGTAGGCAAAAAAAATATATGTCTCCTTTTTATTCTAAATAATCTTTTTTTTTATTTTCGAAGAATGCAAAATTAAAGAGTTATAGCGCAAGAAAGATTTTAGTTACTTTTGATGCCTTTCTGAAGATAAAACTCATAAGCGACTGGCCGATTTACACCCGAACGATCCAATTTTGTCACACATTCTATTGTTTTAGTCTTACCCATGGAGCAAGTAAAACAAAAACTTTTGTAAATCCCATACATTTAGTGGGAGGTCTATTACTCATATAATATACTAGGATTTTTTTTTACTGCCACCAAGGTTAACAACTGATTCAAAAAGGTTAAAAGGTAACGGTAATGGCATTTTAGATTATTTTAGTACCGGCATTTAGAGCTCTTTCGGTAATGGTATTCGTAGTTACGTCGGTAATAACATTTCACGGGTAACGATTGTTTCAGAAATTAGACATGAAATATACGCACAGAAAAAATATCTCTTGGAAAACGGTTGTTAATATAAAATTTTTGTAAAAGCTTTTAAGATTTTAATAAATATATCAATATTATTCAACTACTACAGATTTTCTATTTTTGTAACTTTTAAAACAATATTACGATAGAATTTGTTTTTTAAACCAATTTTTATACGAGTATTTTAGAAATATTTGAAAGTTGTTGGAAGATATCACCGAATTTTTGCAATAATAAATGAATTTCAAATATAAAACAAAATCGGTTGTAACGAAAACAAAATCAATTTGGTGATATCAACCGAAAAAAATTGTTTTTGACATTTGAAATAAATTAAAATATTTTATAAAAGAAAGTACATACCATAGAAAAAAAACTAGAAATCCAACTTTTTTTAATTCGCTTAGCAAAAACAAAATTTTCTCTTCACACATATAAATTAATACTGAAGAAAATTCTACTGACACATACAAAGAGTTCGGTTTTTTTGACAGCTGAGTTAGGTTTTATTAGAGTAAGTTGGTCTTCTAGTTGTTTTTGTTTTATGTACTTATGTATCATACATATATTTGACAAAAATTTGAGAAAAAAGTAAAATTAAGTATGTTAAGAATATATTTTAAAACCAATTTTGAAGCTGAACAAAGCACCATGGAAGATTCAGGCAACATAATAAAAAGTGAACCAGTCATAAACCAATTCATTTTAGCAGACCTAAAGTTTGTTTTTTCGGAAAAATTAAGCTGAATTCATGAATTCAATTGTTCTTATTGAAAGACCATAAACAAAAAGTGTACTATATTTAAAAATTCCATAAAGCAGAAATAGAAGTAAAAAACTAACGACCTAATATTTTGTCTAAAATTCGTTGAAAACATAAAATTTTAAAATTTAGCACAATTTTATTGCACATGCTGTTTAATTCTTAGTTATAGAATCTAAGCTTCGTAAGATTCCTCTCTTACCGGTCTTATTAACCAGTTGAAGATTTACTTTATTGTCGTAGTAAACAATAATATAATATCCTTTTCTAAATGCTTGGCTTTCGATTTTTTAGTACATAATCAGAACTGTTCCAAATAAATAAATGAAAAATACAAACAAAATTGTATTTTTGAAAGTTATTCACAATATCTATTGTAGCTTTTTGCCGAATTTAGAATGAAAACCGTTACATATTCAGTAATTACAATCGAATAACACACAGTGGTTACAACCGATAAAATTATAATTAAAATTATAAGATAAAAAAGGAAGAGCTTCAGCTACACAGCCCTTAAGCTTAATAAATTACAAAAGGAAAAAATATTACAGTTTACCTATGTATAGCAAAATATATCAAAATTAAATATTCAGTTGAGAGGACAAAATTATGAATAATATTAATGATAATCATGTTAATATAATATATAATTTAAATTAATGTATATACAAACATAAAAAATAATAACAATTCAATATTTTAAAAAGATTAACAGATAATGTGAATATTTAAATATTAAATAGTTAATTTAGAATTGTGTTTACTTTTTTTTAAACAAAAATTGGGGTATAAATTTATATTAAATTAAAAATGTTAGTAACTTTAAGAAATTGTTTATTTGCATATTTTCTATTGTTAGATTCGATAAGCATGTGAATTGGGTTATTATTGTTATGGAAAAAATTTTGACGTTGAATAGCAAATTTGGCGCAAGGTGTCAGGATAAGTTTGAAATTATTAAGGATATTGTCATATTATCACCCAAGAAGATATAATCCATTTGTTTGCAGGGTTGTTATGGATATTAATATAGTTGTATTGCAATTAAATATCCCAGCTGACTACAAACTTCTCTGACAATATATTCCAGAACGACTATCGTTGGCGATCTGCATATGATCGTCAACAAATCTTTCGATCTCGAATGTTCATCTATTGTAGTAATAGTGAACCTTTAGCGATATCAATAGTAAAATAGTGATTCATTTACGACATCAAAAAATTATGAATATTATTCGATATTGATATTACTAAAGACTTGTGAGTATTATCATTGGTAACTGTTCGAATACGATAGTTTTCTATTTTGTTTCCTTTCCATTTTGTTCCCAATTTAAAAATAAATATTAATTTAATTTTTTAAGGTATGATTTAATTCAAACTTAACACAATATATCAAATATTAAAAAATATAGGTATATAATAATAAATTACATTTCAAAAATAATAATTCATACAATGAACAATAAAATTAATAAAATCATTTACATAAGAATGATAATATTTGAAGCATTTTGTCCAATTTTCATCTTCGTTCAGAGAATTCATCAATCTTTTTTTCCTTAATATTATTAACCTTTATGTTGCTCAAGTCCACATCATTACTTAAGGTACGGTCGGACTAGGGAAATTTTTAACAGAAGCTGACAAATATTTCTTTGCCGTAATGTGACCATAAAATATTTTTGTGTGGCCAACAGAAAATCAGCTGATTTTGGGCAAATAAAATTAGCAAAAAAAAAATTTTTTTAATTTTTGGAAAAAATAATTATTTGATCTTACAAAATTTTTGTAAGAGAGAGCAGTATCAAATAACAGTTGTATTGAATCTAAATCATTAAAATCATTAAAAAATATAAATAAATAAGAAGTTTTAAGCAATAAATTCCGCTGGTACAATATAGCTGATCATTTTAATAATTTTATTAACTTGCTTGCTTAATCAAGTAAAATTAAATAATATAATTAAGCAGGATATGTAATTATATTTTATATCCTTAGTTGGTACTCGAGGCAAATTATACGAAAAAATTTTTTAATATCGGAATTGTTGGATATATCATCATCTGGGTGTCTTTATATACTGCGACAAGTCATCGATAATCACGTATCATTATTTTTGGAGTTATAGCACATTTTATGTTAGATTTTAAGGATAATTATAGCAACCATCTTCTAAAGGTATTCACCTATCTTCTGCTGATATTGTCTATAAATATTTTTCTGGTCCATGTTAGAGTGTCCGCAAATGTAAAATTTTCAGTGGGGCTACAGAGTAAAATTACAATCGCAAACTGGGCATATAACTGAGCAAATACATTGTCTCCTTCAGTGATGCGCAAACTTGCGAGCGTAAACGCGCAGAAATGACTGTAAAGGGGTTTTGAAAAGGGCTAAATTAAAAGCACAACGGTTTTGTGGTACAATCAAGACAGGTTTTATGAAAAAGCGCCAAAAAGGGGCTAAATTAAAACTATAAAAAATAAAAATATAAACATTTTTACCACGAAAGAATATTTCGGCATCTACATCTCAAAATAGTAATTGCTAACTGGTAAGTTAAAACACAGGTTATGGAATTTTTATTATAAAGTCCTATCCAAAAATTTTCAACATAATTTTATTTTTCGAAAACAGTTTTCTAAAAATTTAGTTTCTTTACAATTTCTTATCTTACCTTATCTTTTTTTGATAATTTGATTTGTAAAAATTTCTTAAAAAATAATTTGAGAACTTAGTACAACAATCAAGAAGTGAAATATTATTTCAATTGCCAAAATAAAAAAATTAAAAACCGAGCAAAATCAATATTAACTCATTGAAAAAAATACTCAAACAAAAAGCGATCGTAATATGCAATAAATTCTGTCATATTTAGAAAAAGTGAAAAGGCGCTTAAAGGGCTAAACGAAAATTGTTAAAAGTGTTTCGGGCTAAAAAATATTTTTCACGTTTTAGACTACAAAAAGCGGGCTAAATCTAACCCGAAAAGGACTAATTTGGCATCACTGGTCTTTTTCTTTTTTTCTTATTTTTTTCTTCCTCTTATAAAAAAGCTATCTAAGCTGCTCCATATCATTAAACAAAAAAAAAAAAAAAAAATTTAAAAATTATCCTCTTTGTTTATTATATTTTTATTAAAAATAAATTTATTGTTTTCGACTGTTAGATGAAATGATTTTTAAAGACAAATAATTTTTCAAATGTGACGGATGAGCAAACATGTTTTCCTATTTGACTATATTTAATGTCTGCTTAAACAGACAAAAATGAGAAAATAAATGTGTGTAATGTGAAAATTAAACTACATAATACTTTGGAAGTATTTTATACATTCGAAACAAACATTTGCCTAATCTGACCGTACCTTTATAGATCTATATATCTTAACCAGCTGGTTTGTCTTATGGCTTCAAAAAAGAAAATTCAACAACCGATGCTCTACTTTATGTAGACCATCAGATTGCTAAGAGTCTTATACTTAAAAAACATCTAACGATTATATCACTAGATTTTGAAAAGGAATACGATAAAGTTGGTATATAGATCAATTGATACCATGGAAGATTGGTCCTAATATAATTAGATATATTGTAAATTTTATGACTAATAGAAAAATCGTGGTCAAATTTGGTAAACAAAACCATTCTCAGCTTGCATACAATGGGATACTTTATTTTAATATTAGTGTCAGATTGGATAAGTTAAAATGTTCTGTACTAGATTTGAAATATTATTGAGTGGTGTAAATATTCTGGAGCGATCTTATCAACATCAAAATGTAAATATATAAATTTTTATAGAAAAAAACAATGTAAACCAATGTCAAACGATTTATAAATGGGACACTCATGTGGAAAATCACATCATCACTATCGACATAATTTAATATTATAAAACGCTTAATAAGCAATAACCCGCCTGACCTGAATTTCGATATTAGCGAATGTTCGTTAAAAACGAAAAATTTTTGAAACTAAGTGTTCAAGAAACTATCGAAAAATATATTAAATATGAATGTTCGTAGCATCGAATTTTTCTCAGTAGTAAACATTCGCGTAATATTCGACAATTTTAAAAATGTCTGTGTCGCAATATTCAACTTTTCTGAGTAAAATCTCGAAAATAATTCTTAGAGAAATTATCTATTCATTTCAATTTCTAGATTTTTTCAATATCTCGAGAATTTAAGAAAAGAGGCCATGATTTCTTATAAAGAAAATTATTTTTTTTATTAAATAAAACAAGAAAACATTATAGATCATACTGAATTAACGAAAAATTATATAATATGAAAGTATAACATTTTACAAATAATACAAATAAAATTAGTACCATTTCGTTAGATAAATTTTATTATAAATAGCTTTCCGTTTATTTCCACTTTCTTTCTCTAACTTACATTATTATTTTTTTTTACTAATTCTTACTAAATTAAACATAAATCTGGAAAATACTAAAAATTGGTTCATAGTATTCAGAAATCTGATGAAAATAATCTCATATATGTATGAACACAATATGAGATTAGTTTTATCTATAAGTATTTGGAAGTTATAACATTTACATCTATTGCTTGGCTAAGAGATGCTGCTTCAAAAAAAAAAAAAAAAGTAATAATAATAAAAAACAAAAAAAAAAAATAAATAAATAAATAATGTGTTAGAATGAAAAATCTTCCAATCAAGTAATTTTTAGACCAGAATTTACATAAAATATGAACAATTTCTGATTTCGTATAAAGAATATTAAAATATTATAATTTTTTAACAAAAAATAAAATAATATTAAAGTATAATACATCTTTCAAGAAGTAAACAATTTCAAATATTTCATAGAAATAAAATAAATACCTATTGTAAGTTATATTAAAAACCGTTTATTTCAGAATTTTAGGTTAAATAGATTTTCATGCCAATAATTAAAATAAAAAGCAATAAACATTAATCTATGGTAGTACGAGTATATTTAAGTTTCAACACAAATAGTTTTTCTTATTGTTTTATTTCCACTTTATCTTCATCTTACATTACACAGTGGGGCAGAATCGAAATTTGTCGGAAATAAATCTGTTACTTCTGATCGGCCAGTTGGATTTTCATAGAATATGGTACAGGCGTAGAAGGGGGGCACAACAATCCCCCCAGGGGCGGAGCTAAGGGGGCTGAAAGTTAGGTACCTCTGACATAAAAAAATTTTAATCGTTTCTCGTCCGATTTTAAATATTTTTATATATTGTTGTAGGCCCTGATAAGACCTATAAAAACATGCTTATATATCCTATTTATCTCATATAGTTTTCGAGTTATTTGCGTTTGAATTTTTAAGCACCAGAATTTTGCATGTTCTTGGTCCAGTTTTTTTCATATATATCCTAGTATTTCCTACCGATTTTATTAGTTTTTTTCTTAACTAGTTAAAGAACAAAATTATCTATTGAAAAAAAAATTAAGTCGATGTCTTTACCGAGTCCAAAAATAAACGATTTTGAATTTGAAAATTGCAAAAAAGACGACTTTTTTTGTTTTTTTTTAGCCGAAAAAGTAACTACACTCTTTTTTATCTAATATAAAATTTTCTTTAGCAACATATAATAATTTTGCACTTTTCTGAAAGGTAACTTCACAGAGATGACTGTAAGAAAAAAACAAACCCAATAACTCAATTGGTCATGGTACATACCCTCCCGAATACGACCCATTTTATATGAAAGTTTTGATTTAAACCATATTTTCTCAAATCCCAAAGAGCACGAATCAATAGCGGAATATATTTTAAGAATCTTCAACATGTTGTTAAAAGTTTCAAGTCAAAATCTACGGGACTTCCGAAAAATGTGGATTCTATTGCCAAAAATGTAAAAAATCCCATTTTTGGAAATTTTGAGTAGTTTATTTAGGAATTCAGGAAAACGCTACCCCTGATTTGGTTAACGCGCTTTTATTTATATTAATAAGAGACACATTTCTTGCAGATTTCATTAAGATATATTTACAAACAAATATGTTATTACAATTAAAAAATGTGTATTTTCTACAAAAACCCCAAATTGGGCTTTTTGTTTGGTTTATTTCCAAATAGCGATAGAAATTTTAAAAATATGTATTCCAAATTAAGCTTATCCTTTAGCATATATAATTTCCGATGTTATGAAAAAAGATTCTGGTCAATATCATGCCTCATTTCAGAAATATGCGCCTTTAAACTTTTATATTTCCAATTTATTGTATATATGACTATATTTTTACAAACTTGCTACTTTTGCCTTTAGTTTTGCGTGAATAATTACTTAGAAAATTATGAATATTTCTGTATACTTTTAATAATATCTATACACAAAATATTTTTATAAAAATAATTAACAAATATTTTTTATTTTTAATAGGGTTGCCACATTTCCCAAATTTAAGTAAATCTTTATCCTTTTCTAAGCATTCATATATTTCTATTAATGAATTTAAAATAATAAAACAAACAAAAAATGTCTATTTTAACTTAATCAATATTATTATTTTTGGTATTTATCATCTTCCTTAATAAATATTCTATTTCTAATACGATTTTTTATTACTTATTTACATTAAATTTATGTAGACAATTTTTCTAATATTTTAAACTTCTACTACTTATTTTCTATAAAATAATCTGTTGTATCTGTATACATATCTAAAAGATAATAAAGATCCTTCAAGTCTTCAGTATTTTGAGTTGCTAAAGGCTCATAATAAATCAAACGTTTTCTCATTGATGATAGTACAGGGTCTGAAGATAACAATAGGTTATTAAAAATATCCTTCTTTTTGTGACGTTCTGGAGCATTTCCTGGAGCTGAATAATTGAACGTGCTTAAAATCTCTGTTTCTTGCTTCTTGAACCTCTTCTGTAAGCTCTCCAAGTGGAAGAATATTTCCCTCAATTATAATTTCGCCATGGCACAATACTTTATATACTATTGCTGTCATTTCTTTCCATGGATATAGAGAAACATGTAGTTTAGATATTTCTGCTGCATATTCTCCAAATCGAGCAGAGTTAATCTTGTGCTTACTATTAATTGCCATTAATAGTATGTTAGTCCTTTCAAGTAACTCTACTACTATCAGTTATTTTTGATGTAGCTTCGAAATTTCCGAAAAACCTTCTTGCTGTATTTCCGTCATTTGTACTACCACCAGTCGGCAGAGGTTTGTCGATGTTCAATCCCGTCTGTTCTCTAAATTCATCCTGGATTCTACTTTTCTCAGATATTCTAAGTGTTTTTAAATCCTCGTTGTTTCTGGTAGGTTTTGTTAAATTTTCTGGCACATTTCTATACTTTAAATCATATGCTATGTGCAGAAAATGCTACATGAACCGTATTCTGGCTTGAAGTTTAGATATTCCGAAAGACAGAAATTCTTCATTAATATTCCTTACTTTCCCAATATCCGAAAATTATGATTTCGTCTTATCATCTTTAATATACTCCACTAAATTCTTTGTTGTTGTCTTGGACTCCCATGTGTATTCGAACCAAATAGGTCTGCAGAAATGTTTCGATCCTGGAGTGGTGTTAAGCCATATATCTTCAAATGAGTTTTTACACTTTGATGAAAATTGCTTTAAAGAATAAGATCACATTCTTAATGGCACCAAAGGTGCTATAAATACGCTTTTATAATCCGCAATGTTTTTACTTCCACTAGCTTGCTTGTATCCAGGAAGGGCTGATAGTTCGTCACATCCCCACTTACAGATTAATACAACGTCGCTGTTATTTACTTTTACCAACTGATCTGCAGCAAAATCTGCAACTATCCTGGAAGCTGTATTCTCAAGTAAAGAAGATAGCTCTACACATGCTTTCTTTTCGGTAACCGAAATAGATGGTAAAATAGTTTGCTTTTTTTCTGGAATAGCCTTGTATGATGGTAGAATTGAGTGTCCCTTTTCAAGCAGAGCTTTTCTTAAAATTTGATATTTGCTTCGACTGAGGTCCAGTTCAAGTATTAAAGCAATTGCTTCTTCCTCTGTAAAATTGGATGTTGGAGTAGGTACACTTTCGGCAATCCGTTTAAGACGTTTTGGTGATGCAGTAGCCAGTATTTCAGCAATATTAATTGCACTCTTAGTTTGCTTCTCCTTTTTTAACATTTCTTTGAATGTATCAGAAATTTCTTCATTCGAAATTATAGAAAGCTTATGGGCCAGTCTTTTCTTCTTAGATCATGTACTTAAATCATCATATGTCTTGCAGGGTGTTCCAGTTGATATTTTGCACGCCAATATTTCTATATTAGTATCCATCCAATCGGAATGTTTAATTTTTAATCTGTTAGTACTCTGATTCAAGGACTTCATTTTTATGTCATGCAACTTTAAAAAGATTAAGATCATTTTTAGATAAACTCCACAGAACACAACACAATTGATCATGTTTCAATATAATCACCATGGTAATCAACTTCGTTATGATGTTGATAAGGATTAGCTGCGCATTTATATATATCTATTAGATATATCGCACAGGTATATATATTTACAGGTATTCTGTGAATTTTCATTAGGTAAAATATCTGAAAGAGTCAATTTGGAAGAGTACGTATACCGAATTCATTGATATTATATGTTGCAGCTAGGTACCACCGGAAAGGATACCTGTACATTGCCACTAGATCATAAATATATAAATTTTTAACCATCACCAATAGATAAATACATTTGTTAAATTTAGGTAAATACCATAAATGTAAACTAATAAAATACTTATTGATTAAGTTAAAATAGACAATTTTTGTTTGTTTTGTTATTTTAAATTCATTAATAGAAATATATGAATGCTTAGAAAAGGATAAAGATTTACTTAAATTTGGGAAATGTGGCAACACTATTAAAAATAAAAAATATTTATTAATTATTTTTATAAAAATATTTTGTGTATAGATATTAGTAAAAGTATAAAGAAATATTCATAATTTTCTAAGTAATTATTCACGCAAAACTAAAGGCAAAAGTTGCTAGTTTGTAAAAATATAGTCATATATACAATAAATTGGAAATATAAAAGTTTAAAGGCGCATATTTCTGAAATGAGGCATGATATTGACTTGAATCTTTTTGCAAAAGATCGGAAATTATACATGCTAAAGGATAAGCTTAATTTGGAATACATATTTTTAAAATTGTTTTCGCTATTTAGAAATAAGCCAAACAAAAGGCCCAATTTGGGGTTTTTGGAGAAAATACAAATTTTTTAATTGTAGCATATTTGATTATAAAGATATCTTAATGAAATTTGCAAGAAATGTGAATCTTATTAATATAAATAAAAGCGCGTTAACCAAATTTCAATCAGGGGTAGGGGTTTCCTGAATTCCCAAATAAACTAATCAAAATTCCCAAAAATGGGATTTTTTACATTTTTGGCTATAGAATCCAAATTTTCCCGAAGTCCCGTAGGTTTTGATTTAAAACTTTTAACAACATATTGAGGATTCTTAAAATATATTCCGCTCTATTCGTCTATTCGTGCTTTGGGATTTGAGAAAAAATTGTCTAGTCAAAACTTTCATATAAAATGGGTCGAATTCGGGAGGGTGTGTACCATGACCAATTGAGTTATTGGGCTTGTTTTTTATCTTAAAGTCATCTCTCTGAAGTTGCCTTTCAGAAAGGTGTAAAATTATTATATATTGCTAAAGAAAATTTTATTTTAGATAAAAAAGAGTGTACATACTTTTTCGGCTAAAAAAACACAAAAAGTCGTCTTTTTTGCAATTTTCAAATTCAAAATCGTTTATTTTTGGATTCGGTAAAGATATCGACTTCAATTTTTTTTTATTCAATAGATAATTTTGTTCTTTAACTAGATAGGAAAAAAACTAATAAAATCGGTCGGAAATACTAGGATATATATGAAAAAAACTGGACCAAGAACATACAAAATTATGGTGCTTAAAAATTCAAACGCAAATAACTTGAAAACTATAAGAGATAAATAGGACATGTGAACATGTTTTTTATAGGTCTTATCAGGGCCTACAACAATATATAAAAATATTTGAAATCCGACGAGAAACAAAAATTTGGCAGGTGATTAAAAATTTTTTATATCAGAGGTACCTGAGTTTGAGCCTCCTTAGCTCCGCCCCTGAGGGGTTTGTTTTGCCCCCCGCCCCTTCCAAACTTAACATTTTACACTCCTCTGCTACGCCTATACCAAATTTCATAAAAATCCAACCGGCCGATCAGAAGTTACAGATTTATTTCCAAAAAATTTCGATTCTGCCCCACTGTGTATTATTTAGAAGATATTTTTTCTTTAGTTATCAAATAGTTGCGGTGATCTTTTATAAGTTTAGTTGACAAAATGCAAATACACATTGTCTTTTTATATTTATATTTATATTTATATTTATATTTATATTTATATTTATATTTATATTTATATTTATATTTATATTTATATTTATATTTATATTTATATTTATATTTATATTAAATAATAGTATCCATTCATAACTTTCCATCGGAAATAATTTTAGTTTTTAACTAATTCAAGAGTACATTACTTAATCTTTTATTCTGATCTTGTACTATATGTAAATTGAGAAATTGAGATCTTTGATTCACTTCCGCTTTTTTTTAACCTTCTCATCAAGCTTTCAGTTGATAATTAAATCTTTGCAATAGTATAGAAAATATTTACTATTTTAAGTGAGTTAGGGTTATCAATGAATTTCTGTTTGTATTCTTCTATTCTATTCTTCTTCGCGAAAAACTTGTTACTTGTTTCAAATTTAGATATATATATATATTTGCATGATCTATCATGATCAATTTTGTCATAGGGATAAAAAGTTCCGAAAATGAGGTCAAAAGCAAAAAATTATACATATTACGTAGAGCGTTAAAAAGTTACGAGAAATGTAATAAATGTAACCAAACGGTAACACTGAAGCATACATATGTATATTTATATATTTTTGTATGTATATACAAACAAACTTAACACATTTTTCATTCAACACTATAAACAATAACTTTGATCACTTTAAAATTTATATATTTACTGAGTAAAATTATGTCGTAATTGTTTTTTTCATGGCTCTGGAATGTATACAGTCGCCCAAGTCAAGTTTTTAGATCAAAATTCGATACTAATGTGTTTTGTTATTGCAAATTGGTGTAGTTTGTACTTTTGAACATCTAAGAGTGTCAAAAAGACGCTTTTTAGTGGGTGGATGAAAAAAAACGCTCTTCCAATTACTGGCAAAAAAATAATAAATAGCAACATTGCAATGCTTCATATAAATTTTGCGTGTATATACAAACGAAAAGCACTACTTGCTTATACAAAAAAATTATTAAAAAATGTATATACATATGTTTGTATGTATATACATTCTTATACATACAAACAACAACACTGAGGCATTGCAATGCTTCTATTTCCAACTAAAAAGCGCCCAAACATACAAAAAAAACTCAGAGATACAAGTCGACCGGTTCGCCGTAGATGGATCGTTTACTTTAACAGCCGGCGCCGATTTGGCTCCCTCTGTTATCGTTTTTAATAATAAAATAACTACTGCTTGCTTATACAAAAAACAACAATACTAAAAGTCATTATAATGCTTTTGTTTGTATATTTTTTAAATTTTTTCAGATTTTTTGTCTATAACTTGGTTTTTTTATGGACCGATATGGTTAATTAAAAAATGGAAATTTTATTAAAATATTTATGACCGAACTATATAAAAACGAAATCCGTAACTTAAATAGGGGTCTCAAAAGGTCCAAAATTTGTTATTATTTGACCGACTTAGTTCATTTCTTCAGAAAGATCTAAAACCGGTTTAAAAACCGTTTTTTTACATATCTTCGAAATTTATGAACCGAACATACTGAATTTCAATAGCAGTTATATATATATATATATATATATATATATATATATATATATATATATATATATATATATATATATATATATATATAGATATATATTCTCATCTAAAAGACTCTTAAAAAATTTAAAAGAAATTTTCATACCAAATTTTGAATAGGTTCAATAAGCCCATTTGCAGTAATAGCTCCCATATAAAGTAAATATTTGTTATCGCATCAAATAGGGTAGCAAAAACTAGTAATAACATATCGCACATATTTAAGGCAGATATATTCACTTCGGTGTAGAACAAATATTTTATAATTGTAAGACAATATTAAATTAAACAAGTTAGAGCGCTATATTTGCTTGTGCCGAATAATTTATACCCTTCACTTTATCAGCAAACAAAAAGAAATAGTATGCCTCAATATTTTCATATTTATACCTTAAAAAAATAATAAATACATTTGTTCCACGAGAAAATTTCTTTTAAAAAAAATAAATAAATAAAAAACAAAACAACTAATAAGTATACATATATTTATATTTTTGTGTATATATGCAAAATGACTGCATGCTGTTGTCAACTAAACTGCTTTCTTATACAAAAAAACAACAGCACTAATAGTAATTGCGATGCTTCATATTGCAGTAATAAGATTTTAAAATTTGAATTTGAATAAAACATTATTCCTCGATATATATAGTAAAATAATAGTAAAATCACATTGCACTTAGTATAACTTGCCCTTAGTATTCTACATATATAAGTTTTAAAAAGCAAGCGAAATTACGTACTTTCGCGATTTCGGCCGAAATCAAGTTGAAAATACGTAATTTCCCGTACATTTTGACATTTGCGAAATTACATAATTTTGTATAATTTCGGCGAAATTACATTGAAATTATGATGCCCATTGCCGTGCAACTCTGTACATGGTTGGAAAAAATACTTTTTTTCAACTATGTCCTGCATGTTTCAACCGTGAGAAGAAAAAAAAAACAATTGACAGCTGATCTTAAATTTAAACACAAATCTTAAAATTAATTATTAAAGTGATTTTGCAAAATAAAACCTATCTTTCTTACATTTTTAATTGTTGCAAATTAATAATTTCCAATTTAGTAAGTAATTGTTTCTTATTTGTTTTCATTTCAAAATACTTTATTTACCCCTATAACAATTTAAACTGTAAACAATAAGTATCAGCTGTTCACGAAATTACATCAAATGTCATCTAGCCAGTATGAACACTCTAGATTTCAAATATGCTAAGTATATGCATTCAAATTGATATACATATACGTTTTCAATTTAAATACGAAAATTGTTGCTCATAATAATAGATACCGTTAATTAATTTTTAATATTTTTGTATTAAATAGAATAGGGCTTTTGGAAGATTTGTACAAAATATGTTATCTAAAAAAAAAAAAAAAAAAATGATAGGAACTCGTGTCAGAAAATTTCCATCATCGATTATAAAAAATTTAAAGATACGGTTAGAATTTGTTAAAGAACATTTAATTTAGGCTGAATGCGAAAGCGAAAAAAATGGAAGCGAAAACTAATTTGTTTGGAAACAACTACCAAAGAAGTGTCCGCCGACTTAATGGTAAAAATTTCCTCGCTAAACTCACAAACGTGACTGTTCAAACATTCCTAGAATTTTTCTTCTTTTATGGCGTAAGCAAAATGTGCAGACGTAAATATATATGTGAAAACAACCTTGAATTGCATTGTTTTGTTTAAGTATATTCTTTTATTTTTTTTGTTTCTTTAATTATTGTTGATTGTGTTAACCATAATACAGTAATTTAATAATAAAAATAGTATATTATATTGAATTATTATATGAAACTTTAATTTTGTATTATTAAATAAAATATATATTTAATTGTGCATAAGACTTCTTTTTTCGTATCAGTAAAGGTAGAAATAATTAATCAATCATACAAAACGGTTGTTTTCTTTTTCTTCGCCAAATAACCAAGTTTCAAATACGTTATATTCAAAATTGTCCTGGTGATACTACCTTGACAAAGCCTAGTAAAAAAATGTTTTTCAATTTCATTAACAACAATATTCATCAAACTAGCTGAACATAACATTTTGGTGACCCCGGCGTGATTTGAACACGCAGTCTTCTGATTTCAACTTCAGCTCCTGTTTTTAACCACATAATGGCTACCAGAAAAGAAGATTCACCCGAGTACATGATGGATCAACCGACGACTTCCCAGCGCATAATCGGAGAGTCAACAGAAACCATCATTCGAAATTTTAAAAAGGATCCAGCTGTCCGAATGACTGTTAGCTCTTATAAAGAAAGAATCAACAAGGTCTGAATTTAAAGCCAACGATAACAAAACACGAATTCTTGAGAAGCTGCAGCTAGACCTCAAATGTTTCACCGACAACTATTATCAAAAAATTGAGGAACTCGACACAAAATACCGGGAAATATTTGAATTAGCCATAGCTGAGATGGCACAAGGATACCAGCTAGAAGCCTGTAGCACTTACTAGAAGTTCCTTTTCTTCCACTTCAATAAATCCCACAATCAGACGGCAAAACGTCATGATGTCGTCGATGAAGCGACTTATTACCAGGGATCCCACAGCAACCAACATGAAAATAAAGAAAAAACTTTGGGGGGAATTTCAAGAGCTAAAAACAACGTTCTGCCACTACCCAAGATGTCAATCCCCAAAATCAATGGAGACTATATAAAGTGGGGAGCGTTTCACGATTTATTTTCACAACTAATCGACCGTCAACAAATTCCGACCGCACAAAAGATGTGGTATCTCATGTCAAACTTGGGAGGTGAGGCTGAAAGTCTCATAAATCATCTTTCAGCCACAGCAGAAAACTTCGCGACTGCTTGGAATTTATTACAAGAGCGCTATAACAATCAACGAGTTCTTGTAACAACTTTAGTACAACAGCTGTTGGAGTTACAGATGCTGCTATAAAACAATTGCATGACACAACTCAGGAATGTCTGCATGCATTAAACAACCTGGGGATTGATACTACATCGTTGGATCCCATGCTGCTTCGCATACTCATTAAAAAATTGGATCGTAGCATATGAAAGGACTATCACAAATCCAAAAGAACTATAGAAAATCAGTGACTTTTGAGATTTTTTGAAAATCGCTTTCAATCCATGGAAGCAATCAATCAGAAAGGAAGCTCATCGAAGGCATATGTATCTGCTGCCTCAACCAAAACAACCGTCTGAATTTCATTCAAAAACAAATCTTGTGCGTAAACTGCTTAAAATCAGGACATACCGCAGAAACTTGCAAGAAACTTGTACTTGGCATGCAAGAAAAAACACAACTCGATGCTCCACCTGAAAGGCAACTCTCAACAAAAGAAAATGTATCCAAGATGTCATCTTCAATGCCGACTCCTCTGTCTAAAATCACCAAACCCAATATTAATTTAGTGACAAATAGCTCTCCAGAGACAACTTCGCCAGAGGCAGCAAATCAACAGCTATCAGATTCGTACGTTCTTCTAAGTACAGCTGTAGTCAAAATCAAAACTGATGAAACAGAAGTGGAATACTGCGCCTTGCTCGATTCTGGATCCCAAGTCAATTTGATAACAGAGCGTTTGGTAAAACGACTCAACATTCATTCACTTTGCATTCCAGAATTAATGGGTTCTCAACACGTCTTGAGGCACTTGTTTACCTCGCATAATTGCACCACAACCATCGCAAGATATCGATATTGATCAATGGCTAATACCAAAAAATATTGAACTAGTTGACCCAGCGTTTAATCGATCAGAAAAAATTGATATATTGCTGGGCGCAGAACGTTATCATCAACTGCTTGCAAGTGGACAAATTCAGTTATCATCTAAGCTTCCTATTCTACAGAACGCGGTCTTTGGCTGAATTTTGGCAGGAAAAATACAAAGAACACATTCAACAGATGCATCTTGCGGAATATGCACCGCAGGTGAAGAACTTAAAGCCTAAATATCTCGACTTTGGGAACTAGATGAAGTGAAATTAAATAACAAGCCATTATCATTAGCCGAAAGACAATGTGATGAATATTTTGAACGAAATACAATAAAAAACCATCAAGGTCGTTTCGTAGTATGACTACCATTTCATAAAAGCCCTAATGCGCTATGGGACTCACGTGAAATTGCTCTTAATCGTTTTTTCGCCCTCGAACGTCGGCTGCAAAAGAATCTAGAATTGAAGACCAAATGTGCCGAATTCATGGCTAAACATGAGTCACCGGGTCATATGACAAAATTGGAAGCAAAATCCATTATGACTCCCAATTATTATATTCCACATCATTGTGTTTTGAGGCCAGAAAGTTCAAAAACTAAGGTCAGGGTAGTATTCGATACTTCGGCTAAAACTACATCAGGACACTCTTTAAACGACCTGATGCATACAGGAGCAACAATATAAAGCGAATTATTTTCCATACTTTTAAGATTTCGAATGCCAAGATTAGTTTTCACCACCGAAATTGAAAAAATGTACAGACAGGTCTTGATTGCTATAGAAGATCGCAAATTTCAACCCATAATCTGGAGGCGGGATTCTGACGTTAACGTTGATAGCACCAAGATGAAAACTAAACGTACAGTAACGTCGGATCTTGCAAGACTGTTCTACCCGTTGGTTATTTTGTCTCCCATTGTAGTAACAGCTAAAATTTTCATTCAAGAATAATGGGAGTTAAAGCTGGATTGGGATCAGTCGCTACCTGAATCGCTGCGTACAAAATGGATCACGTTTCGCTCAGACTTGGATGCATTGAAAATCCTTCAAGTATCAAGATACGTTTTTAAGGGTATAGTTTCAAAATCCTATCAACTACACATCTACGGATATTCTAATATTCTAAACACTTCATGAAGTGCACAAGTATTGCGGAACACAAATATTTTTGCGAATTGTTCGACAACGTTTCTGGCCAATTAAAGGTAAAATTATGGCAAGGGCCACAGTCCATCGATGCACAGTATACAGCAGAGACAAGACAGAGGCATTTCAAGAAATAATGGGAAACCTACCTGTAACACGTATAACACCAGCACGAGCATTTCTTAATGCGGGAGTCGATTACTGTGGCCCAATTACCGTACACTATAAGCTTTAGCGAAAACGACCGCACAAGGCTTACATTGTTGTATTTTGTTATTTTGCTACAAAAGCTGTGCATTTTGAACTTGTGAGTGATCTGACCACTGAAGCCTTTATTGGTGCACTCAAACGGTTTATTTAACGTCGTGGACATTGCCGGAATTTTTATTGTGATAATGCAAAAAACTTCGTTGGAGCAAAGAATAAATTGCCTGAACTTTTAACAATAATACACTCAGCGGACGCACAAGAAGCCATTATTAATGCTTGCGGTAAAAGGGCATACAATTTAATTTCATTCCCCCAAGGGCTCCACACTTTAGTGGTCTATGGGAGGCATCTGTCAAATCAGAAAACTATCTTTTAGTAAAGACCTTGGGGAATGCATCTTTAACCTACGAAGCACTTGAAACTATGGTTGTTAAAATTAAAGCAATACTTAATTCGAGTCCCATTTCACCTATGTCAAATGATCCAGACGATATAGGCGCACTTACTCCTGGACTTTTTTTGATAGGTGAACCACTGATGGCTCAAATCGATGCATAAGCGAAACATACTAAACTTAAATTGGAGACAAGATGGAAATTGGTTTCTCATCTCAAACATGAATTTTGGAAGAGGTGATCACGAGACTACCTTAATGAACTGCAGCATCGAAACAAATATCGAGAACGGCCAAAAAATCTAGAACCAGGGACAATCGTAATCATCAAAGAGGATAACGTGCCAGTCATGAAATGGCCCCTGGGGCGTGTAATAAAGGTCTACAAGGGGAACGACGAAGTTTTAAGAGTTACGGATGTTTAAACAGCATCAGGTGTACTTAAACGAGCAAATCACTATCTAGCCCCACTTCCCAGGCTGAATGAAGAACAGAAACAATAAAGTACATAAAACACAATATCTGGGGAGAACGAAGAATTAACCGTAGATAACCAATATCCCAAGATTTTATGTGATAAGGGGCCGCATGCCAAAAAAGTAAATACGATAAATAAATAATAATAATAAATCGAAGTCAATACTGTTAGAAAAAAGGAAATTATCTTAATGAACTCCCCATAAATCAACATCAAGCAGAATTTCAATAGCTTAGACCATAAAATAATGGAAGTTGTGTCAAGTTTACATGAAAACGCAAAAGAACAGCAGCAAGCAAAACTGTTCCAAATGTTCAAGTCACTATCCGTTCAACTTTCCTTGACATCAGTTCCGTTCAACTTTCATCCAATCTGAAATCATAGCAGCATTTACAGATTCTCGCCATGGAAAAATTATTCCAATGCTTTTATAACCCCCTCAACTCCAAGCTGAACTAGGTTAGGTTAGGTTAGGTTAAAAAGGGCGGCGTCTTCAAGCCTCCACCCACAGACCATTTGATCCATTGTGATCCCTTTATAGATAATAGAGAAAGCTGATAGATAAAGAAAGAGAAAAATCCAAGTAGAATATAGCAAAAGATTGAAAAGAAAGATAGCTAAATATAAGAAAAAATAAGAAAGGCGTGGAACCTAAGACCCATCAAATCAACCATGACTACCTATAAACCAGTTTATTTCCATTACGAACCCCTTAAAGTTGCCGAGTTCTTCACCCGTAACCTCCTCTAGTTCGTGCATAATATGGCTCTCAAACCACCTCATTTTACTTCGCTGAAGCCCTACATAGTGACATAGTATATGCTCCACTGTCTCTAACTCCTCCACATCATCGCAAGTCCTGCAAAAATCTGACGCGCCAGTATCCCAATTACTGGTCATATTCCCTATTGCGAGGTGAACACGCCAACAATGATCCTTAGATCCACACGACTCATGCCCAAAAGATGCTTCGAATCTGCTGGTTTAAGACTAGACCATAACGCTCTAGATACCCTACAGTCCGATCTACTCCCCCAGGCATCATTCGTTCTACCTATGGACCATTTCCATGAAATATGATTTTAATAACGGGAGTAGCCTCGAAGTCAATTATAATACCTACATAGTCCGTTTGGGCGGCCGAGGATAATGTTTGACCATTCAACTTGACTTCATTAAGTATGCTAGCATGTCACGCTGTGAAGCTTCCTATCAATCCCAATTCGTTCAGTCTAAATAAGCCCCAAACAGAAATACCTCTAACGAATTGGAAGAAGGTGGAGAATGATGTCCAGTGCTGTCTGAGGTGTATTTCTCGCTCCTCTTACCATACCGAACATCCAGAAGTGAGTATAGGTCTCACAACCGATGTGTATATCCAATATGCAATTATCGGTTTTAGACCCCAGTTCTTCCCTATAGAGTTCTTGCATGCGTAGTAGGCATTAAGCCCCTTCCTGGCCCTTTACTGAGTATTTCTCCTCCAAGGCAACTTGCCGTCCAAGTAAACGCCCAGGTATTTGACCTCCCTCGACAAACTGAATTCCGTCCCTAAATGTCTCAACATTATATCTTCTGGTAGTGCAGTCTTTTCAGGGTTGACTTCTAATCCATTATTATTTGCCCATTGGGAAGGTTCTCGCAGCCCAGATTGCATGATCTCGCTGATCGTGGGTAGAAATTTACCAAGACCAACAATACTACATCGTCAGCGTAGGCTACGATTTTCCTTCTTATGGCATCGAATCTGGCTCAATATGACGTTCATTGCCAAGAGCCACAATAATGAAGAAAGAACCCCCCTTGCGTTGTGCCCCTTGTCACAAACTTCTTTATGCAAGTGTCTCCCATTCTCGAGTTGATAACCCTGCTGCTTAGCATCAGAGTGGTCCACTCGATTAGGAATACACCAATACCTAACGAAGCGAGTGATTCCTTAATCGCTTCTATCCTAATGTTGTTAAAGGTCCCTTCTATGTCCATATCATGCGGAGCACTCTCAACAGACTACCCTTAAAATAGGCGTGTTGGGCGTCGATGATGCCCTGAGTTCCCATCCTTCTCCTCAGATACAGATCAGACTGCTCGATCTATTGTCTTGAGTAGAAAAGACGATAGGCTGATCGATCTATAGTCCTTGGGCTTCGAGTGAGTCGTCCTACTCGATTTGGGTATGAAAATGACCCTTACCTCTCTCCACTCCCTGGGAATATATCTCACTTTAAGACACTCCCTAAATATCTTCACGAGTAGTGAAATGACCCTGTCATTGACATTCTGTAACATGGCCGAAAAAATGCCATCTGGGCCCGGTGACTTATATGGCCCAAATGAGTTTACCGCCCATCTTACCTTGTCTCCAGTGATCATCTCCTCTATCGCATCGACATCAATCTCCTCTGGTCCGTAGTGTAGGTTATCACTGACAATACCTCTCTTCCCATCATATTCTACATCCTTAGAGCCAGGGAAGTGAGTCTCCATCAGTAAGCTGAGGGACACCGAGCTAGACTACGTCCACGAGTTGTCCGCCCGTTGTATATATCCACGTGCCACCGGATCCTTAGATAATACCTGTCTAAATCTTGACAACTCGTTAACCGAGTCCACAGATTCACAGAAATTCATCCATGATGTACGTTTCACCCGTCTTATGTCTTTTTTATACTTAATGAAGCTTTCCCTATAGCTGTCCATTGAAGAGCCTTCTAACTGTAGACTGTTGGTCCACCATTTCGGCTGTCCGCTTTTGCCAGGATAGATCACCGGGCAGCTCAGCTTAAAGCTATTCCTAAGTACATCCGTTAAATTATTCACGACTCCCTCGATACCCTCATCTGAATTTCTCCAGCCCTCAGTATCCCTTAAATCCCTATCAACTAACTCACTGAAGGACTTCCAATCTGTCCTTCTGGAGTTCCTATAAGGCCTTCCCCTCGGTTTCACAAAGTCAAGACTGAAGGATGTCATGCTATGATCCCAAAAGAAATAATCCGTAGCTACCCTCCAGTTCTTGACAAATTCACCTCCTCGCTTGTGTCACATCTATAACCGTTTCCTTATCTTTCATTACCCCTATTGCAGATATAAAGATTATAACTAGATATAAATTCAAATACTAACTCATCCCTCTCGTTGATGTCACTGCTTCTCCATTGGTAGTGGTGAGCATTCACATCATATTCAGGAACAATGTACACTCCTCTCCTTCTGTATTGCTCCGCCATTTGCTGCAGAACGATGTCCGGTGTAACAGCCGTCTCGTATGGCATATACGTTACTAATGCAAGTGAAAAATCATCTTCCGACATCACTAGAACTGCCAGTAAACAGAGATAATATTCTTCAACTGTACAAGATTACGAAAGTAAAAGGAGGAGTAACGAGAGATCACGTCATTTTTCATATATTCATTCTATTAGCCCATGTCGAAATATTTTAACTTCTCAAACCATATCCAATTCCTGCCTTGATCAACGACATAATACTTACCATAAGATCATGTGGCGATTTCCTGAATATAAATGCTCATAAAGATCAGCATTTTTAATAATATCTCGGAAGTACAGAACAAACTACACCAAAAAGTGTCCATAGACTTTCCACCGCAAATCAAACACATGCAATACCACCACGCTACCATTGCTTATGTCGCCCTAGTTCTCTCAATTCTAATCATCATTACAATTGCCCGGGGAAGGGGGCGTTGTAGAAGGATAAATCCAAATCAACAGCCTCCACGTCCAGCAGTAACCTAACCTAAAAAATGTAAGCGAAAGGCAATTGAAGGTTGTTGCACTTGTAATTTAAGTTGAGCATAGCTCAACGGCGGGGTGTATATTTAAAAGTTTTAAAAAATGGGGAATGGAAACACAATGTTATCTAATTCAGCGAAGACTTTATTGATCTGAACATCACGATGGTCAGCGAACAAAGACTTTTCAAAGATGGTCAACAAACAAAGACTTAAAGAAATATCTTTTCATAAAGTTTTATACAATTAAATTATGCTTATTACTTATTATAAATGTAAACAAAACTTATTTCAACTGAAATCAATACAAGCGACAATGTTCTTTTATATTAAAAATAAATCAATAAACAATAATAATTTAAATATGATTCTGATGCTTTTTCATAATAGTAAGCAAATCAACATTAATAATTCTATGCTTCTGTTTTAAAGAAACCAATTAAACAATTATTACTTTGCATCAGCAAAAATACAAATCATTGATTTGGGTTTTTATTCATACAAAAATCAAGAGTTGCTTATTGATCGCGACCTTGAGAAATACTAAATTACTATTGGATATTTCTTGTATCACATTGGAATGTTCTCGTTGGGTAAAACACCCCCGAACGAAGATTGGTTCCCATATTCTGAATGAATTATAATTAAGTATCCAATGATCAATATTATTACTGCAGCAATTACAATATATATTGTTATGTTTGTAAATTTTTGATTGTTTCTTAATTCCTTTATATATTTAAAATTTTTAATATGTTCATAAGTCAAATTTTGTAAAGGTAGTTCTTCTTCAATATTAATCTGTATTTCTCTAGAAAAATTAGGTATTACAATATATTTTTCATACGTTCTTCGGTCGTACCACTTATCAAAATTTTATACAATTATATTTTAATTAAGTAATGTCCTGTTAAAGTCATTGGTATTTGATTAATAGTTACATTATTCATATTTATTGCAAATGTTAAATTAGTTTACTTCTACTTCAGATATTGATGGATTTTTTCGATAATTATAATGAATTTTTTTATTATTTAAAATATTTTCAATACAATTTTCCTTTACTTTGGTTAAATTTTTCTTATAATTAGTTTCAAAGAATATTTGATTATTTTTTACAATATATGTATTTAGTTTTGTACTTAATTTTAAATTATTATTGTTGGGAATAGGTTGGATATATAAAGTTTCATAAGATTCAATTGTTAACTGAGGAATTTTAATTATAAAGAGGATATTCAATATAACAGACATTCTTATGTGTTGAAGTTTTTCAAAAGTAATATTATATCTAGTTATTTCTTCGTCAGTCAGTATATTATGACTCAAAAGTCCCAAACTTGCGGTCAAAAGAATTCCTTCAGCCTTATCAATAATTTGTTCTAGTCTATTTATTTGAAACGCAATGTGTGTCTTTTGTATTTCTAATTTTTCTTTCTCGATTTCATTATTTATATTTACATATTCTAAATACATCCTTTTAGCTTCCATTTGATACATTTTTTTAACTTGGTCAGCTGCTCATCAAAATGTTGGTTTATTTGAATTTGGTCATTTGATTGTTCAATTATATTATGTGTGTTAGTTTCAATAAAACTCAATCTTACTTCCAACTCTCGTCGATCTTCATCGTCCATTGTTCCAGAAATAAACTTTAGTCCTGAACCCAAAATGTTAAATGTCCTCGTTTTTGTCTGTGTGGAATGAGAGATTTTAGGGATACTCTTAAATATTCTATTTGGTGGCTTAATCTATTATTATCAAATTTATCTATGTCGTAGTCTAATTTGGCAACAAATTCCTCATATTTAGTAATATTAAAAATATGTACAATATTGGTATGGTATTCTTCAATTAGATTTTTTCTACCTATGCTCACGGCAATAAATCCATTCCCTGTCGTTAAATCAGTAATGTAAATTTTCTGACCGTATGTCGCCGTCGTGGACAATGTCATCAGGATCAAGCAAACGTCCAAAGACCTGAAAGTATTTTTTGCCTTAATTAATTGGTCTTTATAGACTTTTTGATTTTTACTTCTATATTCTTTGTTATTTATTTTTTGTAAAACGACTTTCTCATTTCTAGTATCTATTTTATATGCTATGAAATCTATTTTAAAGGATTCGTTTACTGGTTGATCTTTTCTATTCTGATAGAGATATACCAAGTATCTTTCTTTGTTCCGCTCCAAAGTTTCTACTATTTTTTTATTTTCTTCGGAATTACTTTGGAAATGCCATTCTATTATATTATAGCCAACGCCAGATTGTTCTTCTCTCTTCTTTAAAATTCGGATATTTTCATTTAAACTGTTATGAAATCTTTCTATATCCAAATTTCCTGTATGTCTATAAGGAGTAGTGAAATGTATTTCAACATTCTGCTTATCTAAGAAATCCTTAAAGAGTGCTGAAATGAATCCTGGTTCATTATCTACAATTAATTTTGTTGGCTTTTTCATAAGTTTAAACATTATTGCAAAGTGTTTTATGAAATTTAGTGGGGTTTTTTCATATATTTTTTGAATAAGAGCATATTTAGAAAATTTATCAATCATAGTATCTGCTTTCAGTTTTTTCAAAAGGCAACTTAATAGGCCTTCTTTCAATCTTACAATTACATATGTTACAATTACCTTTGTTATTTCCTTCTTTAGATTAGGGTAATAATATTTTTGTTTTAATTCTAAATACGTTTTATCAATTCCCGGATGATTGTTTTCGTATTTATGATGTTGCATAATTATGTTAAGAAAGTTTTCTTTATCTACACTCTCTACAAGTGTATAAGTTCTATATATTTTAAAATTTTTTATTCGTTTCAATTTAAGAGCCTCACCTTGGACATTTTCATCAGCCTTAATTATTTCTATCACTTTATCTACTATATCTCACTAGGAACGGTTGCGACAGGGGAACTATCTCGCTGTCTTATCTCTACAGGAGGAATTTCTATGTTTTTCACAATAAAGTCTGGACGGACGCCAGTGTGTACCAATTTGAAGTGTCTTAAGACTGCTTTTATATTCAAACACTCGTAATGTATATTTCCATGCTTTAAATCAATATGATTGTTAAGAACAGTTTTCCTTTTATAATTTTTTTACAAATATTATATTCAAACAAATTTATTTCATGACACATCCTAGATAATGCGTCTGCTACCTTATTTTCTTTTCCTTCTACATGGTTAATATCAAACTCACATTCATTCAATTTTATTTTCCATCTTGTTAATTTTGAATTTGGATCTTTTAAAGAAGCCAACCAAATAAGCGGTTTATGATCAGTATTAAGTTTTAATTTTCTACCATACTATGGCCAGCAATTCTTTTTCAATAGTACTGTAGTTTATTTCGTGTTTATTCAAAGTCCTGGAGGCAAAAGCTAAATGACCGTTTTCTTGAGACAAAACGGCACCTAGCGTGAAATTGCTTGCGTCTCTAGTAAAAATAAATTGCTTTTCAAAATTTTGGTACTTTAGAACGATATCTGAAGATAGTATATTTCTGAGCTTTTCGAATGAATTTGTGTAATCTTTGTCATCTATATTTACTACACTATCCTTTTTTAATCTAAGCGAATTGCAATCTTTGCATAATCAGGAATAATCAGTAATAGCAGCTGAGGCCTAAAAGCTTTGAATTTCTTTTAAATCTCTTGGTATTGGAAAATTTTGTATACATTCTATCATTCATATATGTTACGCATATCTTATTTATATATTCTCTCAGCACATTATTCATCATTCTCCGGAAAGTAGCTGGGGCATTTTTTAACCCAAATGGCATGAGTTTAAATTCATAATGTCCGTCGTTAGTTGAAAATGCGGTTTTCTCTTGATCGCCTTCATCAACCTCTATCTGGTAAAAGCCTTTTGTTAAATCCAATGACGAAAAATAATTTGCTCTACCCAACTTCTTTAACACATCGTCTATGAGTAGAATAGGATACTTATCTTCTTTTTTAACAGCTTTTTCTATAATCAATTACTATCCTCCATTCCTTGTTTACCACTTTATCTTCTTTCTTAGGAACCATCCAAAGAGGAGAATTGTAAGGAGAATTAGTTGGGGCGATTATATCCTGTTCTAGCATTTCCATAATCTGCCTATTTACTTCTTCTCTATGTATTTCTGGATATCTATAGGATTTTGTGTAGATTGGTCTATCATTAGTTGTAGGAATTTTATGTTTTATTTCGTTTGTAAATGTAAATGGTGCATTTCAGGAAGTTTTTCTATTGCATTTATTTTAAATTTGATATTCATTTCGTGTTCCTCTTCATTTTGTCCTTCGAAGTACAATGGTAACTCTTGGCTATTAATAACTATACTTTTCTTTTCATAATCTATGATTGCATTATTTTCACGCAACAAATTTGATCCATTTATCCAATTAAATATCGGATGAAAGGTAGATATTTTAAAAATTTCGTCATTTTTTAATTTAATAGGTAGAATATTTTTTGAAACTCTAGCTTCTTCTTTTATTGTCAAATATTCTGCTGCAGTTCTTATCTCTAAAGGTTTTGGAAGTGGAAAAATTAAATTTTTAGGACAATGATCTTTTTCAATCATATTTTCTGTAGATAAAGTGTCTATTAAGATTCTTGTCGCCCGGTTTCCTCGTCTGAACAGAACATTGGGCAATCTAAATTGGGAGGATCCTCCGTTAGGGAGGCTGTACATTGAAAATTTCGTGAACTGGTAGGTTGTTCATTGTTTAGGTAATGATTTTGTCGTATTCTGATTTGTTCACTGTCGTCTATTGGTTCTGGCTCGTTTTGAATATTACGTGCTATTTTGTTTTTGGTAAAAGGGATTTCTTGGATTGAAATTTCTATTAAAATTTGAATTGTTATTCTTAATATTTATGTAATTTTGTTTTACTTTTTCATTCATTTGTTTTTCAATTTTCTTTGATTTTTCGGTTAACAATAAATTCGCTTGTCCCAATTCATGTAAAGCTACCTCTAGTGAATTAGGTTTAAGTGTACAGAGCACTGTGAATTTCCGTCCAACCTATGCCTTTGATTCAACAAGGGCAGTTTAGCTTGTATAAAATTGTAGAACTGAAGAAAGTCACCTCTGTATTGTGCACTCATAAGTTCTTCATATAATTGTTCAGCAGACGCTAAACCACCGAAATTTGCCTCGAGTAAATTTTTTATTTCATCCCACCTTGTCAAGTGGGGATGAATTTCCAACGCCGTTTTAGCCTTACCTTAAATTTTACTTTTTATGATCGATGAAACATTATCTGCAGAATGGGTTTTTTATTTTTTGTTCTTTTTCACAGAACGGGATTTTCTTTTCTTTTTCACAGAAAAGTTTTTTGTTCTTTTTCACAGGACGGGTTTTTTCTTTTATGCAGAAAGGTTTTTATTTTTTCACAAAACTGTTGTTAAAAACAAACTTTCATCCTTTTCCGCAGGATTTATTTATTTTTTATTTTGTATTTTATGTCCTTTTGCATAGAACAATCAACTGAATGTCCTTTTTCGTAGGATGAGTTAATTTTGAACTTATATCCTTTTCCGTAGGAGTATTTCATTAAAATACTTGTCCTTTTTCGTAGGACCGGCTCGTTTTTACGGATAGGCATATTTATTGATCGCGACCTTGAATAAAATACTAAATTACTGTGGGATATTTTTTGTATCCCATTGGAATGTTCTCGTTGGGTAAAACACAAACATTCACAAAATTTTTCTTTTTTTTATGGCGTAAGCAAAACGTGCAATCGTTTTCGCATTTCATTGTTTTGTTTAAGTATATTCTTTTATTTATTTATTTTATTTTTTTTTTTTTTGTTTCTTCAATTTTTGTTGATTGTGGGAACCATAACTCAGCAATTTAATATATTATATTTAATTATCACATGAAACTTTAATTTTGTATTATTTTATTTTATTTATTTTTTATTTATTTATTTATTTATTTAATAGCCAATGAAATTACAATTTCTTACAGGCCAGCATATATATTATTCTTAAAGCTATTAACAATAAAATATTTTCATAATCATTCAATAACAAAAACTTATTATTTAACTAAGTTAAAAATAATCCTCTTAATGCGGATTGGATTTAATGAGAAATCAATATATGGATAGAAACTGTTGAATTGATTGCATATACGTCTCATGGGATCAAAGTTGGCATAATTGGTTCGAAAATATTTTATTTTTAAAGGAGTATAATTTCTAGTTGGACGATTTGGGATTACGAATTCGATCTTACAAAGCAGGAACTCAGAATTAATTGAACCGTTTACTAAATTAATTACAAATGAAATATTCATATATTTTCTCCTACTTTCAAGAGTAGGGAGATCAATAAGCTGTAATCGACTTTCATATGATGGTAAATTAATATTAGGATTCCATGGAAGATTACGAAGACAAAATAAGAGAAATTGTTTCTGGACCGATTCAATTTTCTTTATATGAACTTCGTATTGAGGATCCCAGACCACGGAAGCATATTCCAGGATTGGTCTTACAAGAGATATGAATAATTGCTTAGAAACATAAGGATCATTAAACTCTCTTCCCCAGCGCTTGAGGAAACCTAGAACTCCTTTTGCCTTATTAACGATTTGTGAAACGTGGGAGTTAAAGGATAGTTTACAATCAAGCAACACACCCAGATCAAGAAATTCTTCGACTAGATCAAGTTGATATTCATTTATTGTGTATCTACAGAGTACTGGACTTCTTCTATAGAACATCATGTGTTTACACTTTTTTAAATTCAGATCCATTAGATTCATCATACACCAATCATAAAGATTGTCAAGATCTGATTGGAGTAAGGAACATTGATAGGAATAGTTAAAGCTATGGAACAGCTTTACATCATCAGCATACATTAATATTTTAGAATTCCTAATGCAAGCTGGTAGATCATTTATAAATATTAGGAATAGTAAGGGGCCGAGATGACTACCTTGTGGAACACCAGATAAAACAGGAATGGTTTTTGATGTACATTCTCTGAATAGTACACATTGGCATCTATTTTTAAGATATGTGGAGATCCATTTAAGGAAAACAGGAGAAAATCCGAGCTTATCCAATTTGAACATTAGGAGATCGTGATTTACTTTATCGAAGGCTTTACTGAAATCTGTGTATATTACGTCTGTCTGTAAACCGGACTCAAATGCAGTTATAACTGAGGTTGTGAACTCCAAAAGGTTACTAGTAATGGAACATCCTTTTTTAAATCCATGCTGAAATGGCGAAAGATAACATACAACTTGATGCGAAAGGATTTCAGTAACTATCTTTTCGAAAAGTTTTGGAATAACACTTAATTTAGCAATACCTCTATAATTGGAAATGTTGGATCTGCTACCGGATTTGAACAAAGGTATAATATAAGATTTCCTCCAAACTTCAGGAAAGTAACCACTAAATATTGATATGTTGAATAAGTATGTTATTGGAGATATAAGAGAATGTAAACATTTTATAAGAACACAGCTTGGAACACCATCAGGTCCACATTTATCAGAATATTTTAGATTCTGTACAGCTCTCAGTACCATCGTTTTATCTAATGTTGGACAATTTATAAGGGTTGCAGCTGGAATTGGATATGGATAATTGGAAAGTTCATGTGAATCTTTATCAGAATAGGCGGATGAGAAGAAAGCAGCAAACATATCGCAAATATCTGCATCGTTTGAGGATTCTTTATCTCCAAATTTCATCATGGACGGATATTCAGAGACTCGACGCTTAGAATTTACGAACTGGTAAAAATATTTTGGATTATTTTTAAAGTTTCTTTTCACCCTAAAAAGATAATTATTGTAACATTTGATATTTTCCGAATTGTAAACTGATCTTGATATGGAGTACCTCATATAGTCAATAGGTAAACCGGATTTTTTGTATTTTCTATAATGTTTGTTTTTCAAATTTTTTAAGCCATTGAGCTGCTTTGTAGTCCAAGGCGGTCCATGTGCAATTTTTTTTCTCGTCATTGGTATTGATTTCTTAAAACATTTAAATAAGCCATCATAGAATTTATTCAAAATGATGTCAATATTACGAGGGCATACTTTATTGTAAGGAATATATTCAAACCAGTTTTCAGAATAAAGTAGGTGATTTAATTTGGAATAATCAGCTTTACTAAAATCAAATACCATCTCATTATTTACATTGGATTGTAATGATATTTTTGTTTCAACGTTTACGCTTATTTCAAGAGTGGGGTGATACGCATCTTCGGGTGTTAATAATGGATTAATGCGAAGAATATTAAATTCTTCAGGTTGATCAACAAATACAAGATCAAGTAGTTTGCTAAGCTTGTTTACTATGTTGTTTATTTGGAATAGTCCCATATCAGCAATAGCATCCAGTAATTCAATAGATGTTTCCGATCTTATTGATGGGCTTAAAAAGCATGAATCAGGAGTTTCGCACCATTTAATATTTGGAATATTAAAGTCACCAAGAACAATTATGGAGTCTCCAGGTTTGGATTGATTAGCTACAAATTTTATCGCGTTTGCATGTTGTTCATAAATTTGAATGTTTGACGCAGGAGGAATATAAGAGCAAGTTATAAAAATTGTTCTAAATTTAGCTTTAACACATACGGCGATAAATTCAATATTTTGATCATTGTTAAAAAATATTTCTTCTGAAGGAAAAAGAGTTAAGACAGAAATCAAAACTCCCCCACCTTCTTTGCCCACTCTATCACGTCTATAGATTTGAAATTTACTGCACATTATTTCAGAATTATGAATTTCTTTATCAGATTTATTTCGGAGCCACGTTTCAGTGAGTACAATGATATTATGCTCAATATCAAAGCTCTCTAAATAAAGGGATTTTAACTTTGTGTTCATACCTCTAACATTTTGGTATGCGATGGAGATAGCTGAGAAGTTGTAATCATTTTTTGGACAAATATTAATATTTAACGGATTATTTAATTCAATTAGTTTTTTGGATTTGGATCAGATGCCCTGGGAAGAATTACGTTGTTATCATCACGATAAATAAATTGTCGAACAATTGTATTTTTTGGCCAAAATTGTGAATTAACGAGACGATCAAAAATACTTTCCGGGACAATTATTTTAAATGAAGCTCTATTGCGCGCATTTATCTTGTAAATTTGGACATTATTATAATCTTCGATGCCAAGGTTCGTTTTAATATAGAATTCAACATCATTTATTGTTGTATCTACTGAAAAACGGCTAGCAAATATGGTTTTCCTTGGAGCAATAATTTTTAGAGGCTTTGGAGTTACTGTTGTAAGAGGATTGTTGACCACATTTAAATTAGTTGGGATGTTTGACGATGAGGGAGTTAATAAAATAAGCTCAGGAGGCTTACTGGTAGCAAGATTTGGAATCATGGGCAAGATCGACGAATTAGATACCGTAGGAGTAACTGAAGTCGACTCTGATGGAATTATATTATAATTGGAAGCATTAGAAGTATGATGAGGCGGAATAAAATTATTTGTATTAGGAGTTACAACAGCAGCAGGATAACTACTTGTATTTGCGGTTGGTAAAGGAATAGAATCATTATTAGTAGTAATAACCCCTGTATTTTTAGGAATACAAGGAGGTGTTGATGATGACTTAGCAGTTCTTTTACGTTTAGGTCTCGGGGAAGCAGCAAAACTATCTAAATTTGTAAATTTAGAAAAAAGTTCACCATATTTAGTTAGTTTTCCTTGTAGAGATGAAAAGTCTTTTTTAATTCCATCGAACTCTGCTTTATAGCTTTTGAAAAAATTGTAAAATTCAATGCCAATTACTCTGCAATTTGGACAAGTCCACTGTAAGTTTTTGGCATTGTCAGATAATGCATCAGCATCACGAGCTTTGAGGCCACTACATTTTAAGTGGTAATTTCCCAAACGCAACCAACAGGAAACCATACGTTCTTCTCCGGAAATACTGCAGTTTTTATTCATACAGTCCATCTCAAAACTTTATTAAGGACACACACCAATACAAATATTATCAAGGATTGAAACCAGTAATATGTAATTAAATGGCAACACAGCAGTTAATTAGCAAGGACACCAATTATAATATTGATCTTAGTAATAGAAAACGGAGTGGTAATATTAAGGAAAATATAAAACGGAGATGTTCTATCTGACAGTTGTTTTATTTGACAAATAGAACTATACCAAATGTATGTCAATGAACAATACAAAAACAAATTCATGCAAAAATAAGTCTTAAGGTATATATATATCCACTGTTGTTGTTGTTCAAAACAATAAATAAAACAAATTTAATTAAGACTTAAATGCGAATCCAATTCAATGAACTTCAATATTCACTAATTAAGATATATATGTGGAACACTTATCTTAAATAAAATAACCAGAAAAGACAATTATAGATGGTGTTTTTAATTGAAAAAGTTTATAAAATCGCAACACAAAAATTTTCACAGCCGAAACTTTACAAGGCTACCAGACTATATTAAATTAAATACATATATTATTAATCGTGGTAACCATAACTCGGCAATTTTAAGTCAAGAGAAATTTTCTTTATTCAATTAGTATATAAGACTCGTTTTTTTTTTTTTTTTGTATTAATAAAGGTAGAAATAATTGATCAATCATACAAAACGGTTGTTTTCTTTTTCCTCGCTAAATAACCAAGTTTCAAATGCGTTATATTCAAAATTGTCCTGGTGATACACCTTGACAAAGCCTAGTAAAAAAAATTGTTTTTTTTTTTAATTTCATTAACTACATATTGTCCTAGCGATACTGCCTGGACAACAATACTCAGCAAACTAGCTGAACATAACAGTGACTGTCTAACAAGTAGATAGGAACATAAAGGTTTGTGAATGTTTTTAATGGAATTGTGTTAGTGATATTTGCCACATTAATACAATGAAGACAGGTTCGTATAGGGACATGTTGGAAATTGTTATGTTTCCGTAATCCGTAGAGAATATGTCATTACTTTGGACATTTGAGAAAGATAATGGCCAAAACACAGTTCGAAGTAAGTAAAGAATAGTTCTCTCAGAATAATGTCCGTACTTTATGCTGTCAATCACAATCTAAACCGGGATCTAAATCCTATAACTTGTGGTATGAATAGAAAAGAAAATTGTCGAAAGAAGTTTTCAAAAACAGAGAGAGGGGAAAACAATCTAAATCTGGATCTAAATCCTTGTGGAATGATTAGAAGAGAAAATTGTCGGAAGAAATTTTCAAAAATAGAGATCAATTATAGGAGAAAACATAAGAAAATATTGTAGAAGACTCCATCAGAAACTTGACAAAAGTTGAAGTCTTTATTATTAGTATCAATATTGGTTACATAATAATGCAATTGTCAAATCAACATATAATGCAATATTATTTTTGACTTGTTTAGCTTTCTTTT
The DNA here is from genome assembly GCA_932274085.1 of Protocalliphora azurea. Taxonomy (NCBI): domain Eukaryota; kingdom Metazoa; phylum Arthropoda; class Insecta; order Diptera; family Calliphoridae; genus Protocalliphora; species Protocalliphora azurea. Next base: position 76,163,792 of record OW026521.1, on the reverse strand, counting down.
AACTTTCTTAATTGATAAAAATAAGTGTGGACTGATTTTGCATTTTTTTTAATGAACGATAACGTTCACTTTTCTTTCTTATATGAAGGGATCTTAGGTATATCTATTATATTGAGCAGATGGGTATATCGCTTATTACTCCTTGTTCGTTTAAAAACTTGGTCTTATAATGAAATATTTTGCAATTTAATATTTTGCTCTTGCTATTATAGTAGGTATTTTTCACACTACATTTATTACCACGTATGCACTCAGAGTAAATTTTAATCATTTCGGTAGAACTTGGTGGAAGCGTTAAGGAGTATGTTCTGAAAATACTATTTTTTTAAATTAATACCAAAAAGTGCCGAAATAGTTTCCAAAGTACCATGGTGCCACAAGAAATGCAATAGTGCCAAAAATGGCTCAATAGTATCATACATTCCATCACTGGTGTATAGTATATACAAACAAAAACACTGCTTGCTTATACAAAAAATGACTACTAAATTTATGTAAAAAACAACAAATACTGAGGCATTGCAATGCTTCTATTTCCAGCTAAAAAACACCTAAATATATATAAAAAATTATTGTGTGTATATAAAAACAACTCAGAGATAAAAAAAAATTAAAACAAAGAAGAACTGTCTACGAGTGAGTTAATTTTTAAATCAAAACGATTTTGATTTGTCATATTGCATTGTCTGTATGATGCACACATTAAAAAGGTCCCTCAATTTTACTGATGCATACTTATTGCTGAGCTTATGCAGTATGTGTCTATGGTCACGCTAAGGCTTGAATAATATCAATATCTGAGTAAGTATTTTGTTATTTAATTTCTGTATTTTCTTGCCTCAAATACTACTTTTTTATAGTACATATCTTTGGAATGCGTCAACGATATTCCAGTAAAATAAAGGTCGAAATAATACTTGTTTGTTTAAGTTTTATTAATTTTAAAAATATTTTTTTTTTGTTGGAACAATCGCTTACTGCATTACACAGCCCAAACGTAATGAATTGATCAGAGTACCGTTTGCGGCGTATAAAACTATGACCGAATGTTGAAAGGTTTCGAAGTTAGTGGCAAAACGGAAATATCGGCCCCACTGTCTACTAGAAATATAGTTTTGAAAATTTATCCCTTACCTGTATACGAAATACGTGGCAACTGGTGGTGGTGAATTCGCCGGAAACCGCCACCTGCCTAGGAAGTCATCGAGACTGTTGGTTTAGGGTTGATGCGCCAGTAGACATAGCGTTAACTTTGTACAGCTTATGCCTAGAAGGGCTGCGGTACTTTTGAGCAGTTTTTCCGTGTTTCCTATGGTACCAGCATTCGGCACCCGTGGTGTTGTAAAGGTAAAATGCGCGGTCTTGACCGGTTGCGTCGTGGTGCGGTTTTTCGTGAATGCGAATCGGAGCGAGTTGAAAAACATTCAATTTTTTTCACGCTTCCAACCTTAGTAAACTCAGCTGGCGTACCAGCCGAAGCTGCCACAACAGGCTGGGTGAATTCTGGTAAATAGCCGGAAAATAATTAATAAAAATGGTTCTTATTTACCAGTGTTATCGGGTTTTTAGGATAACTTGGTAAAAGTAATTGAGTATTTAATACTAATCGGTACTTAGTGTAAAACAGGGTTGTTCAAGGAACAGGTCGCCACATATCTTTAAAATTAGAATAGCAATATTATTTAATATTGTGTCGATATCCACAATGTATACAATGTCAGTATTCATTCGAGTTGATTAAACATAGATTAAACAAATGATCAAATTTCCTTTTCCCAGTACATATATAGTCCTTTTTTAAATCTGCTAATGCAAAGACTCATATCCTATTTTAGTCTTAATGAGAGTAGAGATAATTATAGTTTTTAACCCGGTAATCCCGGGATAAATATTTTTTTGGTGTAAAGAGTACCAATACTTCACTGAGTAAAATGATATTTTTACTTCTGTTTTGTAAGCGGTAAAAAATAGCATATGGTACAGACGCTTTTTATAAACAATGGCTGCTCCTGAATGCTCCCTTATTTGATTTTAGAAATATTTTGATGTAATTTGCGATGAATATTTATTTTGGTACAAGGACCAAGAATATTGAAATTGGTTATGATCGATTCATTATTTCACCCAGCCTTCATATAAATGTCTTTTCGGAATGGAGGTTTAAGGCTCATAAATGCCTTTAATATAGAAATATTTTAAATGGTTATTATTAAAGAAATTGTTTTAATTATAGATCATATATTGTGTTACAAATCAGTCGAATTTGATGTAATTTGCTCCATTAGATACAAGAAGAATAACTGTTTTTAAAAAGAGGGCGTAACATGTGGGTGTGACATTCTATCAAGCTCTAGAACAGTACAAGTTATGAAGAAATTAGTTCTATAAGCAATATGATCTTCAAAATTTATAGAAAATAGTAAGAGACCATCTAAGTAGACAAATATGCCTTCTCTTAACTAACAATTAACATCATTGTTTTCTGCAGTGCGTTACAGAGGCCGAATGGCATCACTTTAAAGTGATACTATGGTCTTCTGACTACTCTAAATACTGTTTTTCCTGACTATATTTTTTCAATGGTATTTGCCAGAAGGCGTCCTCATCAATAAACCTTAATTCACGGCTATCTAAACAAAGTCCTGTTTTATTGGGTTTAATAATCGCTGATACTGTTGAAGACCAAATACTATAACTCTCCTCTAATTTCTGATAAAGGATAATTTCGCAAACTTCTAAATTTATAGACAAATATAACAAAATAATATCCAAAAGTTAAAGCCTAAATAAAGATTTTGAGAAAGTCCTGGAGAAATGCAAATAGTTATCGCTTCATTTCGGCCATTGAATTTAATTGTTGTAATAACTTTACCTATAATCGGCATTATGGAACCGTTTGCCGTTTTTACTACAGATCTAAAATCTTTCATTTCTACATGTCTTTTTAAAAACTCAACTGAATAAAACCCTAAATCTGAAATTGTGGCACCACTGTCCAACAATCCTTTTATTTTTTCACCAGAAAGTGCCACTTCTGCAAAAGTTCCTACATCCCAATTTTTACCACTAACTATTGTACTATCTATAATTTTATATTCATTCCTAAGTTCTTTATGTCTTTACCTTGTCCAATCCAGTATCAGATTGTTTTAAATTTGTCTGATTTATTTCACTAATTCTACGAATCATTGTATATTGTCCACCTGTCATGAAAGCTGTACTACTTAACATCCTGTGAAAAATTTTACAAATATTATGAGTCCTAGGCTTCATTAACTGAACAGGATCCCCGGTTTTTCTGTTCCCCTTCGTTGGTCTCTCAACGCAAAAGGACAATATGAAATAACATAATTATCTCTACCGCATCTGTAACAAACAACTCATCATATTTTCTTTGTACAATTAAACGCAAAATTATCTTTTTCTTTGCTGTTAATACAGGTTATATCAGAAACATGCGATGAAGGCTTACCATGACATAGCTCTTCAGTAAATTCTTCATTATTATTATACCATTAACTTACGGTGAAACGTCTACTAATTCTACTTCGTTGACTTTAGGTTCAAAAATAGTCTTATTAAAGTCTGATGCTGTTTTCGAAACATTTCGTTTCACAAAGCGGCACAATTTCACATACATAATACTTCTGTCTTAGAAATTTTTTAAAAGATGCTGAAACTTTCCAGTTTCAAATATTTTTATATCTTCTTAAAACCTATGAAAACATGTTTATGTTGCTATTCACCAAGTAATTTGCATTTGAAATTTTAACTATCTTAATTTTGCAAAATCTTTCTCCGGTTTTTTCAATATATAGCTCAATATTTTCATCCGATTTTATAATTTTTTCACAAAATTATCTATCGACTATAGATTCCAATTCCAAAAATGAAGGATTTTGAAATTTTAAATTACGAAAATTACGATTTTTTGTATTTTTTCGGCCGAAAAAATGTATACACTCTTTTTTCTTTAAAATAAAATTTTGTTTAAGAACATATAACAGTTTTATACATTTCTGAAACGTATCTTTACAGATATTAATTTATAATTAAAAGCAAGCCCAAACACACAATAGGATTATGTACAGACCCTCCCGAATTTTATTTATAGTTTCTCAAATGACCAATTTTTTACACAAATTTTAATTTAATACCTAAATTCCGAAAAATTGTGGACTCCATTTTTTCAAATAAACTATCGTATCTGGCTGACATAATTCTCAACTATATACACAAATATTGAATTTAATAAATTTAAGATATGATAAATTTTTTTTAATATTATATTTTGTAACGTATTCAATTTGATTTTCTTCTTTTTTCTTTTAATTTATTCCCATGCGCTTGAATTAATGAACTTTTAAATAGACACATGATATTGTTGGCCATGACATTACAAATATCAATCAAAATAATGAACGATCGTACTGTGTGCGATCCAAAAAATTAAATGGAAATAACTATGGAATTTCGGAATAGCTGGTTCGATTTCAATGAAATTTCACACAGTGATAGTAGAGTTGTAGTTGTAGAGTTTAAGTTTTGAACTTGGATCACATAGACCTACCGGGGAAAAGTCCACAGGGTCCCAAATTTGAACACATTGGGTATGAACATTTTTAAAAACGATCCTGATTAGTTATATCTGAATAGATTTATATGAGAGGATTCTACTGGTCGAGATCGGCAAAAAACATCGTGCATGTCTATCTCCATTAGTTGAGTTGAGACATTGGGCTTCAAACATTAAAACTTTTACTTTCTAAAGTATCTTGGTGAAGTTTTTTCATTTTATTAAAAACAAATAATAAACTAAAAAAAATTTGAAAAAAAATTACGGAGTCAAAAGTTATAAACATTTAAATCTGAAATTTGCAGAAAAATAGATTTTCTTCCCCGTTTTTTTTCTGCCAAAAAAGTACTCGCATTGTTTTTGTGTTAAATAAGAATTTAATTTTTTTTGAAAGATGTTCTGAAGGAAACAAAAAAAAATTAATTACTGCTAGAACCAGGGCTTCCCAAATGTGACCTCTTTTTTAACAAATTTCCAATTTTTGTTTTAATTTCCCAAATCGCAACCCTGGAATAAAAAAATGTAATATTTTTTATATCATTCAATATGTTTTTAGTTTTTTGGAAATAGGAATATTTGCTCCCCGATATTTTTGAAAATTATTTGGGAATTTCGGGATTTCTGTTGACAAATCGAAAAAAGTGAATGATACTTGAAATTAAAAAGTCTACTCAGGTGCAGAACTTCAATCGTTTTTCGGTATTTTTTAAAAAGTTTTAATATTTTTTTTATTATAAAAATAGATATATATTTAAAAAGAAGATAAAATTTCCTAAACAACGATATGTAATATGTATTTCGTATCGTTTGATGGATCTAACTAAAGGATATAAATTTAGACCTATGCTGAAAAAAGAAAATGTTGAGTTTTATTAAAAAATTGTTGCGGCATTATCAGGAACGGCGTTACCAATCATATAAAAGCATAGCCAAGTTACTTGAAGTTATTAATTTTGAATTCTTTAATTTCACACGCAAAAATGGCAATATAGATTTGTTCAACACTGTTTAGGAAATTTTGTCTTCATTTCAAATATATATAAAAAATTTTTAATTGGAAAATTCATTGAAGACTTTTTGTAAAAAACATACGGAAAAAGGATTGATTAGATATTTTGTGCCTATTATTCATTTTTAATTATGCAATAAAATTTTTGTTAGTGGATATTTTTGAATAAAATTATACACCTCAGTAGATTTTTTGATGCTTAATTTTATGTATTATTCACTTTTTAGATTTGTCAACAGAAATCCTGCAAGTCCAAAAAAACTCGAAAATTTCCAAAAATTAGATTTTTAACTCTTTTTGCTATATTTACCCAAACGACAACCGGGAGCAAAAAAATCTATTACAAGAGAATTAAAAAGCATTTGAGATTACATAGAAAAATATTAAAATTTTCTGATTTCGGCTTTGCGATTTGAGACATTGATGCGAAAATAGGAAATTTTTGTTGAAAAAATAGGTCAAATTTGGGAAACCCTGGTTCTCGCAGGAATCAATTTTTTAAAATTTATTTTCCTTCAGAATATTTTGTATTTCATCGTCTTTCAGAAAAATATAAATCCTGTATATGTTACTTAAAAGGATTTCTATAAAAAAAAACGGGAAAAAATCTACTTTTTTTCAAAGTTCAAATTTACGAGTAAATGCTTATAACTTTTTACTCCGCAAATATTTTTTGCAAAATTATCGGTTTCAAAAATGGATTAAAATTTGGACCCGCAATAACGAAAAAAATTTTCCAAGGTACGTTAAAAACTAAATATTTTAATTTTCGAAGCCCAATACCTCTTAAATTAAAAAAGATGAGATAAGCACACGAGGATATTTTTTGTAGATGTCGACCAGTAAAATCATCTCATATAAAAATCTTTCAAATCAATTCTGATATATAGAATCGGGATCGTTTTTAAATGTTTTCACACTTGAAGTGTCCTAATTTGGGACCCTGTAGACCCGTCCCGGTAGGCTCATATCAATCTACTATCACTATGTAAAATTTCATTGAAATTGGGCCACACGTTCCGAAACTGCATATTGTGATCGTTCGCTGCACAGAAAAAAAAAGAATAATAAAATATAACACGATTAAGGAATGACCCACAGCGTCCCATTCAAGAAATATAAATAAATCTGCAGTTTGCGAACGCCTGGCACGAATTCAATGAAATTTTACATAGTGATAGTAGAAGCGTAGTGGGGCTTAAGTTTTGAACTTGGACTATATAGACATAATGGAGACTGGTCCACAGTATCCCAAAATTTGACATCTATATGAGAGGATTCTACTGCTCGAGATCTACGAAAAACATCGTCGTGTGCATGTCTACCTCTTTTAGTTGAGTTGAGATATTGGTCTCAAAATTATACACCTTGGATGTTACAAATATTTAAAATCCTGATTCGTTATATTTTAACCAATTTTAAAGATTTTTATATGAGTGTATTCTGCTGGTTGAGGTCTAAAAAAAAATCGAGATATTTGGATTCAAAGATTAAAATTTTTACTTTTGGACGTATCTTGATAATATTTTTTCTACAGCGGGTCCAAATTTCATCTGATTTTTCTGAAGTATTTTTCATTTTATTAATAACAAATAACAAAATCGGAAAGAATTCTGAAAAATCTTTAAGGTATCAAAAGTTATATGCACTTGAATTTGAACTTTGAAAAAAGTCGACTTTTACCCACCAAAAAAGTAGTCACATTCTTTTTCAGATATATGCCGAGTGCTTTAAAAATTTACGATTCTCTATAATGTGTTTCGAAGATTAATGTACGTCATCACTAATTAAATTATCGTTTTTCCGATTAATAAGAAATTTCAAGTGATGATGAAGTACTAAGGTATTTTGAAGCTAAATCAGAAGAGTACTTAATATACTTCTATTACAGTTTAGAGATATTTGACATGTTTTGAATGACGGATGGAAATATTTTTCTACCAATGGGGGTAATATTCATGTTTATATATTTTCATCCTAGAATACTTCCAAATTTTATTTTAACAAACCCACGAATAAAAATTAAATTTTTGTAAAATTTGTAATATTTTTAAGTGAAAAGTGTATCCCTAATTCTTTTAACTCTCATTGTGTTTATTGAAACAGTCCGGTAAAATACTGCTCAAAGGTCAGGTGTAGAAAAATTGACTTAACATGACTTATAAAACCACTTTTAAATGAGCAGATCTTATTAAATTTTTTAGAAATTTGCGATATTAAAAAAAAAAATCAGTTCAATATGATTTCATCTTATTAATTTTACATTTTAAACTTATCTGATTGCTTTAGTGGAAAAGGTTTAACTTATTTTCTGCATTTACTCTACCCATTGGATAAATACTTTTGTGCCGCAAAAGTTATAAAGTCTTACAAAAATATTTTTCTTGAATTTGGTTTTTTTGAATTAACCAAGTCCTTTCATAAACAACCGTGTTATTAGTAAATCTGTTTTTTATTTACATATTTAATGTCTGAAAAACAACAACAATAAACTACGGCATATTTGATTTTTTCAACTTTTTAAGGGCCTACGTAAGAGACTTCGTTCTTTCACAGAAAAATCAGAATTTTTTTAAGAATTTTTGTGTTGAAAAACTGAACTAAATAGATCAAATATTAACCGAGTTATAGGTCAAAACGTATTATTAGATTTTCTGAAGCTCCTATATAAGCTATAGGGCTCATTCTTGCATAAATCAATCACAAATATATTTTTTCGAATTTCGTCTTTTTTTTAAATCAGTCAAATCTGTTCATAAATTTTCCACATACCCTTTTTATACCTTCACCACAGGGGTAAAGGGTATACATAAGTTTGTAATTCCGTTGTAATTTCCACAATTTTCGTCGGAGAGCAAAACAGTTTATATTTTATGGAACCCTATCAGAAATGATGTCGATAGGACGATGTCCGTCCATAGACTGCAATGGCGTTTATGACGCCCACCGATAACTAACCTATATAATATATATATCGAACGATCGGAAATTCGAGAATTTTTTTATTGATATTCAGCAAGATCGATTCATAAATGATGGAGATTGTGTAAAAAACTAGTTTTTAAGGGTTTAATAATGGTTTGTGAAGACTCCCGATAACATAGATATATGATATATGTGCATATATCAAAAATCAGAAATTTTTTATCAGAACTTTCCTATTGAAACTCGGAAATAGCGGAAATATTAAAAACGGGTTTTCAAACCGATTTTCGATTTTCTAAAGCCCCTATACAACCTAGGAAAAATTTTTTATGAATTTTTGTGCTGAAGAACTGAGTTAGGTAAATTATTTACAGAGATATCGAACAAAACGCATTTTTGCCGATATCCAAGACCTAAATAAGCTATGGACTTGTTTTTTATTCAGATCGATCAAAAATATATATATATTTTTTTTTTTTGGAAGTTCGGTTTTTTGAATCAACCAAATCCGTTCATAAGCAGCCGAGTTATTGGTAAATCTGTTTTTTATTTATTTATTTATTTAATGTCTGCCTTATAGTTGTTTTCATAGGTACTAAAAAACAACAACAATAAGCTACGGCATATTTGGTTTTTTCAACCTTTTGAAGCACCTATGTAAGCTAAGTAATTTAATGATTTTATTTATCGTCTCTTGTAAAATTTTTTTTATGGTTTATACGCCCTTATACGCGTCTATGCTTCAATTATATAAAGTTTTCTGAAAATTATTCAAAATAAATTCATTGGTTTTGAACTTCATAAAAAATATAAAAATCTTCCAATCAGCTAATATTCAGTTTAATATTCATACTAAACATAAAAAAGGCAAATATGTATATTATTACAATGTTAAGTACACCAACACCAACATTTTTTAAATTAACCATGCCTATCAAAATCAAACAATATTTATACCTCACATCATCATAGGTTGTTGGGGTATTATGTGTTTGTGTTGATGTTTGTAAAGCAGAGAAAAAATTATCTAACACCCACTTTAAAGCATACCGTTCGACTCAGAATCTCTTTCTGACTCGATTAAATGATGCACATTATAACTTTTCAACCAATGCACTTTAGGCTTCACAATATGTACCCATGATTGGTTTAAGATCCACAGGAAGCATTAAACTTGTATGTCAAAGTTAAATATTTTTTTGGGTGTAGATTTTACAAGGATTATTTTCATCAAGTTGTATATTTGTACTTCTATCAAATACACACTTTTATTTTTTATGTTAACATGTAAAAGAATACACTTATTATTTTTATTTTACCAAGTAATATTATAGAGCAGTCTGGTCCATGTGAAACAACCCAGCAAAAGCTTTTTGGTTTTCAGTAATGGCAACTACTTATTAAAGTAGTTTCTTGGTAATGAGGTGTCATTATTATTTGCCTACTCTGTATTACATAAATAAGTACTTAATAGTATAATAGCACAGTAATACTGCAATCACGTTTATGAGTTGTTAATTTTTTATAACAAAATGTCTAAAAAGATATTTTGAACTAAAAAGAGATTTAAAAAGAGTATTTGTCGCTTAGGAAACTAAGTGCGAGATGGTATGCTGAGTAAGACGTTAGTCATTAAAAACGAATGGTTAATTTGTGTCAAATTTCAAGTCTCACTGACGGCAAAATTTTTTTGTTTTTTTTTATTTTTATTTTCGTCTAGGTATTTATTTTTGAATACCCCTAGAGTATAAAACTAACTACATGAATTTGTGGGTAACTCGAACAAAAATAACTTGTTATTCAGGAAAAAAGAAGTAGTTTATTTTTGTTTCCAATTATACCTATTAGCTTACCAGGAAAGCAAAGTTTTTGCTGGGAAAGTACAGATATATTAATAAAATTTGGCACAAGTAATTATCTTGGTAAAGTATGAAAGCTGTTGAAATTGGTTATGATCGATCAATTATTTTACGTGGCCCTAGAGTTGCCATATTCAAGTTATAATTTAAACCACGGCATTAAAAAAATTACTATATACATTGTATAAACGAATTTCTTTCGGCAGTTATCAAATAAGTCTTGAGGAAACAACCCAGCAAACAGCTGTCGATGTTTAATCTATCGTAATCCGTTTGTTCTGAAAAATATTTGTTTTTAAATTTAAAACAGTTCTCTTTTGCAAAACGATTCGTATATCTCATTAGATTACACACTGGTTAAAAATCCACTTTTTCTGGCACAAATTCAAGAAACATTGTTAATGCCTTTTTGAGCTTGTATCGAAGTCATTTATCTAAAATTAACAATAATACATAATTTTACTGAAATATATATATTTTGTAAATATGATAGTTGCTTGTTTAGTTTTGCTTTTAATTTAATTATTTTGCAAGTTTTTAGACTTTTATTGAGTGAAACTACTCAAATGGCAAGAAATTTTAGCTTAGGTTTACCAAAATTTAACTGAAAGAAAATTGACGATTGGAGGAGTTTGCCGAAAAATGGTGGCACTATCTAAATTGTTACATAAAGTAGACACTTTTGCGAATACTTTCGTATTTTTACATTCGTGAAAGCTCATGCACAAACATAATTTTTCGTCTTTCAAGGTTATAGGTTACCTTGGTAAACAACCCATATAACCACAAAACTTAAAAATAGCGACTAATACACTACTTATATAGAATTTAAAATAAAGGTTTTAAAATACATCTCCTATGACAGGGGTTTCCACCTCTTCTTGCTTCACGGACCCTTTTAGAAATTTTTTATTTTTTTCACGTATCCCTTGCCACATTGCTATTTTGAGTATAGTAGAAAAAAAAGTAGTAAAAACTCAAAAGGTAATTATTTTAAATAAAATTGCGTTACCAAAATGTATTTAATAATATATTAAATGCAATAAAATAACTTTGTTTATAGTAACTTTTCAACATTGGGAGAAATTTCTGACAAAGCACATTGTACTTCATTTTCCACATCCAAATGTGATCTAAATTTGGACCATGGAGAGATACACAATCCAACAACGTGTTAAAGTTATCCAGACTTATTATGAAAATGGGCGTTCAAATCAAAATGCATATCGTGCACTTCGTGATTTTTTTGGTCAATTTGATCGTCCAAATGTGCGTACAATCGCAAAAATCGTGGAAAAATTCGAGCAAACCGGGTCTGTAGAAGATGTGAGAACACCAGTGCATGCTCGTACAGCTCGTACTGCAGAAAATATTGCTGCTGTTCGCGATAGTGTATTTCTGTGGTACTTTTTCGTGTGCCACTTGAATAAGAAATTCAATGGCCGTGTTATCTCACGTAATGGCGATGTCAATTGGCCGCCAAGATCATGTGATTTGACACCGTTGGACTTTTTTCTTTGGGGTTATTTGAAAAAAAAGGTGTACGTCGATAAGCCAGCAATAATTCAAGAGCTAAAGGATGAGATAATTCGGCACATTAACGGCATAGAACCTCCATTATGCCTCAGGGTCATCGAAAATTTGGACCATCGGATGGAGGTGTGCCGCCGTGGTCGCGGCGCCCATTTGGCCGATATTTTGTTCCATACATAATTGAGTAATACCAATATATCATAATAAAATAAAATTACAATAATTTCCTAAATAGTTTGTGTTTTATTCAAAATCAACATCAGCCCTTGAAATTTAACCACCCTTTATGTTCTTGATTACTTAGTCTGATACCATTTATAAAATATATTCACTTTTTACAATTTCTTAAATTATTATTTTGGAATTTCTGCAAAAAAAAATTGGATTTTTGAACAGTGTGAATTATTTAAAGTTCAGTCGTTATGCTGTGCAGTTCTATACAAGTTTCGTTTTCTGGGCGTAATAAAGCAAAAGGCATTGTATTCTGTAAAATATAAAAAAAAAAATAAGTTTAAGGCTTATCACTAGCAAAAAAAAATATATATATTCTTCATCAACGTTTCAGATTTCACTCAACTTTTTATATAACTACAAATTTCTTTCAATTTGAAAAATTACATTTAAACTTATAACTTGATAATTTCTAAAATATCTTGACAATCTAGTTCATTCAAGGCCGTGGATACTATTCAAATGTCCTCCCATAACAGAGCTCATAAATGTCTCAAATATGAACATATTTCAATGAAATTTGGCACAAATAAATTTTATATAAGCGTTAATATGTCAAAAAGATCGATCCACAATTGACCCATATAAGGCTCTCTTCCTGAAATCACTTTAACGGACATAACTTTCGCATAAACTTTAACATCAAAAATATATTTTACTAAAATAAGTTTTTATAAGTAGAAAACACACTATAAAATTTTGTGAACATGGATCCATAATCGATCATAGCTCCCATATAGTTTCCACCGCTTTAAAAATAAAACGCCAAATGCAAATTTTTCTATTTTAGTTTATTTAAAATGAACCAAATTTTTAAATTATAATAAAAAAAATATGATTGATTAAATTATATGGATACAATCCGTATCCAAAAATAATAATTTTCCTAAAATGTTCATCATTTTTGTAGATTAAAAAATCTAATTTTGAGCGGATATAACGGCAACAATATTAAACCGATCCAAATATTTTTTAAATTCTTAATCTGTGAAAAGTCCTCTATTAGACCCTATCATTACTTTTATAAAAGTCTTCTCTCAAACTTTTTATTTTTGCCACGGTTTTCAGTAAAATTAGCAGCTGTGCGATGTCTATCCGTATGGCTGTCCATTAGGATGAACTAACATTTAAACGTACCTAAAATTATGAAAGAGGCATCATCTAAAACATATTTTCCAAATTCCTGAACAAATCTCAATTTTTTTTTCACACCAAAAGTTAATATGAACGCAAAAGGAACATTATATATAAAATTTGTTAGTAAAGTTATACTTTTTATTTCTACGTAATTTTTTAATATGAGTTATTTTTATTAAAATGGCGATTTTTCCTTTCTATTATTTTTGAAAAATTAAAAGAATGTGGGTGTATTTGTTTTTCTTTAGCTATTGTTTGATGTATAAATCATTAATATTGGTGAGAAAAAAATTTTAAGATTTGTTCTTTAAACATCGACGTAAATAGCCGTGTAGCATCCTGTTCTAATCATCGTAGGAAGTTGAAATTTGGCCGATTTATCCTAAATGACAGCCCCTTTGATAATTTTAGGCACTTTCCAATGTAGTTCGCAAAATGGAATTTTTGACCACTATACTGTTCGTTGCTTCGGCTGGGGAAGTACGCGCACAGAAAAAAAGATTTATTTTATTACAAACGTTTCTATTAATTTCTTTTAAATTTTATTTTTGCTCCAGCTCGATTGGACTTATGATTTAGTTTCGATTAATATTGAAAATAAAATACCCGTTATTATTTGCATTGATTTAATTATGTACTGCAAAAAACAAGCTGAGGGAAGTATAGAGGTAACAAAAAAAGTTAAATCAATGCGGTGAAATATAAATTTTTAAGCGTTTTTTTTTTTGACATAACTCGAGAACCACCAGTCCGATTTTGCTAAAACAAATTTAAAAAACGTAGGAATTACAATTCCTTTAATCTGTTCATACAACGCTACATAAGCAACAGTTTCGCAGTTATAAATAAATGTATGAAGAAAAAACTATTTTTTGCCTAAAAAATTTAATTTTTTTATTTTTAATTCATAAAAAATCCAAAACGGTAAAAAAAAGTGTCAAGTCCTATTACTTTCACGTAAAGTCACATAACCTTTAAACAAAATAAGACATAGATCATGAAAATCGATGGACGCGTTTCGCTTTTATTCACAATTAAGTGAAGGTATGAATTTCAAAAATTTGCTCGAGATATGCTCAAAATTCCTTGGAAAAAACATTGATGACTTTTTTTTATGATTGTCAGAATTAAAAAAAAAGTTATAAACAAAAGGTTATTTGATTTTTATGGTAGAGGTAACAAACTAAAAAACGGTCATAAATGTCCCAGCGAAACGCCGGGACACGTATAACTTCTTTTTTACCGATATAACATTTCCCGTTGGTTTCATCCCATCCCGATTTTGAGTGTCGCATAGTGTTATGAATGTATGTGTGTATATATGTAAGTATGTATTTTATATCTTAATAATAAGTAAGGATAATGTGTAAGGTTTTAATTAGGTATGGTCATAGTTAATTTAAGATGTATTAAAGTGAATTTTGAATATTCTAATAAAAAATTTATCGAGATCTTTTTCAAACACCTTTTTGTATTTTTCAATTATATATACTACACTGGTGCATATTCCTATAAACGCCCATCAATTTTTTTAATCCACTTACTAAAAAGAGGGCTAAAAAACAATTAAGGTGCTAAAAATTAAATTTTTAAGTTGTTTATAGACTCCTCTTAAAAAATTAATAACAAAAAAATTAAAATGTAAATTAAATTTTTTTCATGGTAACTTCAAAAATTCGGTCTGGCATTGATTCGACCAATTTTTAAAGAAAATCACTGTCAATTTCTTACCAGACTTGCTTAATTGTTAGTTTTAACTCCGTTATTGTCATTATGGTTTCATTCTGTGCATTTCTTGCGCACACTTTACGGGTCATATACCCCCACAGATTCTCTATTGGATTTTAATCCGAATGCAGGCCGGCTAATCTAATAATGGAATACTATGTTCATTAAATCACGATTTAGATTGATTCGAGAGATGTATTGCAGTGTTATCCTGCTGGAGTATGCAATTTTAATCTATTTTTTCATCCATAAATGAGAGAAGAGCATCTTCCAACAGTTCATTATAAATTGCAATGTTAATTTCAGTTGGAACAAAATATATTTTTGATTTTCCTGCAAAATAAACGGCTGCCCAAACCATAACACTGCCACCACCGAAATTGCGTTTCGACATGCGAATTTCGACCTCAAATCAATCCAATATGAATCGGGACATACAAATTGAATTTCTTTTCATTAGAAAGAATTTTATTCCTCCAATCTGTCCATTTCATGTATTTACGCGCAAATTTTAAACGATTTTTCTTATGATGCTGTTTTAACATTGGCTTACATTTTGGTTTCTTCCATTTTATGTTACCATCTGTTCGTAAAATGTATGCAACATGTTTGGAAGTGACAGGAAGGTCAAGTTTATTTTTTATTTGTGTGGCATTTAATTCTTCTTTTAGCTTCTTCTTTTATTTTATTAACTTGCCTTTTGGTAATTTTTGTAGATCCCCCATCAAAACTTAAAATTGCACACTCCTCTACTACGCCTATGTAAAATTTTATGTAAATCCAACGAGCCGATTAGAAGTTACAGATTTATTTCCAATGTTTTTCGATTCTGCCCCACTGTGCTATGTTACATTCCAAGTGTATTCAACTTTTTTTATTTTATAGCACCGTGTTATTAATCAAAAAACTAAAAGATGCTTTAAAATCAAAAATCATGTTCCCGTTGCTCTCCATTTGTAACATTACTGATTTTATAAACAACACAGCTGGATTCTAATCAGTGAAGTACAACCTTACCTTTAATTTGAATATTTCTTGGAGTTTAGATGTTAGATACACTTAGCTATAACCCATTCCTTAATATTAATCTACCGCCGTAAATATATTTTAGCAATTTTAAATATAATCCCAAGGCGAATTCAAACAGGTGCCCTCACTTAAATGGCTGATTATTTTTTTAGTACTTAGAGCTGTCAAATTCCATATAAGCAGAATTTTTGCTTACCCGCTCAAGTGTCAAACTGCATGTATAAAAAAATTTATGAATTCGCCGTATTGTTATTTTTATAGAACTGCAATAATAATATATGTGTAAAGGGGCAACACATATAAAATATGTAGAGACATAGTTTCTACTCAAAAACTAAATAAATAAATTTAAGCGAAGCAATATAAATGAAGAAGAAGTTACTGCTTAAAAAGAAAGATCCAAAATAAATGTAAAGACAATTCAACATATGTGATGATGTTGACATTATTAATAGTCATAAAGTTAAATGAAAACTTTTTATATGCTTATTATATTTTTTTAATGGATTTTGTGTAATATAATAAGTGAAATTTTTACAAAATCCATAATATATATAAATATGATATATTAAAAAATATATATCATTATCCAAAATAAAAAGCCGTTGGTTTTTACCCTACTAATGACAATAAAAAAAAAACTCTTCTGATGTACTGGGATAGTTAAAATATCTCATACATTGAAAAAATAAACATACAATTATAGTTGTACTTCTATATTACAAAAAGTATAAGTGTAGTATTGAAGTTAATATTTGTTCTTTAATTAGAACTAAGACATTCGCAACAAACTTTGTATGTTTTAAATGAAATTATTGAAGGAATTGATATATGCCAATTTGGTTTGATGTATTTTTGATTTCTTTCAATAAAAACATTTATGAACTGCTAACAAATATAAAATAAATATCACTCTAAGCGGTGGATCACTTGGCTCATGGGTCGATGAAGAACGCAGCAAACGTGTGAACTGCAGGACACATGAACATCGACATTTTGAACGCATATCGCAGTCCATGCTGTAAGGTACTTTAATTTATAATTAAAGTGCTGCTTGGACTACATATGGTTGAGGGTTGTAAGACTATGCTAAATAAGTTGCTTTTTTATTAAAAATAATATATATATTTTTTTTTTAATATAAAGCACATGTTGTATTACTGGATATTATAATATAATATTCATAATACTAAAAGCAAAAGATACAAAACCTCTCATTGAATAAAATCAGAGTATTTTTATATTCTTTTTTTATTGAGGAAGGTCTAGCATAAAAATTATATATTTATGAAACTAGAATTGCCTCTTTAATAAAAAGAATTTTTTATTTTATTTAAATAGATTATAAAAAAGAAAAGATTTTTTATTCATGGTTTTGATATTTTATGATGATTTTTATTATTATTATACAACCTCAACTCATATGGGATTACCCCCTGAATTTAAGCATATTAATGAGAGGAGGAAAAGAAACTAACAAGGATTTTTTTAGTAGCGGCGAGCGAAAAGAAAATAGTTCAGCACTAAGTCACTTTGTCTTAATGGCAAATGTGAGATGCAGTGTATGGAATGTCAAATTTCTAGTATGAGAAATTAACGATTTAAGTCCTTCTTAAATGAGGCCATTTACCCAAAGAGGGTGCCAGGCCCGTATAACGTTAATGATTACTAGATGGCATTGATAGTGCAGTACTAAGTGGGTGGTAAACTCCATCTAAAACTACTTGATGATGTAATCCCTAATATCGCAATCGATTTGCCACAAACTTACCACATTATCCCCTCCTATTCCACAACTCAAAAAAAAAAATAATGCAACATATTTTCTTTTAAACATTATCCAAAACAAAATATTTTTTTTTTTTTTTTTTACTCAATAAAGTTTAAATTAATTAATCTTACAAAACTGGGGGCTAATTCTCGCCTACGTGATCGAAGTATAAATCGAAACGAAACTAATTTCGATAGCGCTGAATTTTCTAATGATGTTACTCGATACGAAACGAATCGAGGTATTGATTTAGTGTTTAAAAAAGTAATATAATGTATTTTACACTGCTGAACAATATGTTAACAAAAAACATATGATTATGAAAAATAAACAAAATGTACAAAATTGAAAACTACATATTTTTAAATAATTGAAATAAAAATAAACCTTGATGAAAAAATGTTAATATAATCCGGAAGAAGAAACGGAACACCAGCAGTCCTTTAAGTTTGCCTAACAATGTGAAGTGTATACTTAGTCATTCAAAAAAGTGATTTTGTTAAACCCCGCTTAACCTTGGTATGTTTTATGAGGTTCTCCAAAATATTACGGTTTTACTGATGACCGTTCCTGAGCTGGACCGTTTTTAAAAATGATCTTCTTTTAGTGTTTTAAAAATTTGTGTATTTTCTTCCTAAGCAACGCATAAAAAATGTGGTATTATTTAAAAGATATTTAGAAGGCGCGACCATTGATATATATTCCACAAAATATCATATTTTTCAAGGTTTTTTTCAAAATATTGCTTGATATTTTTAATGAAAGTTCAAATTTTAAAAATTCTGCTTGCATATTATATAACTTGTTGGTGTCGGTTTAATTTTTGTTTTAATATACTTGCAATGTCTCATTTTCCAGGACATTCAATCTAATATAAAATTGTTCATAAACACAGTCAATATGGGTATCAAAATTCTTCTTTTGATGAGAACTAACCCTTTGAATTAAAATATTTACGAAAATTTCAAAAATATTATTACAAAAATAAAAATATTAACCGGGATTGTAAAAAACATAAGTATTTTTTTAGAAAAGAATGTTTTTAGGCTTACGCGATTTAACTTTATTTGCTAAATTGAGCCCTTTAAGAAAAAAATATAGTTGTAGTGACCATAATCTAAAAGCAATATATTATGATTGGAGCATATGGCCACAACTAAAAATATTGTTACGTTTTTACCTTTTAAAAACTGTGGTTTATTTCATCTTAAATAAACCGGTACTTTGATTGCAAATAAGAGCAGTTTAGTATTTTAAAAGTTGTAACGATTCTTTATTTTATTTAAAATGTACAACAACAACAATTTAAATAGTCACTTATGTTCTAATACACACACATTAAACTACACACTTTATACAGCACACTTTAATAATGTACAGAATATACAGCCAAGGCAGTTAAATTGTCTTTACTTAACTTCCAATTAGACAGACTGATTGGTGTTCTCACGGCCAATTTATATACACTGCATTGTCTTCTAGATGCTTCTCGAAAGCTATACTTCCTTCTACAATTTTTTTAACGGACAATCTAGTAGCAGCTTCAACATTTAGTGTTGCCATACTTACAAACAATTGTGAAAGCTTTTCATTCAATGTTGTATGTTTACAACTATGTTAATAATTTCTACATATATGCTGTTAACATAAACAGAAATGTCGAGAAGCATTGAGAAAGAAACAGAAAGGTTGAGAAGCATTATTTAATGTTAAACCAGCCATTAAAACCGTTATATTTGAATTCAAGTACAATTTCGTAACAATATATATGATTATAAATAATAATTGGAATGATTCCATTTTATCACATTTTTTCGATTTTATGGTTCCTTTTTTCATGTTATGAGTAGATCGGTAATGGCAGAGCAAGACATCAGAGGATGCCGCTGCCGCTTTTCCAATTGGAATGTGTGTGTATCGATGACAGAGTAAGCATACTTGTAATGACCATTTCCAACTGGAATGTGCGTGTGTTGTGAGAGTGAGAGAGAATAGTTAGTTGGTGTTAGAAAGTGTTGACAGGTAGATTAGTATGTGTGTTAAGGTTTTCAGGGTTGATTTTGTGGGTGATGGAAGGAAACCAGTTTTAGTGTAGAGAGAAAATATGCACCTGTTGTGTTTTTAAATATCAAGATGGTTGAAATGGTTTTATGTTGGTTATAATAGAGAGAGATATTTATATTTTTGTTGGTGTGTTGATGTTAATTTTCTACGATTGTTTTCTAGCTATAGAGTTTTTTCTGGATGGGATTTTCCAACTTATAATATTTTGTTAGAGGAATATTTGTTGAATGGGGTTCCAATTGGATTTCTTACTTCTATGTGGAGATATAATAAGTAGCAGTGAACTTGATTGACTTTGATATTTTGGGAAATATGTATGATTTTTTTTTTATTTTATTAATAGAAAAATACAAAATTGCTTAATTTCCAGAAATAAATTATTGCACTGATTTGCTTAAGTCAGCCTTATATCTTAATCTTAAGTAGTAATAATATATGATATCTAAGAAATATTTGTTGATAATATTGGTGAATTAGAAGGAAAACTATTAACAAAAACCTTCAAAGAAAAAAAGAAAATAGGAACAATAATAATAATAATTATAATTATAATAATAGTAATATAATAATTATAATAATAATAATAATAATAATAATAATAATAATAATAGTAATATAATAATTATAATAATAATAATAATAATAATAATAATAATAATAATAGTAATATAATAATTATAATAATAATAATAATAATAATAATAATAATAATAATAATAATAATAATAATAATAGTAATAATAATAATAATAATAATAATAATAATAATAATCATAATAATAATTTTTCAATACTAATATATCAAAAGAATAGCGAAAGTTTCTATATATTTCTATATAAAAATAAAACAAAGTGATACAATTTTTAAGTTAACATAATGCAGATATAAGTGTATTTTCAGAGAAACTGCACTTAGATCTAAAACGAGAGGTGATGTTATCAATAGCTTGTGATACAGTTTTAACGTTACGATTACATATAGCCTCGATGTGAAATAATGTAATGCCAGGGTAATTTAAGAGTCATTTTTAAAATTTTATTTTGAGTTATTTGCAAGCGCTTTGCACAATTTCCCCATATTGGACAACCGTATAGGATAGTACCCTAAAATTATTTCGACTACCAGAATTTTATTAGAATTACTGAGAAGGGAATATCTTATATTCGTTTATTTTATCAATAATATAACATATATGAGGGCTAAAGGTTAGCTTTGGGTCCAAGGTGATGCCTAAATATCTAATATTGCTAGACCAATTAATGTTGCAGCCTAAAAGAGTTAAGTTGTTGCTAAGTAGATAACAAGATTTTCTTTTCCTCGTAAAAAGATGGCTTGTGTCTTATCCGAATTAATTTTTATTTTCAATTTAGTATAATACTCTTCTAACATGGACAACGAACATTGAATTTCAATCAGAATATTCTGAATGAGTTCATGCGTGTAATAAATTGCCAAGTCTTCTGCATAAGCAGCAAATTTACATGGACTAATAGGATGTATATCAGCGCATATATATGAGTTTCATTGGTTTTAGTTAGTATTTTTGCAAACGTTAAAGTAAGTAATTGGGATTTTTGAAATTTTCTTGCAAGAGGAATGAATAGTATTTGCAGAAGGTGTTTTTTTTTTTTGTAACATGAAAAAAGACAATGGTTTTTATTATTATTTATTTATTTTATTGATAAAAAAATTTGTAGTATGTTTCTATTAGTTGTATTACATTATTTTTTTTAATTCAAATTTAATACAATCACACAAAATGTCTGATCTATCGCAAATGTTGCATATCGTAGGGCAGTTGATAAAATGATTTCCATGAACAGAGGCAATAACTCCATATTTTCATATTCGTCAAAAATTTCCTTAAAATGACTTATCATGTGTTTATTAATGTTCATCAAAAATGCTGCCTTGAAAATTATATAAAAATTTCTCTTTTTCATTTTCTTTAAAATGATGTTCCTTCTCTTTATTCTTTCTTGACTTCTCATTTTCAACTACATTTATCCGGCTTCTATGATACTATTTAAACGACATATTTGATTGGTTGTTTTTTTTTATAAAATGAGTAAGTCCATGAGTGGAATAATAAAACCAAAAAATGTTTAAGCATGTCCATTCTTGTATTTTAACAAATGCAATTAATTCTTTGTATTATTTGAAACAGTTATAAATTTGTTATAAATATTTTTCAAATATTTCCAAAATTCTTAGTAGTCAGCTATTTGTTCAGCGAGAAAGTATGATTTTAAAAAAGTATGTGGTGTTCGCCTTGTCAAAAGTGTAATACATTAGTTCTTTAATTATTTTTATGTAGAAAAACTGGCGATTTTAGAAAAAAATTAACTAAAATATTTTATTTATTTTAATTACATAGAAAATTCAATACAAAATTAAAATAAATAATAATGTAGTCTTGTAATATTTAGAAATCGTATATTATATTACTGAAAAACATTTTTGAAATATTGAATTACACATTTTATAATGCAAACATCATAACATTTCTCAAAATCATACATTGTCGCCGAATATACTAATAATTGCAGAACATTTTGCAAATATTCTAATAGATGTTAAATGTTCATTTGAATTCAAAAATTTTTGTGCAATTAATTTCATTGTTTTCTATAATAAATACAAGGAAGAGTTATTTTTGTTATTTAAAAAATAAATTAGAATATTAATAATTATTCGTATTTTATTATATATATCTGCTTTATTAAATTTGAAAGAAACAAATATTCTTTTATAATTTTGTACTTAAAACATTTCTTAGTATTCTTTTTTAATTTATTTTTTTAATGTTAATTTGAATTAAAAATATTGTTGTGTAATTAATTTTATTGCTTTCCATAATAAATATCAGAAAGAGTTAATTTTGTGATTTAAAAAATTTTAATATTTTTACTTTTGATAATTTTGTTCATTCCTAATCCTTCATTTTAAAATGTAAGTATTACTGGCATTATTATTTTAAAAATTTTATGCAAAATAGTTTTAAAATTCTGCAAATATTTTCTATCGAAAGTGTAATTACGTTGGCTCACCGGGAAGTTGATATGTTTCGCTTTTACTATCAAATTCTCATATAGTTAGAGATAGCATCTTTTGAGTAACGTTTTAGTGGGGATTGGAAGATTCGAATTAGGGTTTTTGATTAGACACTTTTTACTGCGTTATAGTAGATCTTAATACGTGACGTAGAAAATTCACTGAAGCGTTACGAATTCTGATCTACTTAGTAACACCGTTCGAGAAGAACTGTGCCACTAAGAGATAGTTCCTTTTGAGTAACGCTTTAGTGGGGATTTGAAGATTCGAATTAGCACCTTTCATTATACTGACTAAAGGGTTACTCAAAAGGAAGTATCGCTTAGTGGCACAGTTCTTCCCGAACGGTGTTACTAAGTAGATCAGAATTCGATAGTAAAAGCGACGCATATCAACTTCCTGGTGTGTCGATATAGTTACGCTTTCGATAGAAAATGTTTGCAGGGTAAGTATTGATCATATAAAATATTGTTACGTTTTTACCTTTTAAAAACGGTCGTTTATTTCCTTTAAATAAACCTGTACTTTTGCAAATAACAGCAGTTTAGTAGTTTAGAAGTTGTAACGACTCTTTATTTTATTTAAAAATGTACAACAATAACAGTTTAAATAGTCACTTGCGTTCTAATATAAACACACACTTAAATTACACACTTTATACAACACACTTTAATAATGTACAAGATTATACAGCCAAGGCAGTTAATTTGTCTTTAGTTAACGACGCTTCCAATTAGACTCACTCAATGGTGTTCTCACGGCCAATTTATATACACTGTATTACCTACTAGATGCTTCTTAAAAGCTCTATTTCTAGACAAACTAGAGCTTTAGATGTTAATGTTAGCAGCTTAACATTTAGTGTTGCCATACTTACAAACAATAGTGAAAGCTTTTTATTCAATGTTGTATGTTTAGAACTATGTTAATAATTTTTACAGATATGTTAACTGCTGTTAACATAAACGAAAATTTCTAGAAACATTTAACTTTAAACCAGCCGTTAAAACCGTTATATTTGAGTTCAAGTACAATTTCGTAACACTGCCCCCCGCTTAAGCTTGTGGCACAGAATCACTTCACCCATAGGTAGCTAGTCCTTCATTTTAAATCTCGGCCCCTTTTCTTTCCGTATTCTGTACACCACGTCATTTAATTTATTAATCACCTTGTATTGTCCATCCCAATGGGTTTTTAGTTTGGGGAACAGTTCTTTCTTACGTTGTGGGTTATACAACATTACAAGGTGGCCTTCGTTAAATCCTTCAGAATTCGCTGCTCGATCGTATCTGGCTTTTATTTTGTCGCTGGTATTTTTCATTCGTCTGCGTACGAATTCATGAAGTTCGTTTAGATCATCTTGCACTTAGGAAGTGTTTTCATTATTCGTTGAAGAGGGCCTAACGAAGGTTTTTGCTGTTACAAGATCACTTGTTATTTCTGCTGGTTCTACCACCCACAAACTGTTGTCCTCACAATCTCCCTCCATACGAGCCCATACTAAAGTTCCTGATTGAGGTGGTAGCTTCTGATGCTCGACGGTAACTAGCTTTCTAACTTGAGTTCTATTTTCATATCCGACGTCAAGGGGTATCTCCACATTTCGCCAAATCATAACTTTTCGTCCCATATCCAAAGTAATGCCATGGCTAATCATGAAATCAGCACCAATGATAACTTCGTCCACAATATCGGCAACAATGAATACATGATTGACGGTAACGTTGGCAATGGTTAATTCCACATTTACTTTACCATAGACCGTGGCGGCTCCCCAGTAGATGTGCGCAGGCTTACCCCATATAATGGTTCAATTGTTTTCTTGACTAAATCTGGCCTGACGATAGACTGTGATGCTCTGGTGTCTACAGTTAAAACGTGCTTCTGACTGTTGATGTACCCAGGAGCAGTAAGATTGCTATTTTTCTGCTGCATTACGGATATGAAGATTGTGGGATCTAGCTCTTGCTCCATAGTGCTAGCTCGTTTTAGTTTTAAAGGTAATTCTTGTGATGATTCGACTGCTGGTAACTTCTTTGAGGCGAGGCAGATCTGGTTCGTTTTCTTGATGCTTTGCAGTTTCGCTGAATATGACCAGATTTACCGCAATTATAACATTTTACTCTGACTTTACTTTGTTTCTCAATAAACGTCTTCAAAACTTTTTTTAATTCGTCGATTATATTTCTTTGATTGTCAGCTACAACTTCGACATTTCGCACATTACATATTTGGGGCTTTGAAATTATTTTCGCTGTTTCTTGTGCCAGTGCGAATGAGACGGTTTCAGTAAATGATGGTTTAGGTGTGGCACAAACCGCGTGTTTTATTTCAGGATCGCGAATGTCATTAACAAATGCCTCTATCTTGAAATGGTCCAAAAACGGGCTGTTGTCCCCTGTCTTGTAGTGTCTCATTGGGCTTCTGCACTCTACCACGCAATTCCATTCGGTATAATTCCTTTTTATGTTCACCACCGTACTTACGTTGTAGCGCCTCCATTATGTCATTATAACTGTTTCTGTTACACGTTGGCACGCTTTCTAGAACTACTGCTGCATTTCCTCTTAAGGCCAATATCAACTCCATAGCTTTTTCTTCGTCGTTCCACATGTTTCTAATGGCAATTGTATCAAACTGGAACTTGAACACATTAAATAGTGTGGTGCCATCAAAACTAGGGGCCTTTATTCTACTAGATGATTCTGGAATAATTCGTACCTGTCCATCATGGCATTGAAGATTATTCATCTTTATTTCTAGATCATGTAGTTTTTTATCAACATCTTTGGATTGTATATCTAGGCAGCTCTCTAAGTCGGACATCTTTCTATCAACTTTATCAACGACTTTGACTTGTATATCTAGACAGCTCTCTAAGTCGGACACATTTTTATCAATGCCATCCACTCTGCTGTTTATAACTTCCGAAATTTGCTGAAGTTTCTCGTTTGTCGCTCTAGAAGTTTCTTTGGCTTCTTTAACTTCAGCAAGAAGTTTCTCGTTATTTGCTTTAGAAGTTTCTTGAAATTTCATTTCCATTATTTTATTTTCTTCTTTGACTTCAGCAAGAAATTTCTCGTTATTTGCTTTAGAAGTTTCTTGAAATTTCATTTCCATTATTTTATTTTCTTCTTTGACTTCAGCAAGAAGTTTCTCGTTATTTACTTTAGAAGTTTCTTGAACTTCAGCAAGAAGTTTCTCGTTATTTGCTTTAGAAGTTTCTTGAACTTCTTCTTTAACTAATTTAAATTGCTCCATCATAGCAGCAAACATTGTGGATATATCCATGCTGGTTGTTGTTGCACGGGTAGAAACTTCCATTTCTTCTTTATACTCGAATTCATAAGCTCCGCTTGAATTCATCTATCAGCCTCTTTTGTAATTCTGCTTTATTACCAGCTGTAGGTAACTCCAACTTATTCAATTCTTTCTTGAATAAGTTTAGCTCTTCAAACTTCATGACTGCTTATTATTTTGCAATCCCACTTCTGACACCAATTGTTACGTTTTTACCTTTTAAAAACGGTCGTTTATTTCTTTTAAATAAATCTGTACTTTGATTGCAAATAACAGCAGTTTAGTAGTTTAGAAGTTGTAACGACTCTTTATTTTATTTAAAAATGTACAACAATAACAGTTTAAATAGTCACTTGCGTTCTAATATAAACACACACTTTATACAACACACTTTAATAATGTACAAGATTATACAGCCAAGGCAGTTAATTTGTCTTTAGTTAACGACGCTTCCAATTAGACTCACTCAATGGTGTTCTCACGGCCAATTTATATACACTGTATTACCTACTAGATGCTTCTTGAAAGCTCTATTTCTTTCTACAATGTTCTTAACGGATAAACTAGAGCTTTCGATGTTAATGTTAGCAGCTTAAACATTTAGTGTTGCCATACTTACAAACAATAGTGAAAGCTTTGTATGTTTACAACTATGTTAATAATTTTTACAGATATGTTAACTGCTGTTAACATAAACGGAAATGTCTAGAAACATTTAACTTTAAACCAGCCGTTAAAACCGTTATATTTGAATTCAAGTACAATTTCGTAACAATATGTTGACATCACATTTCAAGGCAACGAACCAAAAACCTCAAGGTAAGAACAGGTAAGTACTATTTTTTACAAGATGTATGAAAATTAAAACAGGATTTCATAATTAAAAATTTTATGTTGTATACCATAAAAAGCAAACCACGAGACGTTTATGACTTCTTCTGTTAAAAAAAGGTCTATGTCAACCTGTAGAATTAAAACATGAGGTTTGATCAACTTTAGTTTGCATTCTAACACCTTCCTTAATGTCATACTGTTAAATGTGAAGAAATGTATTTTAGTATTTTCGTAATTTACAGTATTATTTAAAACATTTTCTAACCACCTAATAATATTACTTTTTTCTCCAAATTAGTATATTATAGCATTCCAAGTAGTGTCAATATATGTCCAAAAATTAAAAAAAAAATCATTTTAAACCCAACTTTTTGTTTCATTGCGAATTCAAATATTAAACTAACGTGAAAAAAGTCAGTGAATTATATGAGAAATAATTGAAATTTTATTAAAAAAAAATAAATAATAATAAAAAACAAGAAATAATAATGGCTCCAGTATCTTGCTCCATTTGTGGAATCAAATCCAGCAACACCAATATGCTAAAGGCTCATTGCGACATATGCAAAAAGTTGTTCATGTCCCATTTAAAACTGAAGGAACACATGATTGTGGAGCAAGGAACCTTAGTGGAAAATTCCGTTACCTATCGCCATGAAGCATGTTCAATTTGCCGAAAAAGAATTTAAAAAAAAATTTTAAGGCCAACATAAACCTACATTGTCCCATTTGTGCCAAAGTTTTCATGAGTACAACAAAATTTATTGAGCATAGGGATACCTACAACAACCCCGCTCCTTCTACATCCGACTTCCTCTTACAGCTCTCACATAAGATCAAATTGATATAAAGAAAATTGTGAGGCAATGAGCATTAACGAAAAGTTGACTGTGAGAAAAAGTGCTTTCAATAGACGTATTGATATTCTTTCTTAAACAGAAAGGAAGAACTTCTGATGCCAGAAGAATTTTTCAATGCTGCAAAAGATGCTGTTATTGATCAAATGAGAGGATGTATTGCAAAACATACTATCTTTAAAAGTAATATGGAGTTATTATATGACTACATGAAGACAGTTAATGATAACATAATAATAGCACCAATTGCTCATATCTCAAAAATGTCATTGGGAACTATGGCCGATGACATCACAGAAATATTTGCAAAGCATGCAGAGGAATTCATCCCACTACAAAAGAGAATAAGTAAAAAGGGAGCATGCATTAATGAAGAAAACAAAGATGTTTACTATTTCAAATGAACTTTGGTTGCAGCTTTATATAGGGGGAGAAAGATCATTATGTTCTCATAACTGAGCTCTCAAAGTAAGTTTTTTATGATTGTAATTTAATATTTATTATTTTTTCTTTTAGACTAACTCGATTCAGCATAACATGTAAAAATTTTTATTTGCAGTATATGTTTATATTACACACAAGATGAACATTTGCTCAATGCGTAGTTTAGTTCAATGTTCGAAAAGGTATTTCAAATAAAACCACAAATATATGGACAATTTTGATGAGCAGAAACTATCAGAATATTTAATGTATTTAGACGCGAATAATTTGTATGGCTGGGCTATGCCCGAATACCTTATTTTTAGAGATTTTCAATGGGTACATTTTGAGTACTTTGATAATTTTAATGTTTTAAATGTAAAAGATTCATCAGAATATGGATAGATTTTATAAGTAGATTTAGAATATCCTGACTCACTCCACGATTTACACAATGACCCTCCATTTTGGCCTTAAAATAAAGCTCCAAATAACTCCAAATATAAAAAATTAATTGCAGATTTATATAAAAAGTACAATTATGCGATATACTATAGAGTTTTAACTCAATGCATTTCAAATGGTCTAACTTTAAAAAAGATTCACAGAATTTTACAATTTAGATAAAACATATATAGATTTGAATACTCTCTATAGAACAAATACTAAAAATAAGATTGAGAAAGATTTTTTCAAATTATTAAACAATGCTGCTTAGGGGAAGACAGTGGAGTATGTAGACAAAAGAAAATATATTGCCACAGAGTGGGAAAATTCAAATAAAAATCATTTAGGCCTTCGGTCATTAATATACAAACAAAAATTTCTAAGTTTATCAAAAGAAGAAATAATCCCTATTATAATAAACCCATTTACATTGGGTTTACAGTGTTAGAGCTATCAAAATTTAAGATGTATAACTTCCATTACAGCTACATTAAACCCAAATTTAGAGAAAACCTCTCCCTCAACTATATGGACATAGATTCAGTTATTTATTCGATTATAACTGACGATCTTTATGATGACATTCGCGATGACATTGATTTAAATTTTGATACTTCAGAGTATTCTCCTAATAATGAATTTAATTTACCACAGGTGAATAAAAAGGTATTAGGAATGATGAAGGATGAAAATCTGTAGGTTTACGCTCTAAAATGTACTCAATTTCGACTATTAATGCGGAAGAGATTAAAAAATAAAAAGGTGTTAAAAAATCTATTATAAAAAAACTTACATTAAAAGATTATACAGATTGTTTATTTGAACAAAAAATTTTTACAGATAAAATGGTATTGTTTAGCTCAAAAACTCATCAGTTGTACACACAAAAATTACGTAAGGTATACAGATGATAATAGAAATATTATCATTTTAGTTCATAAATTCTTCAAATTTAAGAAATTTTGTAATATATCTATTTAAACATAAGATAAAATGCTTATACATATATTTTAATTTATTTTTAGGTATAAGAAAAAAAATGTGATATATGTAATACGAAAATTATTAATAAATTAAAAAATAATAATAATAAATAAATAAATAAATCATTAACGAGAAACTTCTTGCTGAAGTTGAAGAAGAAAATAAAATAATGGAAATGAAATTTCAAGAAACTTCTAGAACGACAGAGGAGAATCTTCAGCAAATTTCGGAAGTTATAAACAGCAGATTGGATGGCATTGACACAAAGGTGTCAGACTTAAAGAGCAGCCTAGACATACAAGCCAAAGTCGTTGATAAAAAGGTGTCCGACTTAGAGAGCTGCTTAGACATAGAAGCCAAAGTCGTTGATAAAAAGGTGTCCGTCTTAGAGAGCTGCTTATATATACAAGCCAAATTCGTTGACAAAAAGCTGTCCGATTTAGAGAGAATGAAATAGCCAAAGGTGTTGTTAAAAAACTACATGATCCAGAAATAAAGAAAAATAATCTGCAGTGCCAAGATGGACAGGTGCGAATTATTCCAGACTTCCCTAGTAGAAAAAAGGAACCACGCCATTTAATGTGTACAGGGTCTAGTTTGATACAGTTGCTATTAAAAACATGCGGAACGACGAAGAAAAAGCCGAAATTCCACTGATGAAATCATATTGGGCCCTATGGAATAGTCTACAGTTGTTAAATGGTTGCTTATATGGGAAAGTGCTGACGGTAAAACAGTGACAAATCTAATTGTGGTACCATCCTCTAAAATAAACGCAGTAAAGAAAGAGTTCCATGATGGTGCCAGTGGTGGTCATGTTGGTGTGACAAAAACCTTAGAAAAGTCAGCAAATGGCCAGAGGTACATGCCATACCCGATCAGGATGCTAAAACGGTTATAAGCATATATGCGAACAATTGGGTATGCCGCTATGGTGTTCCACTGAGTTGCATTCTGATCAGGGTAGAAATTTTGAATCTGCCGTATTCAAGGAAATGTGCGATTTATAAGGAATAATAAAAACCAGAACAACGCCACTGCATCCTCAATTCAATCGCACTCTGGAGGAATATTTAAGAAAAGTGGTCAGTGCACATCAGAAGAACTGGGAAGGACACATGCCGAAATTTCTATTGGCATACAGATCAGCTGTTCATAAACATCTGCAAAAATTGTCTTCGGAACAGAACTCAAGTTGCCTGGTGATTTAGATTGCGGTATTAAGCCCTCATCAACAAATAATGAAAACACTTCCCAAGAGCAAGGTGATCTAAACGAACTTCATGAATTCGATCAAACGAATAAAAATGACCAGCGGCAAAATAAAAGCCAGCTTGTACTGTTATATAACCCACAACCACAAACACATTAGGATGGACCATACAAGGTGATTAAGAAAAATTAAACGACGTGGTGTACAGAATACAGAAAGAAAAGAGTTCGAGATCTAAGATGAAAGTAGTACATCTAGAACGACTAGCTGCCTATGGGAGAAGTGTATCTGTGCCTATTCGGGACGAACAGGCTTAAGCGGGGGGCAGTGTTATGAAATTGTACTTGAATTCAAATATAACGGTTTTAACGGCTAGTTTAAAGCTAAATAATGTTTCTCAATCTTTCTCAATGCTTCTCGACATTTCTAGTTATGTTAACAGCAGTTAACATATCTGTAGAAATTATTAACATAGCTGAAAACATACAACATTTAATGAAAAGCTTTCACCATTGTTTGTAAGTATGGCAATACTAAATGTTTAAGCTGCTAATATTAACATCGAAAGCTCTAGAATTCGAATATACTAGCTTGTCCGTTGAGAACATTGTAGAAATAGAGCTTTCGAGATGGTAGTGCAGTGTATATAAATTGGGCGTGAGAACACCATGGAGTCAGTCTAATTTGAAGCATCGTTAAGTAACGACAAATTAACTGCCTTGGCTGTATATTATTAAATTGTGCTGTAAAAAAGTGTATAATTTAAGTGTGTGTATTAAAACATATAGTGACTATATAAACTGTTATTGTTGTACATTTTTAAACTATTAAACTGCTTTTATTTGTAATCAAAGATTCCGGTTTATTTAAAAGGAAATAAACCACAGTTTTTAAAACTCAATAACGTAACAATATATATATATATATATATATATATATATATATATATATATATATATATATATGTATATATATATATACTATTCATTTTCATTAAAATAGCATTTCTTAATTCACAAACTCCACGGTTATGATTACAACAAATAGTTTCGGGGTATTTCATCTTCAATTGTCGAAAATTAATACATCCATAATCTTCAATGTTCAATACTTCTGGCTGTAGTATTTTTTCAAACAGATTTTCTTTTTAGCACCTTTAGCATATACATCAGAATATTTTGCATTCGATCTTAAAAATTTACCAACACTTTTAAATGATGGATGGAAATATTTCTTTAACCAGTTAGCTTGTTTTTTTTTATGTGGTGAGAGAAACTTAAAAGGGAAATCGGTTTTATGATGAAATTAATGTACTCCGTAGAATTGAAAACCATTGCAATTTCTTTTGCAATCAAATTGTTGAAACTGAATTTGAAGCCTTGCATGTCAATGAAAATTGTGTTTGTCATTATTTATATTTTCTATGAATTTTCGAATTTCTCCTCAAAGTGGTGTTTATTTAATTATTCTATCGTGAATAAGAATACAATAAGCTGATGTGTTTGCTGGAATATTTGTTGCAGTTTCAAATTAAATTTTTATATCAATTAGTCTGCTATTAACACTTTCGTTTTGATGACTAACATCAACTACTTATGGGAGCTTTATTTTTAAATTCTTGTGCAGTGAGAAGAGGTTGAGAATCTTTCATATAATATTTTTGTTGAAATCTTACATGTATATCATATAAAATAGCATTTTTTAATTTAATATTAAGATCATCATATGGATAAAACTCTGAGTTTAAATGCACTTTTAAATTAGTTAGATCACAATGAACAAATTTCTTTTCATGTTGAAAAGCTTTCAAAGCGAAGCGAGGGCGCTCTCGTTTTGCAGCAGCAGATAGTTAAACATTTCCTTCCTATATTTAGTTATGAATTAATATGACAATTCCAACTTTTAAATGCTATTGGCTTAGAAGCACCACTGTTTATTATTTTTATCATATTCAATTTACTAAAATCAGATAGTTGCACACACATAAAAGTCAAAATAATCATTCACTAGATCTATGTCATCAATTTTTTTTCTAACCGGCATTTTGCATTATACTAATATCAGTTGGTGATAAAGAAATCAATTTTTTATAGTAGTTGAGGTTCCTAAGTGTCTTGTATGATCAATTTCAATGCCATTTAGTTCATAACGAATTTCATAAAATAGGTATGTAACAAAAATGTTTTTTTTTAATTTGAAGTTGGATGTAGAAGGAACTAATTTTGTGTTATTGGCATCTTTCCCGAATCCTTCAACATGTTTCAAATGTATTCGAATTGTAATTTTCTCTCCTCCACTACTTTTAGAGCGAGAGAACTTATTTTTGACAGATGATTGGCAAATAAATGAGATTCCTAGGAATCTCATCAATTTTATACCCAGGGGGACATTAATTACAAACTCCTGCAAAGTGCGCGACTGAGAATTATTCATGTAAGTGATGGCCGCAATATTACCTTCAACACGCAAGATATTAACTTTAAAAATATTTACTGGAGTAGTGATTTTCATTAGGAGATCGGATCTTTTTTATTAAATCCTATTAATTTTCCAATTGTATTCTCCCTATTAAAGTGTATATGATCTTTTGTGCTATATATTTTTACTTGCATTATATTATTATTTGCTTCTATAATAATTTTATTTTTTGAATTATACCGTTTATACGTTCTTTTATATAATCAACTATAACATTTAATTCATAAGATCCAATTGGAATTTCAATTATATAATCTGCAATATGCTATTGTATGCACGAAACTCTGTTAGGGCACATTCATATTCTCCATTTAGTTTGATAGGGGAAAATAGTTTGCTGACAACTCAGATGAGTTAGAGCTTAAATTTAATGTTATTGACATTGTTGGTTGGATTATAAATAAAATAATTTTGGCTTATGCTGCGTATTAAAAATGTTTTATTTATTAATATTTTTTTTAGCATATAGACAAAATTATTTTAAAATCTATAATATTTCGCTTTTGTTCATCCAAGAAAATTCCAGCCATTTTACAAATGCCTTCTCTCCTCTGGTTTTTAAGATTTTTCAACCAGAATCCACCGAAATAGTACTCCAATGTGTATGTTTTAGAAGGATATTTTTTAGGGTTTTGATTTTAAAAACCTTTGTTGTCCAATTACTTATACGTACATAATCTTCAACATTAAATTTAGATATTTTATATAGTTTTAAATGAATATACACTGTGTTTAATAATTTTTTCTCATTTGAGGAGTGAACATTAATTTTAGCCATTTTTATTGTTGATTAACTTTTCTGTTATATGAATCAATAAGATCTTTGTAAATATTCAACCAGCGATATGAACCAATCAAGCTAAATTCTTTCCACATCATCCATTTTATAGATGCCTTTATTCTACTATATGATGAGTAATGATTGATACAATATTTCTGTATGAGGTTATCAAAATATTTGTTAAAAAATAAAGTTTTTCGGAACTCTACCCAATTTTAAAATACTATTCATTGGTTTTGCAACTTCAAGTGCAGTTTTATTTTTAAGTGCTTCAGCCCAAGCAAACTTAGAAAATATGTCAATGATAGTTAATAAATATCTGTAATTTTTATTAGATTTTGAATAATTTCTCATCTCAACAAAATCTGTTTGCCAAAGATCATCGACTTCTTTCATTACAACTTTTCTACGAGTGAAATTTTTTCTGGCTTGTTTGTGTAGTTCATTTACTAAGTCTCTTTTTGTAGTTAATATTATTATTATTATTATTATTATTATTATTATTATTATTATTATTATTAATTTTTAAGATCTCTTCTTGTGATCACCAGCAGCTTGTGATGCGAGCAGTAGTCTAAGTCGATCTACCAACTCATTTGGATGATCCCAATATATATAGTTGGGTTGATGTTGCTAATATTGCGGAATTTATTTGAAATTTTTCTTTGAACAGTTTTCCAATAATATTTCTATATTTATATGCTCTGGTTCCCTCTACCTGACCATCAGATTTATAATCTCTTTTGTACGCATTTGTGTTAATAAATATGTTTTTATAAGTTTGTAATTTTAATTTATCATAGTTTTTTGGTACTTTATTGAACACCAATAAGAATCTTATCTTCATAGAATTTAATGTTACTATTTTCAAACTTCCATTCATTATTAGAATCTTCATGTGGACCAAAAAGGTTATCTAATTCATTTTTAATTTCCAAAAGCGATAAGTTGGGATAACTTTCCTTAATATTAAAATTCTCTAGAGTATATGAGAGTAAAATTCATCATCGTGAAATGACTTGCTTTTGTTAAAAAATGTTTCTTCTACAAGCTTCTTAGGAGTGCTGGCTTCTAAATTCTTCGCTGGGTTGTTCATAAAAATATTAATTTTGTTTTCTAATTTGGCTTCATATTTTTCCAATTTGTTTTCTATTTGTTGTGCTATTAATAAAATCTTGCAAAGGTTCTGTTATAGGTTTAAATGTCTCCTTCAGTTGCTCACGTGTATCTGATTCAACAATTTTTATAGTACGTATTTTTTTCTTTAAAACATTTCTTGCTTTCACCAAATCTTTTAAATTTTCTCACTGATTTTAGTTAGATCTGATTTTCTACCAACAACAAGTTCTATTATCAGGTCGGATATCAATTATCAAGTCTGATATCAACTATCAGGTCGGATATCAGCTATCAGGTCTGGTATTAGCTAACAAGCCTGGTATCAGCTATCAGATCGGTTATTAGTTATCAGGTAATTTTTTTTAATGGATAAAGTGTATACTGATATAATACGTTTAATATCTGATAGTATACTGATAATTAAATATAATATGATAACAATTTATATTGTTATGAAATAATCAAATAGCTTTCTGTGCCGTCCTTTATTTAAATCATCATCTTTACTTATAACCAGAAATCCATTCTTGTCTCCTAACATTCATGAAAAATTTCATAAAACTTTTCATAACCCATATCACTGTCAACATGATCTCTATAAATATATCTCAATTTCATTTCATCTTGCTTAAATACAATAATCATATTAGCATTATTTCTTACTAAATGTTTTGGGATCGTTACGCGCCGGCTAAATTGTCTATATAAAAAATTTGTTTTCTTTAATTTAGAAACACAGCCGCTCAAAACAGTCTCTAAGTGGCATGAAGATAAGTTTCCCGCTAGCTATAGTTACATTGTTGGTTCTTAACCCATGTTAAGACGCAGACACAGCATACTCTTCATGCACTCAGAGTATGCAAAAAAAAGAAAGAAAAAATGGAAGAAATCATTCAACAAATACGTTTCAAAAATACCGTGGAAAGATGGTTTACCACTTACCCTAAGTGGTAAACCAACTTTCCCTCCCAACTAATTCATTAAAACGCCTACGACAGATCTATTACCCTATATTTTATATCTGTCCCTTTAATTGATATGTACTTGTTACTTACAATTGCTCATCTTTTCTTGGTTATCCTTCCCTCGTAAAAAAAAACTTTAGTGTTTCATTTTTACTAATTTACATATTTACGAAGATTTTTATTTTGAAGACAAAAAAAATAATAATAATAATAAAAATATATAAGGAGAGATGTAAATTCATATTAAATTCCTATATAAATTTCTAGACCTTCACTCATAGAGTGGATAGAATAAACTAAAGATAATATATATCTGCAATTAATGTTAATCGTACTTTTTCATTTATAAAGTATAATCGGACAAGGAAACAAAAATGAATCGGACTGACCTTTTTTAATGAGACATATGTAAATAATAGAAAATAAATAAAAATCTTCACTTACATAAAAAAATGTACCAATTGTTATTCCACGACGATTAACTTGTTGGGTCCAGCAGTCAATGCGAGTTGTTTTTGTAATAAGATGTTTATTTTAAATGTGATGATCTGTTCCTTTTTCTATTAAGTAAAGATTATGAATGAGTGCGTAAACGCTAAAATTAGCTCAAAATATTAAAGAAAGAATTGTATAGTGTGAGATATAAACGATAGATGTTTTTACACTAAAAGAAAAATAATAGTAAAAAAAGTATATCTATAAAATGAATAGTGTTAAGAAGAGAAAATAATAATTAAAAATGGTAATTCAAATTACATTAAATTTAATTATATAATAAAGTAGTTATTTTAAATCTATATAAATATAAATACATGTATTATATATAATTTAGTTAAATTCAATTATTCTAGATAAATTTAGTAAATTTTAACAACTAGTTGGTTTCAAATTCAATTTAGCTCGTATTTTATTGATAGCTGTAGGTAGATTTAGATTTTAATAAAATAATTTCTTAATTTTACTCGTTATATATTTTCTTTGATAAATATTATTGTTAATGATATTACATAGAACAAATTTGCTTAAATTACATTCTTATTATTTCTTAAATATTTCTTTTTTCTAAAGTTATGAAATTTTAGTTCTAAAAAAAAGAATTTAATTATGTAATAGTTAAATGTTTAAATCTGTTTTATATAGTTACATTAAAAGAGGTTAGTAACTTTATGAAAAACAATTAAATGATAATTTTCATTAGAATTTGATAAAAACGTGGTTGTTATATTTGATTAATTTGTAATATACTATGACGTTAGGTTATGGTTAGGTTAGGAATATTAGCGAATTATAAAATATGTATATTTATTACGTAACTTCTTGAATATTTTTCGTTATTAAAGTGATAGCCACATAGCTCTAAAGACCTTTGACCACGTGTAGTTCCAAAATCGAACTTAAGGGCTTTATTGATTTTTTTCCCCTGCATTACAAAATTTTGCAGTCAAATTAGTACAATGTTATTTAATCTTCAGATGCGTCAAAAAGGTAACACCATGTGGAAATAGTACCTTGTAGTAACAACCAATGTTAGGAAAAAATCATCTATCTCACCTTAAAATTTCGTCCAATCCAGAACATGGGATAATTTGTCTCCGTTTATTAAAAAAAACTCGATATTATTTAAAATTTTTGATTTGAATTGAATCAATTAAACAAATCACTTTTTAATCAGACTTCTTTTGTTTAAAATAAACTTTGCGACTTTTATAATATATATGACCATATGTTATTGCACACTATATAAGAATAATTTGCAATAAGTGGTATGATTTAACAAAAAAAAAAAAAAAAAAAAAATAATAATAATAATAATAATAATTGCGCAGTAAGATTATTTAATTATCCAAGGAGAATTGAATGTCAAATGGAAATATCCATTCTCTCCTAGCAGATATCACGTAAATAATCTTTGAGCGTAACTCAGTAATAAATTAAAATAAGAGCGTATAAAAGTTATGTAAGTAATTATGTAGTGAAACTCATATCGCTCTCATTGTTAATATAAGCTATTTTTTAGCATGAGAGGAAAAAAAATAAATCGTATTAAAAGTGTGTCAGTTACTTTTGTTACTTCTTGAAAATACTATATGGGATTTTGTTGATATTAGTAATCTTACTAAAAGTATTTAAAATATCGTGTTAAATGTTACATTTTTTTCTTTTGCAACAATCTTAAAAAAAAAAATCAACAGGATTCTTATATAAATTTGACATAAATAGAGAGAATCAACATTTCTCCGTCTATCCATATAAAAATATGCGCGTATATTGTTTTGTTTTCCACAAGCAACACCATCGAAAATTGTTTGTTTTTGGTTTCTTCATAAGTTATAACAGATTCATTATCTGAAAAAGTATAATAGCTCATTTGTTTAATCGATGATAATATACTCTTCAAGTGTTCATATTTTGGTTGATATAAGGATTTTGAGTATAAATAGATGTTTTTAAATGTTACTCCATTAGCACTTTCTAACAATCCAATCATAACGTTAGTCTTTCTACAATTTAATGGACCTATAATAAGCGCTCGAATAGAATTCGGTAATAAAGAACTCTGCCTCATTTTCGTATTTGTATTCATTAAAGAATCAATATTGCGAATTGAAATATTTTTATGTTGTTTTATTAAATGAATTTTTATAATTTATAATAAATGTTCCTAAAATTGTTGAAGTTTTACCTTTGATACCAATTCTAATAGCTTTAAATGCAATTGGAATCTTATTCAGTGGAGAAGCTGCCATCGCAAAGGCAGTAAATGCAGCAAAAAGTGCTAAACAGCAACTCGATGAGGCAAATAGACATAACAAAATAATGGGAGCTAGAGCAAAGGTCTTTTTCTTAAATCGTATATCCTCTTTATATATATGGTTTAAGAAAAAGATCCTGGATTAATTTTTGAAGAAAAATCAAAAAAATTGTAGAAATGCTACCTAACAGACCGCTCACTGATGTCGACTTGATAAAGTTTTCACAAAATATTCCAAATTTTAGACAAGTTTTTATGTTAGATTCATTGCCAAAACGTTTAAGAAAAAATGAAAGCGGAACAGTAAATTTGAATTCTTCTGTGGGAAGTTGAACGTACTGGGCAGTATATTATAAAAACAATAAGCAAGTTGAATACTTCGACAGTTTAGGAAATTTACAACCACTAATAGAATTAATTACGTATCTTGGAAAAAATATTAAATATAATTATAGTCAACATCAAAATTATAATATAAAATTTTTCCACCAAATACCTGAAAATGAAAATAAATAAAAAGATTTTTTTCTTATTTTAAATCAAGATCAAATTCATGTTTTATTTATTTCTATATTATTTCCTATTGCTAATATAATAACTTTTATTATTATTATTATTATTTATTTATTTATAAATGTTTATTCTAAACAGTTTCACTTAATGTACACATGGGATATTGCTAGTTGGGTGCAAAATCTCTTATTTCGTTGAAGGTGTTTAAAATCAGATTCTTTTCCCATTCTCTGCACAATCGATATATGCCAGTTGATAATTCGCTTATATCTTCATCGCTCAAATTATTATATCTGATGGGTAGAAACATTATATTTTCCTGTATTTGGCGTTCACCTTTTTCGACTTGAATATTTGGTACTTTGTATCAAATCCTTCAATTCAATCCCTATTTTCAAATCCTTCAATTTATTGATTAAAAGTGTAGCGCTATCCACTTTTTACTTCTCTCGTTAAGTGTTTTTATTAAATTGAAATTCATAATATTTTATTATGATTATTAGGCCCCAAAGAAAAATTACTATTACTAATTACTAAAAATTTATTTGGTATTAAGTAGAATTATTCTAAAAAGTTGTCACTGCAAAAAAAATGAAAGAAAAATATATACTATATTTCCATTCCACTTACACCAAGTTAAATATCAAATGGAATTGAATATTAATTAGGCTCTAGTACTTGAGAATGAAGTGAAAAAATATATATAGATATACCCCTAACATTATCTTCAAAAAAGACAGGTAAAAATATTTAATGCAGGATATTTAAAATTAAAAGAAAGAGAAGGTAATGTTAATTGTAATAAATAAATAATAGAAAATATTCATTAAAAACTTCGGATATATCCAAATAAAAAGTAAACATTTTAAAATAACTATCACTCTTATAATTTATCCAGACGGGAAGGTAACCAAACAAAAATAAAAATAAGATAAGAAAAAATGGTTAGCATCCATTTTTATCCATCTACATTTGGTGATGATTAATATGTTTATGGCGATGCTAAATGATCATGAAAAAATTTGGGTAGGGTATAGTGATAGACGATTATGATGGAATTAAATAGAGACCATACTTGTTATTGCACCATTATTAATTTAAGGAAATACAATATAATTAAATTAATGGACAGTTATTTTGTAGTCTTTAATGAAAATAAAAATTAAAATAAAATTGAAAATATGTGTAATTTTTTCATGTAATGATAAAGTATAAAATTTCTCTTCTAATTTCAATTGTTAGGGGTGTGATATTTACGAAACCATTACAAATGTATTTAACTGACACACATTTCACTTTTTAATTCTACAGGTAGACATAGACCTTCTTTTTACCAAAAGAATTCAGAAATGTCTCCTGGTTTGCTTTTTTTATTGTATACAAGGTAAAATTTTCAATTATGAAACCCTTTTTTTAATTTTACCTGTTTTCACTTTTAGGTTTTTGGTTTGTTGTCTTGAAATGTCATGTGAACATATTTCATGTGATCAATACTTATGTATGTATGTATGTATGTATGTTGATCGATTCTATTTATGAAAGCGGATGTGAAAAGTAATAAATTTAATTTCTTTTTATAAATAATAAAGCATGATCCATTTCGAGGTTCCCTACTTTTTTAAAGAAAAAAACACAGAAAATTCAAATTTAATGGGGAATGTTTATTATCATTTGAAACAACATTCTTTGGCATTTATTTTTTGATTATTATGTCTATCAAATGTTGGCCGTTGCTACGTCGCAGATGGTCCATCCGTTGAGTTCAATTTTCGATGACTCGTTCGAGCATTTCGACTGGTAAGTGGCGAATGACACGCGTGATGTTTTTCTCCAAGGCCTGAATCGAAGCGAGTTTGTCCGCATAAACTTTTGACTTTACATATCCTCACAGGAAAAAGTTTAACGGTGTGATATCACACGATCTTGGTGGCCAATCGACCGGCCCAAAACTTGAAATTATGTGCTCACCGAAGTGTTCTCTCAATAAATCCATTGATTGATGCGACGTGTGGGAAGTGGCGCCTCATCGCTGAACAAAATTTGCCTCGATAACGTCGGATCTTCTTGGAACTTTCAAGAGCCCATAGAGCGAAGCGATGTCGCTTGGGTAGGTCGAGCGGCTTCAGTTGTTGCACAAGCTGTATTTTGAACGCTTTCAATTTAAGTTCTCGACGTAAAATGCGCCAATACGTGAGTCCGAGTAATGGCGTTCCATACGTGAGTCCGAGTTGCTGCGAACGGCGCCGAATCGACTCTCCACGGTCTTTGTGTACACTCTCAGCTACGGCCGCTATATTTTCTTCACAGCGTGCTGGACGTGGTCTATCGGTCGAATATTATCCAAAAATGAATGGGTGATGGTGTTGCGAATAGTACGCTCAGTAGGCCGATTATGTTGACCATAAGTTGAGCGAAGTGCACGAAACACATTCCTCACAGAACGTGAATTTTCGTAATAAAGTTGAACGATTTGTAAATGTTTTTCAGGCGTAAGTCTTTCCATTATGAAATGCCAAGCAATACTAAACAAAAATAACATGACAGCATGACACGACTCACACGTGATCTGTCAAAAAAAGGCTATTGAAAAAAGTATCTCTACTTGAATCACCCATTATTTGTTTTTATTTTATTTTCTTATTTCAATTAAAATGATAGACATATTCCAATACATACAGATGAACAAACAAAACTATAAGAATAAGTTGATATATAAAGAAATATACATATATTATAAACAGTTGTTGCACTTTAAAAAATAAAATTTACTTCACTCGAATCGGGTAATTATTTTTTCGAATTATAATCAAATATATTTATATGGGGTACAGACAACTGTTTGAGACAGTGTATTGTTAGATGTATTAGATAATATGAATATTCAGCCTTCTGTTTCATATTTCTAGAGCATTCAACATGTGTAGAAGGTAGTATTTCAATAGTATACTCGGGGTTGCAATTACCATTTATAATGTTGCTGTATGACAATGGTATATATATTATCAAGAGTCATTGTTTTCACAACACTCTCTTGTATTTCATTTCCTTCACTTGTACCGCAGACATCATAAATTGGTGGAGGTAGGATTCGGTCTAGTATCTATGGGTACATTGTTGGAAGAACATCGTAGATGTTCTATCACAGGATGATCATTACTATTTCAACACAAAATTTCAACTTCACAGAAATAACATTTCATTCTATCACTTTCACAGAACAAACCATCCCCGTCATAGCCAATTTTTTCTTATCTAACCATT
Source organism: Protocalliphora azurea (assembly GCA_932274085.1). Taxonomy (NCBI): domain Eukaryota; kingdom Metazoa; phylum Arthropoda; class Insecta; order Diptera; family Calliphoridae; genus Protocalliphora; species Protocalliphora azurea. Next base: position 76,120,948 of record OW026521.1, on the reverse strand, counting down.
GTAATGGAAAACATTGTAATGGAAAACAATTTTAAAAAAATTTAAAAAATTTTAAATTTCATTAAATATTTTTCTATACAAGTAAACTAATTCGTAAGCAACATAAAGTAAAATATACAAAATCGATTACAAATCCGAGTACTCGGAGAATTTTTTGTAGGGATATTTTTATTAAGGAAAATTGTTTTCAAATTCAAAAATATGTATAACAAAATTATTAGGCAGACTTGTGTTTAAATTTTTATTTTATGATGTAGGTAATTGAATTGGAAATTAATAGATTTTATCTTGGAATTTTTGAAAATTATTCATTCAACTTTTTAAAGTCGAAGTGTTTGAAAAAATTGCTTTAGTAAGCGAATTTTGAAATTTTTATCACAAAGGATAAAAATCCATAAACTATAAAATGGACTAAGATTGGAAAAATTATAAAATTATACACAAAAATGATAATGTGAAAAAATATGTTTTGAATAACAAAATAGAAAGATTATTTTGTGAATAAAAAAATATTTAAAAGAGTTTAAAAAAGAGTATAGACAAATAAACATTTTTTTAAAGAAACTGTAACAAAAATATATAAAACAATTTAAAAATAAGATGCCTAGCTTTATGAAGTGTTTTTTTAATCTAAAAACGTCTTAAGACGCTTATCTTCTCTATGAAAAATATCATTCATTGCATAATGCGTCTTAAATGATGATTGCATATTTTCAAAGTAAAATTAGTAAAAACTTAAACGAAAACTTCAACAGAGACTCTAACACAATCAACAAGTACAATATATTTATTTAGGAATAAAAATGAGTACAGTATTTATACATTTCTATAATGAAATATATATAAATATTTTTAGGGGGTTGTATTTAAAAATTAAAACAATTTCCATCCAATCCTTTATGAAATTCTACATCCATGCACTACTTTATACATAACTACTACTATATGTACACATAAATACATACTCACATAATGCAAAAATAACAAATCTAATTTTCATAAAAATACCAACTAAAACCAATGAAACTAACAGTTACTAATCCACCGCTTACACAATTCATAAACGATTTCATAAATATTTCCAAAAAATATCAAAGTCAATAAAACACACATTTTAACAATCTTAATCTTTAAAAACACAATACTTACCTATTTTCTCTCTCTACACTAAAACTGGTTTAATTTCATCACCCACAAAATCAACCCTCAAAACCTTAATACATATACTAATCTACCTGACAACACTCTCTCACACCAAATAATTCTCTCTTACTCTCACCACACATGCATTCCATTTGAAATGCTCATTACAAGTATGCTTACCCTGTCATCGATACACACACAAGCGGCGGCGACATCCTTTGATATCTTACTCCGCCATTACCCATTTACTGTTATGGTTTGATTTTTTCATAATATTATAACATCTTACTACATTATTATCCCATTCTATTAGATTATGATTTTATTTTATTATATTTTTATTTCGTCCTAGCATTTTATTATCCCATCTTATCACATTATGGTTCCATTTTATCATATTATTATTTCATCTTATTATCCAATCTTATCATATTATGAATCCATTTTGTTATATTATGATTCCAACTTATAGTACATTAAAATAAAACATTAAATCAAAATTATTATTCTTTAAATTATCTATTGAGTCTATTAATCATAAAAAATTATTTACATATTATTTGTTCATTAACTATTTTCATTCATTTGTACCATCATACATATGTTGTTCAAGATAATACAAGACATTTGTTATTAACTAAACCCTCTAATATAGTAGTTAATCAATATCTTATATTGCTTGAATCACAGCAAATATAACGAAACGTTATCTACTTATATTAATTCATGTATTAACTAAATGAGAATTATAATCAAGGTGGAAAACAGGCGTTAAAAACAGAGTATATTAAAAAAACAAGTTATGAATTTTTCAACCAAATTTGGGAATAATAATATTAATATTAATATGGTTTGAAAACAAAATATGGTTTAAGAACGAGGAAAGGGATTGGTAGTATTTAATGGTTGTAGTAATATTGATATTTTTTATATCAATAAAATTTTGTTTCTGGTAAAAATATTAAAAAACATAAAATTTTTGTAGTCAACTATATTAAAATTTTTATTGAATGCAAACATTGAATGATAAAACTGAAACAAAAATATTGTTATCGTGAACACAGTATTGTTGAAATTAATGAAAATTAACATTGAGAACATAATATTATTATAGTGACAATGCCGTGACAATGTTTTTTATCCACGGGTGGTGTTTTACTAATTTCATTAGAACCATGGAGCTGTTTCTAGCACTGGTGGGAATAAAACTACAATTTATCCTATTGTTTCATGTTTTTAGATTAAAAAAACACTTCATACAGCTAGGCATCTTATTTTTAAATTGTTTTACATATTTTTGTTACAATTTCTTTAAAAAAATGTTTATTTTTCTATACTCTTTCTTATACTCTTTTAAATATTTTTTTATTCACAAAATAATCTTTCTATTTTGTTATTCAAAACATATTTTTCTCATTATGATTTTTGTGTATAATTTTATAATTTTTTCAATCTTAATCCACTTTATAGTTTATGGATTTTTATCCTTTGTGATAAAAATTTCAAAGTTCGCTTACTAAAACATTTTTTTTTTTTTTCATACACTTTCATACACTTTAAAAAGTTGAATGAATATTTTTCAAAAATTACAAGATAAAATCTATTAATTTCCAATTCAATTACATACATGATAAAATAAAAATTTAAACACAAGTCTGCCTACAATTTATCCTATTGTTTCATGTTTTTAGATTAAAAAAACACTTCATACAGCTAGGCATCTTATTTTTAAATTGTTTTACATATTTTTGTTACAATTTCTTTAAAAAAATGTTTATTTTTCTATACTCTTTCTTATACTCTTTTAAATATTTTTTTATTCACAAAATAATCTTTCTATTTTGTTATTCAAAACATATTTTTCCCATTATGATTTTTGTGTATAATTTTATAATTTTTTCAATCTTAATCCACTTTATAGTTTATGGATTTTTATCCTTTGTGATAAAAATTTCAAAGTTCGCTTACTAAAACATTTTTTTTTTTTCATACACTTTCATACACTTTAAAAAGTTGAATGAATATTTTTCAAAAATTACAAGATAAAATTTATTAATTTCCAATTCAATTACATACATGATAAAATAAAAATTTAAACACAAGTCTGCCTAACAATTTTGTTATATATATTTTTGAATTTGAAAACAATTTTCCTAAATAAAAATATCTCTACAAAAAATTCTCCGAGTACTCGGATTTGTAATCGATTTTGTGTATTTTACTTTATGTTGCTTACGAATTAGCTTACTTGTATAGAAAAATATTGAATAAAATTTAAAACTTTAAAATTTTAAAAATTTTTTTTAAATTTCTATTTTAACTTACATTGTGATGCATAAAATTATAATTGCTGTATTTTGTTAAGAAATTATAAATAGATACTTCATGATACACAAGTATTTTATAAAAGAAGTATAATGTACACACATGGTCACTACAACTATATTTTGCTCTGTATGTAGGAGCTTTATAAAGACCGCAAATGCGTTTTGGTTGATATTTCGTTTACTAATAAACCAATTCAATTTATTTCTTCTTCAAAAAAAAAAAAAAAATCAAAAAAAAGTTTTCGAATTTTCAGTGAAAAATTAAATCACAGAATTGATAGGGACTTGAAAAATTCGAAAACAAATACGTTTTTTTTTTTGAGGTATCTCCGGTTTTTTGGCGATAACCCTTCCATTTATGGACCGATTTTTGATTTTAAAGTTATTCTAACAACAATGCCCTATAAATTGATATATCCGATATCTGGGGGCTTTTTTTCAACAGAGAGCCGAACATAGGAACATCGTTATATCGACAATTCCATCATAGAAAGTCCAAAAATTTACCGAGTGTCTTTCGATTTTCATAAAATATCCATTTCAGTTTCAGATTCGCGAAATTTACTTGTTGATAAACCTAAAAAATCTCAAAAGTATATTATTTTAAACAATTTTGTTGTGTTGTATGCGAAGGCTTTGTAGAATTCAATAATTTGAATGGCGTTTGAATTACGAGTATGATTTCATCAGCTTTAATAATAATATTTCACAAATAAAAAAGATTTTTATAAAATGCATTATAATGCAATTGCATTTTTTAAATTTTTTAAATTTTTTAACACATTTTGAAAGTATGGAATCTTTATATTAAAATAAAAATCTCAAATCTCTTGCACGCAATTTCATTTTTTCTTCAACCTATTTATATTTATATTTATATTTATATTTATATTTATATTTATATTTATATTTATATTTATATTTTTCTGGTAATATTTTTAACATATGAGTAGGTTTACACATTTCATTTTGGGGTTCTGTTTAAAAATTCATTAAAAATAGTAAACCTTTATTTGCTGGATTAATTAATAATGCAATTTATAGTAAACAAGTCAATTTAAAATACATATAACGAAAAATTTAAAAATTTAATGACTTCATAATTGTAAAAAATGCATCTATAAACTACATTTGTCGTTTGCAAATATTTTTGAATGAAAAGGATATTTTGAAGATGACTGAATGCTTTTGAAGAGTATTTAAATTATATGTGTCATACAATAATGCAAGCGGTCAATAGTCTTGTAACCCACTTCAACATTTGTAACATGACACACTTTAATAAGTGTTGTTTGTTAGTCACGCTACATGGTTGAAGTTGGTGAGTGTTCGCTGTGCATATTGTATGACAACATGGTATACTTATTGTATGTATGTATGTGTGTATATATATAATATTTGTATTTATTATAGATTCAAATTTTGTTCTCGGAAATGCACAAGCAAATGGCAATCCAATTGTTTATTGTTCGGATGGCTTCGTTGATTTGACAGGATATTCTCGAGCGCAAATTATGCAAAAAGGTAAATAATTTATTCACCAATAATTTAGGAGCAAAATATTCGGAATTATTCTTACAAATAAAATATCTTTACAGGATGTTCTTGTCATTTTCTTTATGGGCCGGAAACCAAAGATGAACACAAACAACAAATCGAAAAAACTTTAATGAATAAAACTGAATTGAAGTTGGAAGTTATATTTTACAAAAAAGATGGTATGTGCTGTGTATATAATATAGACATTAGACGTATAACTCATATTGACTCCATAATAAAGAACGCATCCCGAAATTTTCCGTTCCGGGAAATTTGCACTCATTCATTCTCCGTTTTCTCGACAATTTCACCGGGTTCCCGGTAAATTCTAAAAAGACTCAAAACTTATGAAAACTACTTGAATTTAACAAAAACTAATACATTTTAGTATTTTAAATAAAAAAGGGCTAAAACACTGTTTGAAACTGCATCTTAACGACAGTTTCATAACCAGTGCAACAAAAAAATAAACAATATCATATTATTTCCTGTACTTCAAATAAACAAACTGTTAGTTATTTATAAGTTTGAGAGCATTTTAAGAATTTTAGCAACGATTTGTTATATTAAAACCAAATTAATTTTTCAATTAATCGACCTAGTTTATTTTATAGACTATGTTCAGAAATTTGTGGAGCTAATCATAGTTTTATACCAATTGTTATTGAAAATATCCCATTAAATTACTTTATCAAATAAATTTATAATAATATAAACTCTTCATTAGATGAATAAAAGCAAGTACTGGTGTCTTAACCATTTTGTAGTAAATTAGCACTTACATATAATGAAAAAATTGGTTAAATTTACAATAATAGTTTGTCAAACTAAACTTATCAGCTTGTTGATAATTTTTAATTCCTCAATACATATTCATTAAATTGAAAATGATAACAAATTTATTTTCATTATTTGACCCTTCATCAAGTATTTTCAAATTGCACTATGCGACAGTCAAAATCAGGATGGGATGAAACTAACGGGAAATGTTATATCGGTAAAAAAGAAGTTATACGTGTCCCGACGTTTCGCTGGGTCACGTCTAGGAATCGAGATATATAGATTTGAAGTTAGTAACTATCATATAGGGGAAATTGTGACCTTTGGTGGTCTTTTTTTTTGACATAACTCGAGAACCACCAGTCCGATTTTGCTGAAACAAATTTAAAAAAATTAGGAATTACAATTCCTTTAATCTGTTCATACAACGTTTCGCTACCATTTTTTTCCTAAAAAATTTAATTTTTTTATTTTTAATTCATAAAAAATCCAAAACGGTAAAAAACCTTTAAACAAAATGAGACATAGATCATGAAAATCGATGGACGCGTTTCGCTTTTATTCACAATTAACTGAAGGTATCTCATTTTGACAAGAATATTGATTTTATGTTTCAATGAATTTGGATAATATTTATTATATATTATTTATTATAATTATTAACACGTAAAATTAAAAATTATTACAGGTAATTATTAGGTTATTACATAGATACATAGGTTATAAAAATCGATGAACGCAAAACTTATTTTCGTTTGTTTGCGCCCTTTACTTTCTTGCGTGGTGGTTCGCCCACTTGTTCAGAGTCTGTATCGGATGAGGATCTGTCTTCATCTGGAAAAAATCAATTGTTTTTAATCAGTCAGTTAACTTCATTTTTGTGACTTACCCTCGGAGGAAACTCCTATTGTATATTCTTCTTCTTCATCTTTGTTGTCGGAATCGTACATCTTTTGCGACCACCAACAAATTTCAGCTACCAGCGAATCGAGCCTTTTGCCTTTATGTCGCATTTCCATTGGCATTGCCACTTGATGGAAGCGCTCGCCATGTTCATCCGACTCTGAAGCTAGCTGCTTGCTGAAGTATTCGAGATGGTGTTCAAGAAGTGAATTTTGAGGGACATATTCACTCCAATTTTCTGGAAGTAGTGCAACATCTTGGTCACAAGAGCGGGGTAATTGTGTGCTCGCGTACTTCCCAAAAAATATCGTATGACTTTCTTCACTGCCCTCCACGCAAAGTAATCATTACCGTCTAAAGCACCTTTAAATTCCTTTGATTTCATGAGCTTTCGTATATGCGGCCCATTCGGAACACCTTCCTTCAATTTTGCTTCGCTGATTCGTGGGAAAATATTTTCCAAACAATCAAGAATTTTCGGTTGCTTTACAATGGCCTTGATGAAATTTTTTACGATTCCCAGTTTGATATAGAGAGGGGGCATGAGGACATTCTCCATTGGCACCAGTGTATCATTTACGCAGTTGTGTCCTTTCTCCGCTGGATCTCGAGCAAGCCACTCATGCGTTTCGTATTAGTTTCCTTTAAATCGGGTATCCCAAAGACACAAGAAACTCATGTTTTTCGTATAGCCTCCTTGGACACCTCTTAGCATCGCCACGACTTTCAGATCACAACTGATCCAAAATTATTTTCATGGAATCATATGTTTCGCTCATGTCTGTGCTGTAGCCAATGGGAATGCTTGGTTTTTTATTATATTTATGTAGGCTTGATTTTGAAGAATCGATGAACATTCGCCAATCAGTTGCGACATAGTTAATGGCAATCGCCTCCATCAGTCCCTTTATATCGTGGCAGTAAACAAATGTGTTCCCTTCGTTGAGTGTGTAGTACCGTTGGAATAGCTCCAAATTGTTGCCTTCTTTCAAAAGCTGGGCAAGTTTTTCTGCTTCACGTTGAGAAAGGTTTAATTCTGCAACAATCTTGTCCATTATTGCTTGTGATATTCGAATTATTTTGTTCGATGGGCCGGCTTCTGGTGTTGGTTTATAGGTGAAATCCGATTGATCCATTGTTTCAATAGAAAAAGAAGTTTCTCTGTCAGGACTTGGAAGCGGTGGAATTGGTATTTCATCCGAATGCGGTAGAGGTATTTGTGCATTTTAACAGATATGTAAACTCTTCGTTTAAGGCCTTTATGATTTACTCCACATATTTTGTTTGCGCAAGCGTAACAGTTGTCGGAATTGTGCTCTCCTGGATCAGTCCACCGGTACACCAAAACGAAGTGAACTGCGTTTCCCTTGGATCCACATGTTAAGACCATTGTAGCACGTTTTACAAATTTTATCTGGGACCCACGAAACGCCGCGAATTATTTCGCAATCAAAATAAAGTTTAAAAGCGCGCTCCACTTGCTCAGTGAGTAATGCAGCATTTGTTGATAAAGCTCTTTTGCCACAAACGTAACAAAATAAATTGATATTTTCTGGACAATTTGCACTCATTTCGGTTTTATACTTTTATTACTTTTTCGTCACTTTAAAAAAAACTGTACTTTACGCGTTCGGAGACACTTGTTGAATGACAAAAATCGATCAGTGAACACCTATAAATACTACGTAAGTTTCAATATTTTACTGAGAGGTACTTATGAATTCGCGCATCTTTTAAGGGTGGTTATAAACCTGATTCGTGTGCGTTTTAAATTTTTTGAAACGTTCTAAAACATGACCACTCATAAATGTGGGTGCAATTTGTGTAAAAAAATCATGCAGGTAGCCAACGGAAAAAACCCAAATAATTAAAAAAGTGCACTTTCCTTTTTTCCTTTTAATTGTCCACGCACATTTATGACCGTTTTTTAGTTTGTTACCGCTACCATAAAAATCAAATTACCTTTTGTTTATTACTTTTTTTTAAATTCTGACAATCATAAAAAAAAATCATCAATGTTTTTTCCAAGGAATTTTGAGCATATCTCGAGCAAATTTGTGAAATTCATACCTTCACTTAATTGTGAATAAAAGCGAAACGCGTCCATCGATTTTCATGATCTATGTCTCATTTTGTTTAAAGGTTATGTGACTTTACGTGAAAGTAATAGGACTTGACACTTTTTTTACCGTTTTGGATTTTTTATGAATTGAATATAAAAAAATTCAATTTTTTAGGCAAAAAATAGTTTTTTTTTCATACATTTATGTATAACTGCGAAACTGTTGCTTATGTAGCGAAACGTTGTATGAACAGATTAAAGGAATTGTAATTCCTAATTTTTTTAAATTTGTTTCAGCAAAATCGGACTGGTGGTTCTCGAGTTATGTCAAAAAAAAAGACCACCAAAGGTCACAATTTCCCCTATATGATAGTTACTAACTTCAAATCGATATAACTTTCCCCGGTAGTTTGAACCCTTCCCGATCACTGACTCCTACCATTTGTCGCGCAGTGTTATCATTTAATTGATTTAGTACATTAATAATTCCTACTATATATTGATTAATACCTTCTCGAAGTAAGATGTTTGAAGTAATATTTTATTAACTCTTCATAAGGAATTCAAAACTCTTTTTTCTATAGGAGCAAATGGATCTACCATCATTTTCGTTTCATTATTTTCTATAACTTTATTTAATTTTATAGGTATATTTCCTTTACATTTTTACAAGTACAAGTCATTTAACATTAACTCTTACTATGTTTTATATTATTTGGATGAATTAATAATACTCAACACATATATGATATTTAGTTCTTTAAAGAACTCAAGCAGTTTTAATACCTTTAATAGTACGTATCGAAACTATTATTAACAGCTAATAAAATTTCTGGGCATTTATTAGAACTATATTAGGAAATACTGGACCTTCTATATCAACAATTTTATGAAGTTTATTAATTATTAGACAAATTGCTTTATCAGTACTTAAGAACTTTATATTCTAGAGTAGGGGTTCCCACCTTTTCACGATTCATGGAACCTTTTAGAAATTTTTGTTGCCACATTTTGATTTTTAGTATAGTAAAAATGAAAAATAGTAAAAGCTCAAAAGGTATTTATTTTAAATAAAATTGCGTTGCTAAATTTAATTTATTTATTAAATGTAAACCGGTTACCAAGTTTCCGATATAGATTTTTTTCAAATTTTCGGTTTTATTCGAAACCGGCTTTTTAAAGGCGGTTGACCGGTTTTTTAAAGAGCATTTTATTTTACTTTTTATGTTAAATAAAAGAGTATAAAATGGAAAAATATAAAATTTACATTTACTAAAAATAGATTCATGTAACATGTTAAGTGCAATAAAATTGGCAGATGTATAGCTTATTTAACTTTGACAATTTTCTTCAAATTGTTGAAATAAATCAAACTATTGAGTGCGCTCGAAAAATTAGAACGTTAAGTTGTATGTTTTATAACGTTTGATGTACATTGAATATGAAATACATTTATCATTATTAACCATGATGTTATATATGTACAAAAGGAGCCCAATTACCCAAACTCCGATCAATTAAAAGGTATTATGCCTTATTCAACAAATATTTAAAGGATACTGAAAGCTTAAAAGTATACACAATCAGCAAAAAAAGTTGCCGAGTACTCAATCAAAATTTTGCAGAAAAGTTTACAGGTTGTATTAAGACCCAATAAGAAATAAATTATTATTTTGAATTTAAAACATTCTTTCACAAAAAAACAAAAAAAAAATTATATCTAATGGTATAATTTTTATAACCAATTTTATAATTTTATGCTCCAGTTTTTTCGTGCTTAGATTTTAATCACAAAATAAATTTTTATTTTATTTCGGAAAGTCATATTTCCAAATACCAGTATTAGGAATAAAATAATAAAGAAAGGAAATAAAATAAAATAAATAAAAACAATTTCCATTTAAAACTGAAAAAAAAATTTTAATTTCTCAAAAGTTAGAATGTGAAATAAAAAATTTTGAAATTATGTACACCAGAATTTACCAATTTTTCATAGTAAAACTTAAGTATAAGCACGTAAAAATTTAGGCTTTTATTTCTAAATATTACAAATGTGACAAACCGATGCTTATTTTGTGGAGATGGCACGCTGGTCGAGGCACGGCTTAAGCTCGTCGGAAATGGTGGTTCTTTCCACAAAGTTTGAACACATTTAATTAGAGTTCGTGACAAATTGTAGCGTACGTATCACCGGAAAAGAAATAGAAGAGATGGACATGTGACTTAGTTTTTTTATATTTATGCGAAGGTTACTCAGAGTCATGAGAGACAGAGTTGAATTTGTCTCTACGGGTTGCCTTTCCCTGCCATGGCATGATTACAGCCATCCTTGGCTTCCGTTCACCCATATTTAAGTTTTCAGTAGCCCCTAAACAAAAACTTACCAAAATCACCAATATTAACATCATTACCTCTGTGTTTTTAGCCCTGCATGATTGCAAAAATTCAGTTTTACTATCAACGCAGTTTTATTTACAAATACAAATAAAATTGTCTTTCATATGTTATTATAACATAAATAATAATAACTATAAATATATCAGTTAACAAATATTATAACAACGGATTTTTTTATTAATATCTATATATATTTAATTAATATCTATTTATTTTTAGTTTATATTTATTTATTTATTTATTTATTTTCAACAGAAGAGAAATAAGATGACGTTAAAAAAAAAACATAATTATTAATCAGAAATCTTGAAGGAAAGTTGATTCAAATAAATATTTTAATTTAAGCTTAAAGAAAATATAATTCATTTTAATTTAAAATTAACTTATAATTTGATTATACATCTACTTATCGAGCTTATATAGATTAAAATAAAAAATAAGAAAAAATATGAATTCAAAATTTAATGAATTTAAATAAAAATCTAAATTAAATTTTAGTTTGATTGGTATATATAAAAAAAAATAATTTTTAAATCATAAATATCAATCGAAAATTTTATAATTAATTAGGACAAAAAAAAATATAACTATATTTTAAGATATAATAAACAAATTTACATTTGTACTTTGTATTAGTATAAGCTAAAATAATGTGCTTGTTCACACTTTTTATTTTTTATAAGACAAAGTTAAACATACAATACCATAATTTTTTAAAATTAATCACTAAATATTGTTATTATTTTTATTATTAGTAGCAGTATTTTTCTATGAATATGGTTTAAATTTAATAGGTATACAAAAAAAAAAAAACACGTAATCGATAATTTTTTTTTTAGTATACATATAGCACATTTAATAGCACACTTAAAGCTCGTTGTAATTTATGTTAATATATCAGGTTTTAATTTTCTCTGTTTTATGTTATAACTGAAATTTTGTGAAGGTCAGGTAATGTCACTTGAAGATTATCCTGAGATAACGGTCGTTTTGATATTTCTTACCGGTATAACTGTCTCGTGTGCCCAATTTTCATGTCACCCTTTTCCGTTTAAGTAGAATTTGCAATTTCGAGATTAAAGCGCCTACTCCCCCCACTGAATTTATTTGTGATTACAGGTTAATATTTTGTAGCAACATTATATATTTGATGTAACCGGTAATTTTATTCCGTAAGTGATTGTCCCCGACAGATTATTGGTTGTCTCACGACAATAATCACAGATGGCTCTCGTATCCGTGACTTACTTATTAACATGTCAATCCCTATGTGAACAATTGCATATTATCAAAAGATGTTTACAAATTTATTAATAATCAATTAGCTTAAATCTTCTTCATTGGATAATATGATATACATAAGCATATTATAAAATGTATTCAAGTTTTGTAACCCACATGCTGCTTTTCTTTTTGTGATTTAATATATAAAACTTTTATTATTATACATTATTATTATGTATAAAGGTATTCAAATATTACGTTTCATGCCTCAAAAATTTTTAAAACAGGTTTCATTTAATTATAGAACATACATTAATATGAAGAAAAATTTAAATTTAATTTATTGTCTAACAACAAATATAATAATATTATTATATGTGGTACCTTGGCTCTTATAATTATTATTAAATTAAATGCTCTTACCCTGATCCCTAATATTAATTATGTTTCGTACTTAAATAAACGATGGTTTAACACAAAAAAAAAAAAAACACTGACACTTCACTCGACACTTTACAAAATTTAAATTATTATTTATTAAATTATTTATATTATTATATTGTAAGCAGTGTTGGCAGTTTAGCTTTTTGAGCACCAAATCTAGCCTTTTTATTTTGCTTTTAGCCTCAAAATTTTCTTTCCAAATTCTAGCTTTTTTCCAGGCTTTTTTGATTCTTAAAATTGCCTTGGAAAGGCTGAATTGTTAGTATTTCAACAACGAAGTAAATAATTTTTTATTTGCCATTACTAATTTTATTTCTGCAGAATCATCCATTTAATCATTTTTGTGTATTTATTTGCATAAAAATAATGCAAAAATTTCGCCTGAGGCGCTTCATTCTCCAAATTAAAAGTGCCTTAACACTTTTTGAGGATTTACTAAATTTTTTATAATCCTTTTTAATATACTTCATCATCAAAACGGATTCTAACGAGTCTAATTGATTGCCCGTAAGACTACGGCCTACCACGTAAACCAATCACCAATCACTTGGGTAATTATTTTTCATATGAAATAAAACTGAAATTTGGATGGGAATTTTTTTTTTGCGATTTTTCATTATGGCATTTTTATAAATTTATTATTATTTCTTTAGAAAAATATCAAAAACTAATTAGAGAACGAGAAAAAAAAAGTTTCTAAATTAAAAAAAAAAAATACTTTCTGCCCTTATTTTTTTGGGCATTTGCCTTTTTTTGACCTTTTTAAGAGTTTAAATTGCCTCTTTTTCTCATGTCCTGGCAACACTGATTGTAGGGAAAGCTTCTCTCCAATGTATGTATTCTTTAACTTCTACTTACAAAGTGATCTAGGTAACATATAATTTACACGTGAAACGGGTCACATAGACTTCGTGGTTTCGTTAGTCACCGAAACTGCAGCCATATGGCATTTTTCTTTAAGCCCAGAAACATTGTTGACTACTGTGAATTGCCCTTGTCCTTCATTGATACGTCATAAAGATAATTCCCAAAATGTGACATTTGACATATGGCGAATAAAAAATTAAAGGTTGATAACAAAATCGTCAAAAAATAATTTATCGGAAATCTTAAATTTTACTTGAAAATTGACCGCCACAAATCCGGTACATATTGCGAAACCTGTGCAGCAACATGAATTCGGTTATCAACGAATCGCGGGAACGTATTAGTGAAATGTTAGTGAAGCTTTCGGTAAGTAAAATGCATGCAAAAAAAAAAAAAAAATCCTAACTTTGTAAACATAAACCATCTGCGTTTTTTTTTTCAAGGCCAACGCAACTCGAATGTAAACAAACAATAATCAATAGGACAGAATGATAAATTTAGTTAGATTTTTTATAATAATTTAACAAATTAATTTAAAAATTTGTAGGTGGTCTATGAATGCTATCAGTTTGGGGTATCTAAACAAAATCAACTGAGGCTCTTTACACTAAAGAAATTACGACAGTTTAAGCAAATATAATCATTTATTTCTTCTATAAATTTTTTGAATATATTTTTGAAGATACTTTTTTCCTAATGTGTAGGTTTGTTTCCTTACTTTTTATGTAAAATGCGGTAAAATGAGAAAAAGCTAATTTTTCTCCTAAAAAAATATAACAACGTACAAAAGTACGGGAACACAAAAATCCAAATTGTTTACCCAGAAATAAAACATCAAACTGTTTTAAAAATTCGTATGCGAATGTAATTTTATTATTTTTTAATTAATGTTTTTAAATTTGTTGGTGAAACTTTCGCGTTAGTAACAAAAATAAATAATTATTTTATTCGTTTTCATTTATATTTTTTATTGTATATTTTTATTTTTTAATTATTTGACAATTTACATATTCTACCCGAAGAAATATTCTGGGAGTTTCGTGCAAGAAGAAGAAGAAAATTACTCTCTCAAAATAGCTCTCATTTGCCCAATTTTTGAGTACGGGAACGCTTTTCGGTATCATTGGGATCAAGCGTGGTCCCAATTTAGAGTACGGGAACAAAGGTATTTTTCTTTTTAGGTAACTCAAAGAAATTTATTGAGCATCCATCCATTTAAACAATTTTCTAGAAAACGTGATGTCTGATGCAAAATATATATACATACCTATACATGGGATTAGCTGTTACTTCACAATAAGCTTGGTGAGCTGATAAAAAAATAATAATAATAATAAAGCATGTTTACACAAAGAATAGTTTATGTTTTATAGATTTGATGGGTCGTCTATATTATGTGTGTGAAGTCAGCTCCGTGCGATAGCTTCATTTTTAACATTTTCTGTTAACTTATCAGAGACTGTAAAATTAATGGAATCAATTTTTTTTTGGCATTTTTTATTAAATATGATATTTTTGTATATATAGCGGATCTGAAAAACCAGTTGTATATATTTTTTCAATTTTAATGCCAATTTTTAAAAAATAATCTGATTCTGTTAATTTTACAATCTTTGTTAAGTTAACAGAAAATGTTAAAAACAAGGCTATCTCACGGAGCTAACTTCACAAACATGTCTATATTTAAGTTTTTATTCTTTTTCAATACTTGCGGTAAATTTTAACTATATAAATGAATTGACAGACGAAAGAATTAAGCACATAAATTTCAGTTAGGAATTGAACATTTTATTTTTCTTTAATGTCTTGTTTAATTAGTCGACTCTCTTTAAATATACCTATTTAGATTCTACTATATTTAATAATAGTATATACATATTTATATTATATTGTTACATTTCAATGAGAGTGTTTTAGATTAGTGTAGTGTGAAGATAACGTAAGTTAATCTTCACCACTTTAAAGCAGCTTCGGATGCGGATGGCTGAAAGAGGCAAGGAGCTTGCACTTGCCCAAGAACCCTGGATCGCAACTAAAAGAATTTATGGACTTCGTGTGAATAATATATGCTGTTACACGCTGCAGGGTCAGGTAGGATACGATCATGCATAGTAGCGAGCAGAAAACTTAGTATTTTCATTGTATCTGATTTTAGTGATGAAGACATGGTTGTAGCGGCCTGGGACATAACTCGCTTCACCACCAAATAGTTTCTAAGTAATAGGCATTCGAACAAGTTCAGGGAACGTAGGGTCTCAAATAATGGAATGATTCAGAACAGGAGACAAACAAATTGGACGGAATAATATGATATTCCGTCCCAACTCCTCCCGAACTGCCCGGTCATTTGTAATCGGCGGGCCATTGAGCCCACTGTTGAATTACTGTGGACAACAAGCGGCCATGAGACTTTAGATGTCTTAATGGATTTTCCTGGCAGCCTACTGGGCCCAGATACCTGCAGACTTACAGCTCATTATGCTGTAATAGTTCCATGGCTACTTCAGATATACTCGGCTTGTTTATCATACTCTCATACTATATCTATATGTAAAATACTATATGTAAAATGTTCTTTATCCCAAATGGGGGTAAGACGAGACCGAAGGACTTTAGACCTATTAGTCTATCGTCTTTCTACTTGAAAACTTTGGAAAGGCAGATTGATCTGCACTTTCGCAAAATAATCAACCCTAACCTATTGTCAGCGTCCCAACATGCCTATATGAAGGACGTGAATCCAGGAGACGGCATTGCACTTGCTTTTAGGGTATATAGAAAACGCTCTCGAGCATAAAAATATGCATTGGTGGCCTTTCTTGATATAAAATGAGCCTTTAATAATGTGACTCTGGATGATATTAAAATGGCTATGGAAAGACATACATCAGTCGGTCATTGGCAACATATGGAGACTTCTAACCTACGGGGTTATAATCTCCACTATGGGAGCGGTTACCATATATAGAGTAGCAAATAGAGCACTCCTCAGGGGTTAGCTTTATCTCCACTTCTTTGGAATATTGCCGTTAACACAATGCTCAGAGAACTTGACACCCTGAGGTTCAAAACCGTAGAGTATGCGGAGGATGTTGCGATGGCTGTATTCGGAAAATATTTAGATACCATATCAAACCGTCTACAAACTTCGCTACGCCTGCTCAGTAAATGGAGTACAAATAGTGGCCTTAGCGTGAATGCAGGAAAAACGGAATTAGTTACTTTGTCAAGGAGATATAAAATTTCATCTTTCCCACTCCCTTGCCTAAATGGAGTTGAATTAAAGGTGTCGGACAGAGCGAAGTACCTAGGTATAATACTGGACTCCAAGCTGTCCTTGCCCTTTATATGTATAAGAAAGCCATAGGGAAATCTTGGAGATTAAATTTTAGGAATATAAAATAGTTCTTCGGTAAAGTGATAGAGCATATACTTATATATGGAGCGATAGTATTGTGGAAGGCATGCAACGTTAGGAACTATGGCCATGCAACTATTTTAGGAGTTTTAAATGACATCCCTAACAATATTGAGTATTGTACACCCAAATTCTTTCTGAACAGAGGTTTCTCAGTTTCAATTTCAGTCGATCCCACTATAAAAGCCGGCTCGATTGAGGTTTATGCTGATAGATCCAAATCTTCCGAAGGGATTGGGGAAGGTGTCTTCATTTCTGCATATAGAAAGAACACGGATACTTCTAGCCATTGCTGCTGAGCGCTGGGTTGCTGGTGCTCACGCTATGAGGCCAGGATTCCCTTGTAACGACTATTATTATTGCAGATTTAACAAATTTAGGTGACTATAAAAATAAACTTGTGTAACTAGGTACAAAGAATTGAAATTGAGATAATTTCTTTACAAATTTTAAAGGAAATATCAATCACTGTTTCAGATGTTAGGCGTGTATAGTACCAATAAGTTACCCTCTTAAATTCGCAACCTCATGTAGATTTCAACTCATTCTCTTTCTAATTCGGCATTTTAACCACGGTTTTCAGAGTTTTGAATTTATACCTTTTGCGAAATTACTCTGCATGAAATTTTTTCGATAAATATCTTCCACCGAATGCCAACGGAAATATTCCCTTATATATTGTACAAAGTATTTGCCACGACTCCATTTAACGTATTTTTTATGTGTGATTTTGTCAGAATAGCTGTTGTCAATGAATCTGAGAGCCATATTTTCCAGCAGTTTTCATTACTTCCTCCTCTTTATTTAACTTTACCTTCTTGTAAACAATATTATCTTTTATTTTAAGAAGCGGCAACCATTCATGATTTTAAGCTACTGTTTCAATGAGATGAGTTAAAATCGATTATAACATTTTGGTCTATTGCTAGTTCTTCAAGTCTTCAGCGCATATCCGGTACTATAATTTTGTTTCCTTTTCTTTGCTCAATTTCAAATGTGTATCCCTGCAACTTTAAACTCCATCTGATTAGTCTTTCATTTAGATCTTGTTGTTTCATAAGCTATTTTAGGATTGAATAGTCTGTTATCACCATGAAATTCATTAATTCGATGTGTTGTCGGAATTTTTAAATCGCCAAAACGACTGAAACATACTCCTTCTCTGTAGTTGAGTAATTATTTTGCGAAGTATGGAGCTTTCTAGAGAAATACTCAATCGGATGTTCACCACCGTCTTCATATTTTTGAACAAGAACAGCTCCTTATCTGACTTTTTTTTAGAAATGCTTGTTGAAATGAGGACTTGAACGGATAGGGCTCTACACTAAAAGCCGCTTTAGTTCTTCGAATGCGTTTCTAGCTTCAGGTGTAAAAGTAAATTTAGCAGACTTTTTAACTGTCAGACGTACAGAGATTGTCGAAAAGTCTGTAGAAATTTACGGTACCAGCCTATGCTTCCTAGAAATCTCTAAACTTCTTTTGGATTTTTAGTTCGGCTCATATTCAAAACTGAATCGATTTTAATCTTATCAGGTTTATCTCCTGCGATGGTATAGTCAAGGTATTTAAGTTCTTTATGGAAAAAATTTGATTTTTCCATGTTTGTTGTTAAACCTGTTGCGACTAACTTTTTCCTAACGATTTTTAACATCTTCATATGCTCTATAAAATTTGATGACACCACTAAAAAGTCATCTAGATAAACGAAAATTCTGTATGACTTTGTCCATAAGTTGACACAGGCGTTGAGCAGTGTTACAAAAGCCGAATGGCATTACCTTGAATTGATAATTTGGCCTACCTTGGACAGTAATTCCATCATCCCGTCGAGCTCAGCACACATAAGTTTTTGTTTTGAAATCTTTGGAAATCCTTTCACGTACTTTATTATCATTTTCCAGACGTTTAACGTAGGTTAGTAAACTAGCTGATTTCATTTCTGTGTTGACTACCTTTAGTTGTTTTTTTTTTTTTTGTTAACAGGTCTATTGGGTAATTGTTTTTTACCTCTGTATCTAATTTACTATTATGTGTTACTGTAATATTTTGTGCTGGTATCGCTTCGAACATGCCGCCCCAGTCTTTGCCATGTTCCATCATTTGTTTCTCGAACATTTCGGACATTTAGGTGTAATTACATTTTCGAACCCAAATTTGTAAAATTTGTTTCACTGTTCGGAGTTATATTCAATAAATGCATGTCCCGGTAATTTACAATTCCAGTAAATTATCTGCCTGTTTGAAGTTGTATTCAAACGCTTCGATGTTAAGGTCATTATTTTCCATCTCTTCGATGTATTCTATTTCGTTGACTCTTCGGTTGATATAGGGTCTTTGATTATTTCTTTTTGCCATATTTCGTGCAGCTCTTCTACACTCGTCTAAAAAGTGACCGAAGCATATTATATGAATTAGGTAAATTAATTGATATACTCGCCCTTTTAAATTATCCTTTACAATTTTCACTAGTTCATTCCGTTACTGAGTTAGTTTTTAAGTGCTATGATTTCTCCTACAAAAGCACCAAATGATTACGAGGGATGTTGTGTACACTCCATTATATACCTTTGAATTTCGAAATCCCTCTCAAAACGTTCGAATTTGCGTATAATGTGTTTTCGCGACGAAATGTCCAAAACCATTCATAAGGAGGTGATGGAATCCTTTCATCAATATGGCCATCGGACAAATATAGTCCACTTCAACCCTAAAAACAAAATTCTCTACCGTAAAAGATTTTCTGCTGCCGTCAAATTTTATTCTCCATTTTTCTAATTCTATAGGAGCATTCATTCTAAGATGAGGGTAAACGTTAGTATTGGAGTAGAGCGGTGGCTGCTGGTGTTCTTTTATATCAACTGGTCTCTGTGAACTGAGTGTGTGAATTAGGTAATGTATCAAATGAAAGGTTTCTTTCAGCTCTCATTACATCTCGAACGATACGTAGTACAAGTTGTTGTAATGTTTCCGAAATTTGCCTTAACATTGCTGCTTGGGAAGCACCCACAGACGCACTTATATATTCCCTCAGTGTCATACCATCGTTATTAATTATAGTATCATCCCCGTTTCCCACATTTTGATCGAGTCTTAAATTCCGCCCCTTTGTTTGATGTTATGTTGTTCACGTATTTCCTGGGGTGTGGAACTATTGCATTGTGAAGAAAATATTGTGTTCTCTGTTTCTAGAGCTGATGTTGTTTGTGCTACGCTGACGGGAATTTGTGGAAAGGCTAGTGACATTAATGACGGTGTGGTATGGGTAGTGGTTGTTATTGATGTTGCCGTGGTAGTAGTTTTAGGGATGGAATTTTTACCCTAAGTCTAGGAACCCTGCCTTTTTCCATAGTGGCGCAATAGACGATCGTAAACAAAAATATTGTATCCTATGAGTATATTACAAAACCAAGAAACTCTGACACAAAACAAAACCAAATCTAAACTACCAAAGGAACTATTCTCCCAAATTTTTTTCCCTAAAAATGATTTGATTTAAAAAAGAAATAAATCTATATAAACGTAATAAGCATGTAATTCAGTTGGATGAACAATTAACATGTGAATTATTGTTATATATATATATAAAAAATAATTATTTTTGTTAATTTAGACAAACTGACAAAAAGAATAACACAATTTTAGTAGTACAATTATCACGCTGTAAACATGCAACTAATATGTTATTTTTTTTATAATGAAATATATATGTATATAAAAGTTTTAGAATTATAAATAATATATTTCTTTTCTTTTTACTTCAGATATAAGACGTAAAGCGTGAATCGATGATGTTGATTGGTAGTTTTAACTTGATGACTCTTTGATCATGTGAATCTGTTTTCACATATCCGAGAATAGGTTTGAATCGAACCAACCTGACCCACGAATATAAGATCAGATCCATCAGGTTGTAAGGCTTCGGACGTTTCGTCTCGGGTTGTTGGCCTTGCGACCCGTCTTTCGGCGAAAGTGGAGATTTTCCCTGCAATTCGGTTTAGCCCAATTTAGGGAAACGAGTACCTCTGGGGTTAGGGATTGGGCTGGCTTTTTACCAAGACGATTTAAAAGACGATCAGTGGTACGCCGTCTTAAGAAGGCCCTTCTAGCGGGTGTAATGTGTCTTTGGGACATATGTATCTTGCCCTTTAGTGCTGGAGGCATAGACCCAGAGTCCGAAGGCAAGTTCGCAGCACTCTTTCTGACGGAGAGTGGTGATACTTGGAAACTCGAAAACTTGTTCGCAGTTTCCTTTTTCACAGAAGGTACTGGGTTTACCGCTGCTAGAGTTGTTTTCGAGCCGACCGCTCCCGAAGCAGGGGGTTTCACCGGTTCTTTGCTGATGCGGGCTAGAGCAGCTTTTGAGGTGTTTTGTTTGAAGCTCAAAGGCACCTCGCTGCTTTTGCTCCCAGAATTTGGAGCTGGTTTTTACGCATTTGGTAGACTTGCCACCTCCTACTATTTGTTGTTTCGTGCTGTCCTTTATTAGGTTATTTGATTTCTGTTTATTCGATTCCATATACTCTGTTCCCAAGATTAAGCTCCTATAGAGTTGCATTGACGACGTACATGGACTGGGCTACTCAACATTTGCAACTGACCCGTGCTCTGGCGTCGCAGAGGAGTTGTTAGCCACTAGTCTTCTTTAACCACTAACTAGCCATTTAGGTTCTCGGCACAGTTTCCAACCACCTTAACCTTATAAGTAGTGACGGTTTTGGTTCGCGGGCAGTGACTAGTCACGGCCTAAGATCATGCCATTACTTAGGTTTAACAGTGGTTTGTTAAACTTAAGTAATGACAAAGCTCCCTTATCCGCCATTTGGAGACGCGCTCTATGAGAGATCTGTCAATTCCACACGAGAAATATAATGAATACGATGTATTAAACGTGAGACTAATTCTTTAGAAAAAGAAATGTTTACCTTTTCTATTTCTTTTATTAATAATATTTTAATACTATCAAACTCAATTAATGTTGGCCAAATCAAGTTACATAAGTCCCTTAAAAGTTGCATATCACTATGCGAGAGTGTAATCAGGTAACATATTGACACATTTATAAATTTTCAGAAAATTTGACACCATGTTAGATAAAAATGTCAATCGATGTTTAACATCAACAACTTGTGTTAGTCTTTTTTGACGGAAAACATAAGACTGCAATGTTTTTTATTTATCATTAGATTTACTGAAAATTTTGAAATATTTGGTTACGCGATCAATAATATCTCCAGTGTTGCCAGTTTAGCATTTTTTAGGCTAAATCTAGCTTTTTTATTTTGCCTTTAGCATCAAAATTTTCTTTTTAGCTTCTAGTTTTTTTCTAGCCTTGTTTGTTTCTCAAAATTGCCTTAGAAAGGCTAAAATGTTATTATTTCAACAAAGAAGAAAATAATTTATTACACTATGCGACAGTCAAAATCGGGATGGGATGAAACCAACGGGAAATGTTATATCGGTAAAAAAGAAGTTATACGTGTCCCGGCGTTTCGCTGGGTCACGTCTATGAATCGAGATATATCGATTTGAAGTTAGTAACTATCATATAGGAGAAATTGTGACCTTTGGTGGTCTTTTTTTGACATAACTCGAGAACCACCAGTCCGATTTTGCTGAAACAAATTTAAAAAAATTAGGAATTACAATTCCTTTAATACAACGTTGAAATTGAATTTTTTTATTTTTAATTCATAAAAAATCCAAAACGGTAAAAAAAAGTGTCAAGTCCTATTACTTTCACGTAAAGTCACATAACCTTTAAACAAAATGAGACATAGATCATGAAAATCGATGGACGCGTTTCGCTTTTATTCACAATTAAGTGAAGGTATCTCATTTTGACAAGAATATTGATTTTATGTTTCAATGAATTTGGATAATATTTATTATATATTATTTATTATAATTATTAACACGTAAAATTAAAAATATTACAGGTAATTATTAGGTTATTACATAGATACATAGGTTATAAAAATCGATGAACGCAAAACTTATTTTCGTTTGTTTGCGCACTTTACTTTCTTGCGTGGTGGTTCGCCCACTTGTTCAGAGTCTGTATCGGATGAGGATCTGTCTTCATCTGGAAAAAATCAATTGTTTTTAATCAGTAAGTTAACTTCATTTTTGTGACTTACCCTCGGAGGAAACTCCCATTGTATCATCTTCTTCATCTTCATTGTCGGGATCGTACGTCTTTTGCGACCACCAACAAATTTCAGCCACCAGCGAATCGAGCCTTTTGCCTTTATGTCGCGTTTCCATTGGCATTGCCACTTGATGGAAGCGCTCGCCATGTTCATCCGACTCTGAGGCTAGCTGCATGCTGAAGTATTCGAGATGGTGATGCAAGAAGTGAATTTTGAGGGACATATGCACTCCAATTTTCTGGAAGTAGTGCGACATCTTGGTCACAAGAGCTTGGTAATTGTGTGGTCGCGTACTTCCCAAAAAATATCGTATGACTTTCTTCACTGCCCTCCACGCAAAGGAATCATTACCGTCTAAAGCACCTTTAAATTCCTTTGATTTCAGGAGCTTTCATATATCCTGCTCATTCAGAACACCTTCCTTCAATTTTGCTTCGCTGATTCGTGGGAAAATATTTTCCAAACAATCAAGAATTTTCGGTTGCTTTACAATGGCCTTGATGAAATTTTTTACGATTCCCAGTTTGATATGGAGAGGGGGCATGAGGACGTTCTCCATTGGCACCAGTGGATCATTTACGCAGTTGTGTCCCTTCTCCGTTGGATCTCGAGCAAGCCACTCATGTGTTTCGTATTGGTTTCCTTTAAATCGGGTATCCCAAAGACACAAGAAACTCATGTTTTTCGTATAGCCTCCTTGGAGACCTCTTAGCATCGCCACGACTTTCAGATCACAACTGATCCACCACATGTGATCAGTGTAGCAAACTTTATCCAAAAATATTTTCATGGAATCGTATGTTTCGCTCATGTCTGTGCTGTAGCCAATGGGAATGCTTGATTTTTTATTATATTTATGTAGTAAAACGACTTTCAGGCTTGATTTCGAAGAATCGATGAACATTCGCCAATCAGCTGCGACATAATTAATGGCCATCGCCTCCATCAGTCCCTTTATATCGTGGCAGTAAACAAATGTGTTCCCTTCGTTGAGTGTGTAGTACCGTTGGAATAGCAATTGTCGTCTTCGATATCCGGTGACTTTGACATTAGGCTCCAAATTGTTGCCTTCTTTCAAAAGCTGGGCAAGTTTTTCTGCTTCACGTTGAGAAAGGTTTAATTCTGCAACAATCTTGTCCATTCTTGCTTGTGATATTGGAATTATTTTGTTCGATGGGCCGGCTTCTGGTGTTGGTTTATAGGTGAAATCCGATTGATCCATTGTTTCAATAGAAAAAGAAGTTTCTCTGTCAGGACTTGGAAGCGGTGGAATTGGTATTTCATCCGAATGCGGTAGAGGTATTTGTGCATTTTAACAGATATGTAAACTCTTCGTTTAAGGCCTTTATGATTTACTCCACATATTTTGTTTGCGCAAGCGTAACAGTTGTCGGAATTGTGCTCTCCTGGATCAGTCCAAATCATTGGTACACCAAAACGAAGTGAACTGCGTTTCCCTTGGATCCACATGTTAAGACCATTGTAGCACGTTTTACAAATTTTGTCTGGGACCCACGAAACGCCGCGAATTATTTCGCAATCAAAATAAAGTTTAAAAGCGCGCTCCACTTGCTCAGTGAGTAATGCAGCATTTGTTGATAAAGCTCTTTTGCCACAAACGTAACAAAATAAATTGATATTTTCTGGATAATTTGCACTCATTTCGGTTTTATACTTTTATTACTTTTTCGTCACTTTAAAAAAACCGTACTTTACGCGTTCGGAGACACTTGTTGAATGACAAAAATCGATCAGTGAACACCTATAAATACTACGTAAGTTTCAATATTTTACTGAGAGGTACTTATGAATTCGCGCATCTTTTAAGGGTGGCTATAAACCTGATTCGTGTGCGTTTTAAATTTTTCGAAACGTTCTAAAACATGACCACTCATAAATGTGGGTGCAATTTGTGTAAAAAAATCATGCAGGTAGCCAACGGAAAAAACCCAAATAATTAAAAAAGTGCACTTTCCTTTTTTCCTTTTAATTGTCCACGCACATTTATGACCGTTTTTTAGTTTGTTACCGCTACCATAAAAATCAAATAACCTTTTGTTTATTACTTTTTTTTAAATTCTGACAATCATAAAAAAAAGTCATCAATGTTTTTTCCAAGGAATTTTGAGCATATCTCGAGCAAATTTTTGATATTCATACCTTCACTTAATTGTGAATAAAAGCGAAACGCGTCCATCGATTTTCATGATCTATGTCTCATTTTGTTTAAAGGTTATGTGACTTTACGTGAAAGTAATAGGACTTGACACTTTTTTTACCGTTTTGGATTTTTTATGAATTAAAAATAAAAAAAATCAATTTTTTAGGCAAAAAATAGTTTTTTTTTCATACATTTATGTATAACTGCGAAACTGTTGCTTATGTAGCGAAACGTTGTATGAACATATTAAAGGAATTGTGACAATTTCCCCTATATGATAGTTACTAACTTCAAATCGATATATCTCGATTCCCAGATGTGACCCAGCGAAACGCCGGGACACATATAACTTCTTTTTTACCGATATAACTTTCCCCGGTAGTTTGAACCCTTCCCGATCACTGACCCCTACCATTTGTCGCACAGTGTTATTTGCAATTATTAACTTTATTTTTACAGAATCATCCATTTATGCATTTTTGTGTATTTATTCGCACAAAAAATCGAGATTATTTATATTTAATAAAAAAATTTCACTTGCGGCGCTTCATTCATTGTAGAGTTATTATTTCGATTATTATAATTATTTTTCAATATACTTCATCAACAGTAGAAACTATTTATGAAAATAATTAAAAAAAAATATATATATTATAGCGAAATATTACCCAAAAATTTGGAAATGCTTAGTCAAAAAGGAATTATAGTTCAAAAATCACGAAAAGTAAAAAAAAAAAAAACATTGGGTAATTTTTCTTATGAAATATAAGCCAAATTTGTATGGGATTTTTGTGGAGATTTTTCGTTGATTCATTTTATTGGGTGTTATTTATAAATTTATAACAATCTCTTTAGAAAAATATCAAAAACTAATGCGAATCAAAAAAAAAAATAATTTTTTAAATTTTCTTT
This sequence comes from Protocalliphora azurea, assembly GCA_932274085.1. NCBI lineage: Eukaryota > Metazoa > Arthropoda > Insecta > Diptera > Calliphoridae > Protocalliphora > Protocalliphora azurea. Next base: position 76,094,622 of record OW026521.1, on the reverse strand, counting down.
TTAAAAATTTTAATTTTTTTCTGGCTTAATTTTTTAGGGCTTTAGCATATTTGGATCTTTTTTAAAATTTAATTTAGCTTCTTTTTTCTCATCTCCTGGCAACACCGAACATTACTAGTAGAACAAATTCAGTTTCTAAGTTGATTTCAAAATCATTCAGTCTTTTTTTTTTTTTTTTTTTGACTAAATAATAAATTCTAGAAGCAGTTCTTTATTTTTAATTGTACGAGTCCGAAATTAAAATGTTTAAATGATATGTTTTTAAAATTATAACGTCTTGCTGTAACGTTGATGTATTTATACAAAGAGTTATCTGACAACTCATCTACTGCTACTAAATGGCGACCTTTATTTTCAATAATTTGGCGAATTTCCGAAATAATATTACTACTTTTCTTTTCAGAATAAAAATTGTCAATATAATTCCATATTTCAGTTGTGTAAACAACAAGCAAATATTTAAATTAAAAAAATCCATTATTCGAATGGATACCCTAGCTTTTACTAACTTTTTAATATTAATTTTCCATATCCAAACGTGATTTAAATTTGAACACACGAATTATTTTTTAGTTCTATTACTTATTTCTAAAAAATTATCGGGTATGTCATCAATAGCAATGTTGAATGGATTACGAAATAAATTGGTTCAGCAAGAATTAGTTTTAAGCTACGGATAATATCGGTAAAATTCAACGTTAACTGAATCCAAATATATATATATTATTATACTTTTCATATTAAAAAGAAATTTTTCCATAAAGAATATTTGCACATAAAAACACTTGTTAAAGAAATGTAATGTTAAGATTGGTTAACGTCTCGAAAAATATATTACTTTTATTGTAGTTTAAAGAGCACTTTTAAATATGTCAGGTGAGGTCTTCGTAACAAGTACTTCACGATAGATCACGAAGTGAGATTTGAGTGATTTAAAAAACCTGATCTCGGTCCTATCATTGATGCGTCTCATTATGTACAATAACTCCACACACATTTTCGGTCTCTCTCGCGAACTCCCGGGAATATTTCTACAGACCCCCATTTGGGAAAACTTTTTCTAGAAAAATAAACAAATGTCAACACACTCAAATCACCCACTTCATTTAATAAATTATAGCCCATGATCATTAACAGCTTCAATTGGAGCTTTACAAACTGTTGCTGGTATAGTAAAGTGATTCCATCAATATGATACAACGCTATTCTTTTTAGGAAATATTATTACTATTTTAACTATTTATCAATGATGACGAGATGTTTCACGAGAACGAACATTCCAAGGAAATAAATAATTAAATAAATAAAATTTTAACAGAAGCTATAACCACCTTCACAAAGGAAGAAGTCTGGATAGTTGTTTGAAGACTGACAAAGTTCCCAATTTTGTAAAATTTTTGGCCTTCGGAAAATTTAGACATTTGTCATAAATTCCAAAGTTTTATTGAAACGGTCTATTTAAATAATATTTAAATAATATATATTTTTCTTAGGGTAAATCTTTTGTAGCAAAATTACCAAGTTGCATACAAAAATCATAGTTGACACATTTACAGAGCCATCTCTAGGATTATTTTTTGCAGTTTTTTTAAGTTTATTTCACAATTTTACAAGATTACGAATATATTGAAGCTCCATTTACATTCTTTATAGCAACAGGAGTTCATGGAAATCATATTAATATTGGAACAAATTTATTATTAATTTGTTTAATTCGACACTTAAATAACCATTTCTCTAAGAATCATAATTTCGGACTTGAAACCGCTGCTTGATATTGACACTTTGTTGATATTGTTTAATTATTTCTTTATGTTTCAATTTTAAAAAAAAATATATATTTCAATTCCAATCATATGATCCATTATTAATATTATAGATATCTTTATCAATTTCAACAATTAGTTCAATTATTTTATTAATTTCAATTGTATGTATTACTAGCTTCAATTCCTAAAAAAATCATTAGTAAATCGAAAAAAATCATCCCCATTTGAATGTGGATTTGATTCGAAATCTTCATCTCGATTACTCTTTCCATTAGGTTTCCTTTTAATTACAATTATTTTTTAATTTTTGATGTAGAAATTGCATTAATTCATCTTAATTATTAAATTTTCTAATTAAATAATATGAACAATTACATCAATTATTTTTATTTTAATTTTACTATTAGGATTATACTATGAATGAAACCAAGGTATACAAAACTGATCAAATTGTAGTTGTTGTAGTTGTAGTTGTAGTTATGTATAACATTTGATTTGCTTTCAAAAGGTATTGATTTTTCAATCTACCTTGAACGTGAAGCGTTATATTGCAATTAGTTTTAACGTAATCTTAAGTAATTATTAATTTTATTATTTAAATTCCATTACTTCTAATATTTTAATAGTTTAAGTAAAACATTACATTTTCTTTGAAAATTACTCTTTTATTTTTATAAATTACTAAAAATAATTCATTATAGTCAAATATAAGCTATTTGAATAAAAACAAATTATATACATATATAAAATAATTTAAAAAATAAAACTTACTACTGCCTGTTTTTATAACACGAGCGCAAAAACGACTCGTCTAACTTACATTTAAAACAAAAACAAATTTTGAAATTTTGTTAATAAATCAATCTTTAAATTATTATTTTGTAATATTTTTGATTTAATTGAGAATTTTTTACTAAATTTAAATAAAGATGTTGACCTCCAAAATATTCTGATCATCCCTGATCAAATACTTTAACACTATATTTCCTACAATTAATGAATAATTAATAATTCCATAAGTAGAAATGTATGGTATAAATCACATTGAACCTAAAAAATAAGAAGAATTGAAATTATTTAAAGCCTTATTATAAAAAAAAAAATAAATAAAAAAGAAACATTACAAATTATGTAATCTACTACCACTCACGCAATAAAAAAAATGTTAATAATTTTAAATAAAAAGGGAGAGCTACTACGATAGGGGTGGGAAAAATTAGTATCCCCATTATACTCTTTAATATAACTCAACATTCACCATTAAGTATACTTAAAGACGAAAAAAAAAAGAAATAACACACAGTTAAACCTGTTTAAAAAATTATAAAAAAATGAAAATATATTAATATAAGACAAAGAAGCTGTTTCTAAAATAAAATCTTTAAAATAAAACCCTGCTAAAAAGGTTTTACCCCATAAAGCCAAATTAGCAACATTAAGACAAGAAGATGTAAGTGGCATTATTGAACTTAATCTTCTTATTAAACGAATATCTTGACAATTATTTATATTATAAATAATATCTCCTGCACATATAAATAATAAATTCTTAAATAAAAAAAGCTAATTTATAATAGCCTATAGATAAAATTCTTATTATTAATCCTAATTGACTCAAAATAGAAAAATGCACTAATCTTCTTTAAATCAAATTCATAATTAGCTCCTAATCCAGATAATAATAATAATGATGATGATAATAATAATAATAATAATAATAATAATAATAATAAATTACCCATTCATGAACTTCTTAATAAAATATTAAACCGAATTAATAAATATAGCTCTGCTGCAATCAAAGTTGAAGAATGAATTAAAGTAGAAAAAGGAGTAGGAGCTGCAGATAATATTACTAATCTTCCTACAATTAACTTCTATATAAAAGATATAATTCCAACTTCCATAATTTAATATTCAAGCCCCTGAAAAAAGCTTTCCATGTTGTCTATATATAATATATAATGTATAAGCAGCTCTAAGAAGTTATAAATAATAAAGATAACATAAATATTGAAACTGAAGATCAACTAACAATTCTATTAGTTAAAGAAATTTCCCCTAATATATTTAATGTAGGTGGAGCAGCCATATTAGCACATCTTATTAAAAATCATCGTAATGCTATTAAAGGTATAAAATTTAATAATAAATAATAAGCTACGAATTGTTAATCGTTTATAAGAAATATTTGCTAAACGAAACAATCATGTAGAACACAATCCATGAGCAATTATTGAAGTATAAGAACCACACGTTTCTATATAAGTTAAAGTTATAAAACCAGCTAATACAATTCCTATGTGAGCAACTGTAGAATAAGCAATTAATGCCTTTAAATTTGCTTAAGGTAAACGAATTAAACTTACTAATACTCCTCCCGATAATCTAATTCTAATTCAAATAAAATTAAATTTTAATTCTATTAACTGAAAAAAGGGAAATACTCGTAATAATCCATAATCTCCTAATTTACACATAATTCCAGCCAAAATTATTAAACATAATACAGGAGCTTCTACATGAGCATAAATTAATCATAAATGAACTAAAAATTTAGGTACTTTTCCTAAAAATGCTATTACTAAAGAAAAATAAATAATTTCAAAACTAAATATATAATAATATAATAAATAAAAATTTCAAGTCCATGTAGCCTTATACAAATAAAACATACCAATTAATATAGATAGATTAGAGAGATTAAAGATATTAAAAATATAAAATAATAAATATACTCCCGCTTGTAATCGTTCATATTGATTCAGATTGATTCATCCTAATTAAAAATAAAGTGAAAGTGAGTACTAATAAAATTAATAATAAGGTAATATTTAATAAAAACTAATTAGTAGAATTTCTATATTTATCAACTGATTCATTAGCCATTAATATTAAAGAAACAATTCATAAACTCAACAAAATTAAACCATAGCAAATTATATCACATCCAAATAAATAAGATATTGATATAAAATAATTTCTATATTTATTTACTAAAATAAAAATAAAACTTAGTAAAACAAAAAAAAAACTTCGAACCATTCAATAAATATTATATATTAAATACAATGGAAATAAAAATAATATTCTGATAATAATCTTTAACAATGTAAAATATTAAATTTTTCAAAATAATCATATCCATGAGTACGAATTATATAGACCAAAATTGAAAGTCCAAGTGCACCTTCACAAATTCTAAATGAAAAAATTTTCATAATTCAATATATTTAAATAAATAAATAAAAGGAATAATCTTAAAGCAATATATTCTAATCTTAATAATATAGACAATAAATGTTTACGATTAGAGACAAAAGTAAATACTCTCATAATAAATAAAATACTTGTTAAACTTCAATTTAAAATTACTGTCATTAGTTTTAATAGTTTAACCAAAACATTGGTTTTGTAAATCAAAAATAGGATTACTTCTTTTTAAACTTCAAGAGAAAAGAAATTTTCTTATCATTAATCCCCAAAATTAATATTTTATTCAAAGTACCTCTTGATATTATACAATGAATTTTATTATCCCAATTATTTTTAATTTTATTTTTATAAATATGAAACATCCATTAACATTATTTATTCATTCTGATTCTCTTATAATCTTATATTACTCATTTATGTAACTTCTTTAACATCAAATGAAATATTTTAGTTTTCTACTAAACCATTATTTAACTCTTTATCAATTTTTATTTTAATAATTATAACTTTATTCTTTATAGATAAAAATTTACTTGTCCAATATCAAAATTTTCAACTTAAAAAAAATCATTCAATTTATGATATAAACTCATATTTAATAAAAAAAATCCTTATCACTTAATAAATTATATAATTATCCAAATAATTTATTAACAATTTTATTAAGAGATTATTTAATAATTATATTAATTGCTTTAATAAAAATTAACAAGTTTTTTAAGCTCTAACTGGACTCTTTGTAGCTATACATTATAATGTAGATATTAATAGAGTAAACCATATTTGTCGAGACTTAAATTATGGATGATTATTACGAACTATACTTGCTAATGATGCATCATTCTTTTTTATTTGCATCTTCACGTAGGACGAGGAATTTATTAAGGTTCATATTTATTTACCCGTACTTGATTAGTAGGGGTGATTATTTTATTCTTAGTAGTAGGAACTGCTTTTATGGGATACGTTCTTCCTTGAGAACAAATATCTTTATTATTATTTACTAATTTATTATCTAAGTATGAGGAGGTGTAATGTACTGTTTTTTCCACATTCATTTTAGGGAACTTTTTTTTAATTTATCTGTTATGCAGACAATTTTTTTTTATTTTTCATCATCTATTGAGATATTATTGTACGTAATACATTGTTTAAACTTAAAGTAGTAATAGATTAGAAAATTAAATTTTTTTCATCAATTACATATTTAATTATTAAAATAGTTTTATGGTATTTGGTATAATATTTATTTGTATCTATAATATGTATTTTCTTAAAAATGTTATTCATATTGAAAAAATTATTTTATTTTTTGAATCAATCAATCGATCGTATCCAATATAAAATACAATTTAGAAGTCATGTTTAATAAGCATTAGCCACAAGTGTATTTTAACGCATACCAACGCAGCTCAACGCAATAATGCATTTTTTCGATAAGTTATCGAATGTAAAACCCTAAGTTTGATCTCCGGTAAATCATAGCGTGGCTTTAACAAATTCTTTTTGAATTAACCTTCAATGCATATACGAGTAGACGTTTTACCAAGAGAGTGTAAGATTGAAATAAAAATTTTGAAAATTTTCTGGAAATACAATCCACCCAATAATATAACTTATTACACATCATCTACACTAACGAAAGTTAGTTAAAATAATCAAAATTATGTAAATAATATCAGATAATTAATATAAAAACATTAGTTATCTTATTTTAAGGAAATAAATAATTAAATAAATAAAATTTTAACAGAAGCTATAACCACCTTCACAAAGGAAGAAGTCTGGATAGTTGTTTGAAGACTGACAAAGTTCCCAATTTTGTAAAATTTTTGGCCTTCGGAAAATTTAGACATTTGTCATAAATTCCAAAGTTTTATTGAAACGGTCTATTTAAATAATATTTAAATAATATATATTTTTCTTAGGGTAAATCTTTTGTAGCAAAATTACCAAGTTGCATACAAAAATCATAGTTGACACATTTACAGAGCCACTTCTGTATCATGGTTTTTTGCATCATTTTAATTTTATCTATTTTATCAACGTGATCATTGAATTGATAGAAAAAGCAAAAATAGAAATAAAAAACCATAATAGGCAATCAACGCAAGAAAAGGAAACAAAAATTAAAGAACAGCGCAAACAACCAAAAAAAAAACAAGCATTCAGTAAAATCTCGAGTTTTAGTGGTCCCTTATATTACTGTATTAATTAATCGAAATTAGTGAAATCTAAAAAGTACACTACTCTAATATACAAATATAACTGGACAACGATTCATTGATTGATCTACATACAACCCTCTTAACGTCTTCGTGGGAAAAATAGATTCCAATATTTCAACTCGAAAAAAAAACACCAATCCTCAATGCTTAATTATTCGTATTTGGTAAATTGTCTCGGTTCAATATTTTAAATAAATCCATATCGAAAGAATTCTTAATATTAGTTTACAAAACAAATATAGTGTTTGGAAAAAATATTAGTTTTTAAACTACAGGTGGAAATTATAATTTAGATTTTGTAGCTAAAAAAATAAAAATTATATTAAATTAATTGTTAAGAATTCTTCCAAAAAGTTATAAATTTGTGGTTCAAAAGATTATTAAATCTTTAAAATACTAAATGATAAAAAAAATTATTGAGCATAAAATACTATGGTTAAAATACTGAACTAATAGGCTGAAGTACGAGTATGTATATCTATTTACAACATTAAAATAATTATTTTATGTTGCTTAAACTAGCAATAAGAACATAATTTTTTAAAGAAAAGATACACTTTCTATAAAAAAAAATTGGATAAAAATCAGAACTCCAAAGCAGCAGTTTGGTGAGGCCTCAACAATCAGCAGCAGAAAAGTTTTTATACCAATTTGGTCAGTTAAATTTTATTAATTTATATACATTTTGCTTCAAATCTATTAAAAGAGTGTCTTTTTAAGAGTGTTTACAAAAGACAATAACATCTAATTTTAAAAGCGCCTATACTTTGGATTAAATGAAATTAATCAAGAGAAGGAGAATAATCAAAATTTAGCAAAACTTACTTAAATGTGAAAAGTATCTTATTGGAAGTTATATATTTTTTGGAGTTATTATTCTTTTTTTATATTTTTTTCTATCTTTATTTACATACAACCTACAGTAAATCATTGTGTGTGGTTTAACTTTTATTCAATTATTACATACTTTATATTAAATTTATTATTATTATTATTTTTTTTTTTTTTTAATTTTATTAAATTCCAATCATTAAGATTAAGACAATTTCTTTTGTCCGTTTTCATACCTGTATTTACTGAAAATATTTTAAATGTGACTTTATAAAGCTGTTAGGCATATACCTACAATGTTTCTTTTTATATTATGATTTGTTAATTCCTTATGTGATGTGATCGGATAGGTGAAGTTAGTATTAGTGAGGGATCTTAGTTTAACATTTTTATGTCCTAAGATCATATGTAGGTTGGGTTCTGAGACGTAATCCCTATTACCATCATGTGGATTCTATTTTTATGTCTTAATTTTATATGGTTGATCCTATAATTTCAGTAAATAAAGTAGATTTAATATGGTGTCAATTACATCAATATCAGTGGAAAAAAATAACTACCGGTCCAGTATTATAGTCTTAGTGTTTATTTAGGGAGACTACAATAATTATTTATGTTTGGACTTTGTTTCTAGCAAGAGAGATGAGAGTAGACACAAACCTGCCCATCCGGCTGATTGCTAACACAATCAATGTTTCCCGCTAGTCACTATCTACCTAGATTTTACCTCCTTTATTAGTATCGATAGGAAACAAATGATACTAGCTCTAGGACTAATGTTTCTGCTCTGCTTCACAAATATTTTCTTTAATTTCATTGTTCAGAAACTCTTAGTTTCATATTTTCATATTTTCTAACTTATTTCTTGAAAAACTTTTATTTTACTTCTGGAATTATCGTCTTTTTGATTAAACTTTCGATTCGAACGACGGAAAATAAGATTTGTGGTCTCTATTCATTTTCAAGATAATAATTTTATAGACTTTATAATTTTTTTTTATAGACTTTAGTGCTGCGCTATCGATGTCCTGTTTTGCCTTGGATTTACAATATTATTGCTAAATTGCGAATTTTTGTCTAGTCAAAGTCAGTATTAGTAGAAAAATGTACGTCGGTTAGTATAGAGTTAATATAAATTATAGTTTTAAAAATGCCATAGCCCAAATGTTATGTCCCTTATCAACCATTTTCACTAAGACTGTTAAAACTATACCTATCAACATCACTCACCTAAGTTAGGAATTTATTTACTTAAAACTAATTTGAAAATATATATAATTTAAAAATTGTACTTTCGACAGTACATTGCAAAATTCCCTTTTGAAATATAAAGTAGTGAGATTTGTATATGTTCCTATTATCTTTTATATCTTGGTTGGAAAAGTTTATTTTTTCTGCTACATATTTGCTAAATAAAATTTTTTAAGTGTACGTAAACTATACTTGATATTTATTGATTGAATAATACATCTTTCACTTATTATTTATTTTTTTATTTTTTGTAAGAAAATCTTTATTCTTGTCGACAATAATATAATAGTTTTACCAAGACTCAACTATTTAATTTGTTAAAGAAAAATATCAAAATTTATTTTTATTTTTTTGCTAGTGTTTTAGAATATAGCCTTCGGTTCTATTCGGATTAATTTTAAGGTTATTACTTATAATTTTGGTATATATAGTTATAGAAATTATTTTCATTTTTTTGCAAAAATAGTGAGTTGCATTTTATTCAATATTTTAACATTTTGTGTAGTTATTTATTTTCATTGTTAATTTTCATTAAAAACTTTAAAAAGTTTTGATACCATGATGATGGAACGTTCGCCTCAAGCTTCAGGTTTTCAACCTATTTTACCCTCAACCACTTATAATCAATATTGCAAAATACACAACTAAAAATTATCTAAAGAACAAGACTGCATAATTATCTCTGAATGCAATCATGTTTTCCATAATCAGTGTATTGAATCGTACCTGTCCCATTCCTCCGAATGTCCAGATTGTAAGAGACCTTGCGCGTTATCTGAATTAAAGAAAATTAATATTCAAAATAAATCTCAGCCATTAGAGAGGGCAAAATTGTCACGTGGTAAGCCCCGTGGTGCAATGGCAAAATACCCTAACACTAGAAGCCATGTTAAGAATTTGTTTTCTGATTCTTATCAAAATGACATAAATATGAACCAAGAAAATGAACTAGAAACCCCACTTACTCCGGCTCCTGACCAATCTCATACCAAATTAATATCAAATAACCCTTCAAATACACATGGTCGTAAACCACATAACGTCCAGCCAGTTATTGACTATTCGCAAATCAATCAAATGATTGAAAATACAGTATCGCATCTTTTAAACAATTTGAATTTGCTACATAATATTTTTTATTATTTTATTTTATTATTATTTTTTATTATTCTAATTTTCCTATACAAAGTCAACAAAATCACTCCCAATTAAAACCACCATCACAAAAACAGCAAAACTATCAAACAGCTAATAAAAACAGAGGCTCCAGATCAGTTGTTTATGTGACATCTAATTCACCGAATTCTCGCGGAAATTTTAGTAGTTCTTTTGAAGAAAACTTCACACTAAGATACGATCGTATCACATTAATTATACAGAACTGGAACATAAAATTCGATGGTTCTGTAAAAGGAATTAGTGTTGATGAATTCTTATACCGAGTAAGAGTATTAACTCGAGAGCACTTCCATAATTTGTAAAAATTTACATGTCCCCATATATTCCATAGCCCATCTCAAAAAGTTAGTCCCAATGACGGAAAACTTATTAGGTGATGACTATTTTCGAAAGAATTCCTCTATAAAAGCTCTACCTCGTATAGGATTTTGTCGACAAGTGGCTGAAGTAGGTTATCCCGAAGCTCAGGATACCGCTATTTTATCTCTTCCCTCTGAAAGCTCAGTAGATGCATTGCAACATTCTATTAAATACTGGAATTGCGACCAATTAGGCCATTATTGGGATGATTGTTTCGAGGAAAGGAAGGTATTTTGTTATACGTACGTAAATACGTACAAACCACAATGTGCAAAATGCTCCTCAAAAAAATTGATTTCAAAAAACTTTCACACCCCAAACCAAACACAAAAGCATCCTTAAAAGGCATAACTTCTCTAAATCCCATTTACACCGACTCTAATTGTGGAATTTTTCCTATTATCGGTCCCTATTTTGGCAGGATCGTCATGTGGTGTGCCTATGGGTGTTGAATAGTTTGTGGTTGCCTACAGCCCTTGGTTATTTTTAGTAGCTGTTAGGGTTGATTTGCAAAGCGTTCAAAAGAACTGCCGAATTGGTTGAGTCTTTCAATAAAAAGCTTAGAAAATTTGTTGCCAGATTAGTTTGATAATTTCAAGTCTATTTTTATTTTAATTTGGAAGTGCTTATATACTATAAATGAGATTTGTACTTAGCCGTTCTCACACATTATATTTATCGACAGAGTTTTTATTTATCTCTGTCGGCACACAGTGGGGTCAAACGCAAATTTTTTGGTAATAAATCTGAATCTCCTGAACTACTGCTCGGATCAAATTGAAATGTATGGAAGAGTTGTAGAGGAGGACCTAAGCTTTCAGAAAAATCATCTTGTAGTCACCCTGTGATAACATGAGATAAGCTACAGGGTGTCAAAGTTGACTACCTCGAGTATGTAAAAGTTAAAAAAAAATCGTAACTTGTACAAATGAAGTCCGATTTTAAAGATTTTTATATTTCTGGAAAGTGCTTTGCAAGATAAAGAAAAAATAAGCTTACTCATCTAAGTTATCTCTTGCAGTTAAAAAGATATTTACGCTTGAATTTTGAATTTTTGATTTTTTGGCTCGACTTTCTTTCGTTTTTCGGGAATAAGTCCGGAGATATATGAGGTAAAAATTTTTTAAAAATATTCTGTAATTTGCTACATATTTAAAAATAATATGCTGAAAGAATTTTTGGATTATCTCAATTCGTCTAGACGTGAAAAATATTCAAAGTCAGCACTCTGAAATTGGCATGAAAAATGGCTATTTTTTTACAAAAATATAGTACAATTCATTCACTTTTTTCTCAAAGTTCCGTTAATAAAAAAATTTTTTCCTTATTAATTTCAAAAGATAAGGCTTCATAAATGGTTAATAAAGAAATTTTGAATTGATTTAAGTTTGCACCCTACATCCAGCATTGGCCGAAAATTGTCAATTTTAAAAAATAGTTTCATTTTTATCGATTAATAAAAAAAATGTCACGCGAGCTTTTTTAAATTTGGTACCCATATTTTTTATAGAAATAGATTTAGAATGATTTAACACTAAACTGCTTCCCGCCCGGCCAAAAACGAATGCAGGAGTGGAGATTTTATGTTAAAAGTCAGTTTTTTTAACGACTATTTTTAAAAGCATATTAAAAGCATATTAGCATAATATTTTTAATATTATTTCTTATTTAATGTATAAAACACAAATCAAGCTTTCATTCCTAAAAAAATCAATAAAATAGCTCCAATAACCTATTTTTGGTAATTTTTCAAAAATAAATTTTTTTTCAAAAAATAGCTGAAAATCCAAAAAAAATTTAATTTTTTGAATACAACTCCACTAATTTTGCAAATACTTTAAAAATGTTAAAAGAATGTAAAAATAGACTTATTTACCAATTCAACGATATATAAAATGTTGATATAGGTCATTTAATAATAGTAATATAATGGCCTCAAAACTACCAAGTCACGTCAAAAGTTGTAAAATTCACTATTTTGTTCCGTATTTCCATATGTGTGTATACGTAACATTTTAGTTTTCTAATGTATTATGTAGGTATATATTTGTTATTATAAAGTAGTAAATTCTTTATTTGAGTAATGTTTATTTAATTTGTTCTACATATTTACATACTTATTATACATATATCCCGTATATTTATTTTATTAAGAATATATTATCGAAGATATTATTAGATATTTTCTTGAAAATAATCAGAAACATCAAACGTTAGCAAATTTTTAACTTCCTTAGCTTCGGAATCCTCTTTTTCTATTTCAAGAGTGATTTTTGGTAGCCATCGTGTTCTTATAGAATATATAACTGTATCTGATGATATTAATAAATATTCCATTAAGTCCATATTTTGCGCTATTTTCGAACATTTTCGGGTATTGAAGAGTCGGAAATGTTTAACATCTTTATTTCGGTCTTCCTGTGCTTCCTCTGTTAGCTCTCCCAATGGCAAAATACTATTTTCTATTATTTCTTTACCATGAGCCAATACTTTGTGAATTATTGGAGTCATTGATATCCAGGGGTATGTAATGTTAAGTAGTTCTTTAGTTTCGTAAGCAAAAATTTTAAATTTGTCCGCATTAATTTGTTTTTTGCTCTTAATGGCTGCCAATATAATCTTAAAACGCTTCAAAATATTTAAGTCAATGCCTGTGTTTGAAGATGTGAGTTCCGGATTTTCAAAGAAACGTCTTGCTGTATTTCCATCATTTGAGATTCCATAGCCATGTAGAGGTTTATCAATTATTAATCCGAGTTGTTCTTTGAATTCTAATTGAATTCTTTTCTTCTCCTTTTTTCGTAATTCGTGAAATTCCAAATTGTTTTTTACTGTAGCATTTTCCTGCCCGGGAATATTTCTGTACTTCATATCATATGCAAGATGTAAGCAGAACTCCAAAAATCTTATCCTTTCGTGGAGTGGTGATATTCCAAATTTTAAAGAATTTTTATTAACAAGGACTTCAGAATTATCCTGAAATTGTGAACTTATTTTTCCACTTATATTACATTTCCATGTAGATGTTGTATCTGCTATAGCGTTTACAACTTTTCCATCAATCATCGTTAATTGTTGTTGAAATGTAACTTTAATAGTTCTGTTTGATACTTTTACATATATTGGGGGCAATGCTTTAATTTCTTCTTCCAATTGGTTGACAATGCTGTTTATTGTAACCGTGGTTTCTTTTGTGTAATCAAAAAGGATTGAACGGCACAAAAATTTGGAACCTGGAGTTAAATTTATCCATATATCATCAAAAAGCGAGTCATTTCTTGTCGATGAGGAAGGCTTATTTAAGCGCATTCGAAGTGGTACCAGAGACGCTATAAACAGCGAGGAATAATTATTTCCAGAATTAGTTTTATCCAGTTGTTTGTATTACGAAAATCCTGATGTTCCATCGCAGCCCCATTTTAATATTAAAATAAGTTCAGAGTCTTTGCATTTTTCAATGTTATCATTGCTGAAGGTAGATATAATTCTAGAGGCAGTATTTTCAAGTAATTGCAATATATTAATTTTAGCACTTTTAACAGAAGCATTAACCGGGTGCTCCATAGGCTGTAAAATATTACTTTTCGCTTCTCTCACTGATTTGCTACTGGGAAAGATATCATATCCTTTTTCGCTAACAGATTTCCTCAAAATCTCGTACTGGTTTCTTGATAATCCTAAATTTTTGATTACACAAAAGAAACCACGGTTACAATAAACAGCATTGTCAACCAATTGGAAGAAGAAATTAAAGCATTGCCCCCAATATATGTAAAAGTATCAAACAGAACTATTAAAGTTACATTTCAACAACAATTAACGATGATTGATGGAAAAGTTGTAAACGCTATAGCAGATACAACATCTACATGGAAATGTAATATAAGTGGAAAAATAAGTTCACAATTTCAGGATAATTCTGAAGTCCTTGTTAATAAAAATTCTTTAAAATTTGGAATATCACCACTCCACGAAAGGATAAGATTTTTGGAGTTCTGCTTACATCTTGCATATGATATGAAGTACAGAAATATTCCCGGGCAGGAAAATGCTACAGTAAAAAACAATTTGGAATTTCACGAATTACGAAAAAAGGAGAAGAAAAGAATTCAATTAGAATTCAAAGAACAACTCGGATTAATAATTGATAAACCTCTACATGGCTATGGAATCTCAAATGATGGAAATACAGCAAGACGTTTCTTTGAAAATCCGGAACTCACATTTTCAAACACAGGCATTGACTTAAATATATAAAAATGGCTGATGAAAAATTGCAAAAAGTTGTAGGCTATTTACATGTAGATATTGATTTTAAAGACCAAACTAGAAAACTAAAAATCCCATAGTGCCACCTATTAGCCAAAAATTAATACTCAGCCTAGTTTTCGGGAAAGCTTTTAACTTAGCTCCCGAGATTTTCGCCGAATTTTTTGTATCCCCACTTTATAACACTACAGTTCAAGTGTATCTCATAAGTTGCCACCGCATACCCATTGACTACACTGATATTTACATATACCAACTTAAACAGGGTAGGGTGTTTTAGAAGATCAAATAACGGCATAACCACATGACGACAATCAGAACGTAGGTTAATGTCACTATATTGAGTGAAAACTGTAAATGGGTGCACTCCAATTTCAAACATTGTGATTGGTAAGAATAACTATAGAAGGAGTAAATTATTGTAAACTATTGATATCTTCATAATGCCGCACAGTGGGGTCAAACGCAAATTTTTTGGTAATAAATCTGAATCTCCTAAACTACTGGTCGGATCA
Source organism: Protocalliphora azurea (assembly GCA_932274085.1). Classification (NCBI taxonomy): domain Eukaryota; kingdom Metazoa; phylum Arthropoda; class Insecta; order Diptera; family Calliphoridae; genus Protocalliphora; species Protocalliphora azurea. The sequence goes on along the minus strand of OW026521.1, from coordinate 76,079,004 downwards.
AATTGAAATGTATGGAAGAGTTGTAGAGGAGGACCTAAGCTTTCAGAAAAATCATCTTGTAGTCACCCTGTGATAACACGAGATAAGCTACAGGGTGTCAAAGTTGACTACCTCGAGTATGTAAAAGTTAAAAAAAATCGTAACTTGTACAAATGAAGTCCGATTTTAAAGATTTTTATATTTCTGGAAAGTGCTTGGCAAGATAAAGAAAAAATAAGCTTACTCATCTAAGTTATATCTTACAGTTAAAAAGATATTTACGCTTGAATTTTGAATTTTTGGCTCGACTTTCTTTCGTTTTTCGGGAATAAGTCCGGAGATATATGAGGTAAAAATTTTTTAAAAATATTCTGTAATTTGCTACATATTTCAAAATAATATGCTGAAAGAATTTTTGGATTATCTCAATTCGTCTAGACGTGAAAAATATTCAAAATCAGCACTCTGAAATTGGCATGAAAAATGGCTATTTTTTTACAAAAATATAGTACAATTCATTCACTTTTTTCTCAAAGTTCCGTTAATAAAAAATTTTTTCCTTATTAATTTCAAAAGATAAGGCTTCATAAATGGTTAATAAAGAAATTTTGAATTGATTTAAGTTTGCACCCTACATCCAGCATTGGCCGAAAATTGACAATTTTAAAAAATAGTTTCATTTTTATCGATTAATAAAAAATATGTCACGCGAGCTTTTTTAAATTTGGTACCCATAATTTTTATAGAAATAGATTTAGAATGATTTAACAATAAACTGCTTCCCGCCCGGCCAAAAACAAATGCAGGAAATGCAGGAGATTTTATGTTAAAATTCAGTTTTTTTAACGACTATTTTTAAAAGCATGTTAAAAGCATATTAGCATAATATTTTTAATATTATTTCTTATGTATTGTATAAAACACAAATCAAGCTTTCATTCCTAAAAAAATCAGTAAAATAACCAATAACCAATAACCTATTTTTGGTAATTTTTCAAAAATAAATTTTTTTTTAAAAAATAGCTGAAAATCCAAAAAAAAAATAATTTTTTAATACAACTCCACTAATTTTGCAAATAATTTAAAAATGTTAAAAGAATATAAAAATAGACTTATTTACCAATTCAACGATATATAAAATGTTGATATAAGTCATTTAATAATAGTAATATAATGGCCTCAAAACTACCAAGTCACGTCAAAAGATGCAAAATTCACTATTTTGTTCCGTATTTTCATATGTGTGTATACGTAACATTCAACTGCATTGCTTATTTTTGTTACGAGATAATAATATTTATTCATGAATTTATTTAAAGTGTTCATAATTTTTTTCTACTGAAAAGGTTTTTAAAATTACCTAAGTACATAAATAAGTATATTTTCCTTCTTTTTTTATTACATTTTTTAAAGTTTTTAATAATTTACCTAGCTACTTAATTAATGTATTATAACAAAAATGATTTTTTTACAATCGCATAGGTACATTTTTTGACGTACCTGTTTAACACTAGAGGTCATAAAAATAAACTGAATGAAATTGGGGGTTTTGAGCAAAAATTTAAATTTTTTAATTAATTTTTGCCTGTCACCATTTACCTGATATAAATATTCTTTTTCATATAGAAAAAGTATCCTTTTAAATATGCAGATTTATTAGTGAATTTGCCATTATGGAGATTACATTAAAACACTTTTCTATTTGCAAAGTAATCTGGGATAATCTATCTGATATTATAAATCGTCCAGAAAAAATAAGAAATCTCATTGATACAGTAGTATCTTTTGGTTTAACTCTTACTGCAGAAGACAGTTTAAAGCTCGAAAATTTTTATAAATCATACGACAAAAGGATGCAAGCTTCAGATTGGTCATTACCAAAGTTCAAGAAGAAAAATGAAGAGTGGTTGGAGGGAGAAATACCAATTTTCATCGGAATGCAGAAAAAGGGTCGACCAAAAAAAAGTTACGATGAAGTTCAGCTAAGAACAAAGAGGACCAAACAGGAATCTATTCTAAATTCACATACGAATGCCGAAATAAAAGATACATTTAAAGCTTTAGTAACACGTACGCAACCAAAGGAAGTAGAAAAAGTTATAAATGTGTTACCAACAGCTTCTCCAAATCTATTACATCGGATAATCCAAAGCATAGTGACACCGAAATCAACATCGTCCTTTACCTCTGAAGATGCTTTAGCTCTAATATTAAATTTAGGATTATCAAGAAACCAATACGAGATTTTGAGGAAATCTATTAGCGAAAAAGGATATGATATCTTTCCCAGTAGCAAATCAGTGAGAGAAGTGAAAAGTAATATTTTACAACCTATGGAGCACACGGTTAATGCTTCTGTTAAAAGTGCTAAAGTTAATATATTGCAATTACTTGAAAATACTGCCTCTAGAATTATATCTACCTTCAGCAATGTTAACATTGAAAAATGCAAAGACTCTGAACTTATTTTAATATTCAAATGGGGCTGCGATGGAACATCAGGATTTTCGGAATACAAACAACTGGATGGAAGTAATTCTGGAAATAATTATTCCTCGCTGTTTATAGCGTCTCTGGTACCACTTCGAATGCGATTTTTGATGATATATGGATAAATTTAACTCCAGGTTCCAAATCTTTGTGCCGTCCAATCCTTTTTGATTACACAAAAGAAACCACGGTTACAATAAACAGCATTGTCAACCAATTGGAAGAAGAAATTAAAGCATTGCCCCTAATATATGTAAAAGTATCAAACAGGACTATTAATGTTACATTTCAACAACTATTAACGATGATTGATGGAAAAGTTGCAAACGCTATAACAACAACAACATGGAAATGTACTATATGTGGAAAAATAAGTTCACAATTTCAGGATAATTCTGAAGTCCTTGTTAATAAAAATTCTTTAAAATTTGAAATATCACCACTCCACGCAAGGATAAGATTTTTGGAGTTCTGATTACATCTTACATATGATATGAAGTATAGAAATATTCCCGGGCAGGAAAATGCTACAGTAAAAAACAATTTGGAACTTCACGAATTACGAAAAGAGGAGAAGAAAAGAATTCAATTAGAATTCAAAGAACAACTCGGATTAATAATTGATAAACCTCTACATGGCTATGGAAGCTCAAATGATGGAAATACAGCAAGACGTTTCTTTGAAAATTCGGAACTCACATCTTCAATCACAGGCATTGACTTAAATATTTTGAAGCGTTTTTGGATTATATTGGCAGCCATTAATAGCAAAAAACAAATTAATGCGGACAAATTTAAAATTTTTGCTTACGAAACTAAAGAACTACTTAACATTACATACCTCTGGAAATCAATGACTCCAACAATTCACAAAGTATTGGCTCATGGTAAAGAAATAATAGAAAATAGTATTTTGCCATTGCGAGAGCTAACAGAGGAAGCACAGGAAGCCCGAAATAAAGATGTTAAACATTTCCGACTCTTCAATACCCGAAAATGTTCGAAAATAGCGCAAAATATGGACTTAATGGAATATTTATTAATATCATCAGATCCAGTTATATATTCTATAAGAACACGATGGCTACCAAAAATCACTCTTGAAATAGAAAAAGAGGATTCCGAAGCTAAAGAAGTTAAAAATTTGCTAACGTTTGATGTTTCTGATTATTTTCAAGAAAATATCTAATAATATCTTCGATAATATATTCTTAATAAAATAAATATACGGGATATATGTATAATAAGTATGTAAATATGTAGAACAAATTAAATAACCATTACTCAAATAAAGAATTTACTACTTTATAATAACAAATATATACCTACATAATACATTAGAAAACTAAAATGTTACGTATACACACATATGGAAATACGGAACAAAATAGTGAATTTTGCAACTTTTGACGTGACTTGGTAGTTTTGAGGCCATTATATTACTATTATTAAATGACCTATATCAACATTTTATATATCCTTGAATTGGTAAATAAGTCTATTTTTATATTCTTTTAACATTTTTAAAGTATTTGCAAAATTAGTGGAGTTATATTAAAAAAATTAAATTTTTTTGGATTTTCAGCTATTTTTTGAAAAAAAAATTATTTTTGAAAAATTACCAAAAATAGGTTATTGGAGCTATTTTATTGATTTTTTTAGGAATGAAAGCTTGATTTGTGTTTTATACATTACATAAGAAATAATATTAAAAATATTATGCTAATATGCTTTTAATATGTTTTTAAAAATAGTCGTTAAAAAAACTGACTTTTAACATAAAATCTCCACTTCTGCATTCGTTTTTGGCCGGGTGGGAAGCAGTTTAGTGTTAAATCATTCTAAATCTATTTCTATAAAAAATATGGGTACCAAATTTAAAAAAGCTCGCGTGACATTTTTTTTATTAATCGATAAAAATGAAACTATTTTTTAAAATTGACAATTTTCGACCAATGCTGGATGTAGGGTGCAAACTTAAATCAATTCAAAATTTCTTTATTAACCATTTATGAAGCCTTATCTTTTGAAATTAATAAGGAACAAATTTTTTTATTAACGGAACTTTGAGAAAAAAGTGAATGAATTGTACTATATTTTTGTAAAAAATTAGTCATTTTTCATGCCAATTTCAGAGTGCTGACTTTGAATATTTTTCACGTCTAGACGAATTGAGATAATCCAAAAGTTCTTTCAGCATATTATTTTGAAGTATGTAGCAAATTACAAAATATTTTTAAAAATTTTTACCTCATATATCTCCGGACTTATTCCCGAAAAACGAAAGAAAGTCGAGCCAAAAAATAAAAATTCAAGCGTAAATATCTTTTTAACTTGAAGAGATAACTTAGATGAGTAAGCTTATTTTTTCTTTATCTTGCCGAGCACTTTCCAGAAATATAAAAATCTTTAAAATCGGACTTCATTTGTACAAGTTACGATTTTTTTTAACTTTTACATACTCGAGGTAGTCAACTTTGACACCCTGTAGCTTATCTCGTGTTATCACAGGGTGACTACAAGATGATTTTTCTGAAAGCTTAGGTCCTCCTCTACAACTCTTCCATATATTTCAATTTGATCCGACCAGTAGTTTAGGAGATTCAGATTTATTACCAAAAAATTTGCGTTTGACCCCACTGTGCAACGATAATAATAGAAATTATAAATTAAATTCTAACAGAAATAATAATAACAATAATGGAAACAACAATAACAGAAGATATATACATACGGTACAAGACGAGGGAAACGAGGAAGGCTCGGAATACATGGATATTCATGGATATTAAGAATATACAAAGTTTCTAATAATAATACAAATTTCATAATAGCTAAATATTAAAATGTATAATTAACATTTCTTGTCGACACAGGTGCCGACGTTTCATTATGTTGCACCAGAACAATTTTTGATGATGAACCATTAAATGTAAGGAACAGATGCAAATTAACAGGCATCACTAAGGAAGAGATACATTCATTAGGAACAAGTGAACTTGAATTATCACTAGCAGACCAAACATGCAAATACAAATTTCATCTAGTAGATGACAATTTTCCAACAGAAACAGACGGAATAATAGGGAGAGACTTTTTAAAAGAATACTTATGCAAAATAGACTACGAAACTTTTACAATTTCCTTATTTACTAACAATGAAAACATAATTCTGCCAATGCAAACAAAAGCATTTGACACATTAAAAATAACTATACCGCCACGAACAAAAATTATACAACCATTAAAATTAAACCTTACTGAAGATTGCGTAATACTTAATGATGAATTAAAAAGCAGTATTTTTCTAAGTAATTCAATAGCACCAAAAAACGGAATGACACACATTAAAATTTTAAACACAACAAATTAGATTGCAATTTTACAGGGCATTAAACTGATCTACTAAGAAATTATGACATATTAAGTTACACAAATGTAAACAATGACGAATGGTTTGAACAAATTTTAAATGACTTACAATTAAATAATACTGATGAATATGCAAAATCAGAATTAATAAACATATTCAAAAGATATCAAAATGTATTTCATTTGGACAATGAAAAATTGACTGTAAACAATTTTTATAAATAAAACTTTACAACTTTGGATAATACTTCGGTATATATAAAAAACTACATACTAACCCACTCACACACGAACATAATACATGAAAATGCTACATGGCGATATAATAGAATCATCAATTAGCCCCTACAATGCTCCACTTCTTTTAGTACCCAAAAATAATACAGAGGACAAACGAAAATGGAGACTTGTGGTAGATTTTAGGAAATTATACGACAAAATAGTGAATGATAAATTTCCATTAACTAGGTTAGAGGATATTTTAGATAAACTAGGAAGAGCTAAATGGATTTCGACTCTTGCTCATTTCACCAAATTCAATTGGACAAAGACTCAAGACCACTTACAGCTTTCTCTACACAACAAGGACACAACCAATTTAAAAGACTACCATTTGAGTTGAAGATTTCATCAAACAGTTTTCAGAGAATGCTTACGATAGCACTTTCAAAACTTGATTCGGAAGCTTTTCTCTACGTCGATGATATAATTGTCTATGGATATAGTTTGAATCACCACAATCAAAACTTTGTCAAGGTTCGGGATAGATTAGAGCGATACAACGTAAAACTGAACCTAAAGAAATGTTGTTTTTTAAGACCAGAGGTTGTATACTTAGGACACCAAATAACAAAGGACGGTGTGAAAACAGATCCAGCTAAATATGAGGTGATAAAAAATTACCCAACACCTAAAAACGCAGACGAAGCTAGACAATTCATTGCATTCTGTAACTATTATAGAAAATTCATACCGAATTTTGCGGACATTGCAAAACAATTAAATATGCTATAAAGAAAGTCAGTAAAATTTCTATAGACAAATGAGTGCCAAAACACTTTCGATACCCTAAAAGAAAAACTACGGGATCCATTTAATAGACTAGCTAACAGTCGGGCGTGGGGGGGGTGGTTTGGTCCTCATATACATTGGCTCAATTGCAAACAGTATGTTTATTATAGACTCCCTTTTTTTAAAGTTGATGATAAAATTCTATAGTTATGACAAGAACCAGAATGACCATATAAACTAAGCCCGTATATGGTCATGGAAAAAACACTTTTTTTTCTTAAATGATTCCGGTACTCTCTTTAAAAAGGCTTCGTTAGTTAGAATTGACGAACTTGATCTCTAAACCCTTCCTCTGCCTATATCCCCAAAGCCTAACACCTAACTACTAACCTTTTGAAAGAAAACTCAAGCTATTTACGTCATAATTTTGATGTAATTAGACAATTCATTTATTGTGAATAGATAGATCCTTATAAGTAAGGATTACAAAAATTATATATAATATGTTTTTTTTTTTTTTAGTTTCTATTATTTAAAAATGTAAGAGATGATTGAATAAGCTAACTTTCATGAACATAATTAATTTTTGTTTTATTGTCTTTACAAAAAAAACCTATTTAACAATTAAATAAGCAATTAATAAAACAAATTAACAATTTTGTACCAAATGAAATTATATTGGAGGAAAAAGAAAAAAATAAGTAACTAAACAAAAAAACGTTAATGAGGTTAGAAAAAAATCAAACTAAAAAAATTACAATGTTTATAAAAAAATGATAAATGGAAAAAAATACAAAAGTAATAAATATAATAAAACAATAGGTTAACAAAAAAAAATTGGTTTCGAAGTTCGCGAAGGTCTCCGGATATCGATGAACATTTTTGATATGCTGAAATTTAGATTTAGTTTTTTTTCCTTTTTTTTCTAACCTTGCTTAAAACAAATCACCTTTTACAATTTAAGTTTTCAAAACATTAAAAAATTTAATTTTCTTAAAATTTTTATTTTTTTTTTAGATCTTTTTTTATTTTTATTTACATTTCATGCTTCTTTTTATATAGATGTATTAAAAATTTCAAAGTGGGTAGAGTAGTAAGTAATAGCTATTCTATAATATATATATATATATATATATTAAAAAAAACAATTTTTTTTATTGGAAATTATTTTTAGAGAGCCTTTTTTCTCCTAGTTTTGACTTTAAGACGATAATTTTAGGATAAACACAAATTATTTTTTTTAAAGAGGGGAAGTTAGTTTTATTTTAGTATATATATTGCTTTGGGGAGGAAGAAGAATCCTAAGGATTTTTGTTCTTAATTTAACTAATATTTGTTTTTTTTTATTTATAATTCAGAATATTTTCCACTTTAAAATTTTTTATTTAAAAGATTTCTGTTATTCTTAATTTAAACTGCTTATGAGGTTTCAAGATTTACTGATCGTTTTCTTTAGTGGTGGTCTGATTGGCTGGTTAAGTTGATTTACTAAATGTATGTATGATCTTATTTCTCTGTTCCGTGTCTCTCTTTCTTTCCAGTTTTGTTTTTCCCCAGACTTTTTGTTGTTGTAGTAATTGGCTTTTATTACTGTTATTATTCACTCAAAATAAAACCATCATCATGATCATCATAAAGTCTTAATGCTTAAACTTAATTTAAGCGGCAGCGACATAGACCGCAATCACGAAGACGACGACGGCGAAGGTAATGATAATTTGGGCGTTAACGATAACGGAGTTTCTGTGTAACGCGAAAGAAGTTTTAACAGAAACCTTGGCGAAAACGTGTGAAAAAAAATGTTCTACCCTTTTAGACGCTACTTTACGTTTACTTTTATAACGTTTAACTAAGCGACAATATTTTCGTAACATATTGTGTTAAACCCGTTGTAAGAGAGGTAACGTTTATTAACGACGGCATAGTTAAAATTTAATTAAAACGTTGCGCAAAACCGTTAAAATTTTAAGACGTTATGAAAAAGTCAATAGTAAAAAGAAAAAAAAAACGTTAACGCTATTCAATTGATATTTTGTTTTAAGTTTTTAAACTCTCTTTCTCGATTTCACAGTTATTTTTGTGATAGTATTATAGTTAAGAGATGGCAAAGAAAATTTCACCTATTGGTTATTGCTGTTTTTGTTATTGTTTAAATGATGCTGTTTTTATTATTGTTGCATAGTTGTTGTTGTTGTTTTTTTTTTTTTTTTGAATTGAGAGATGTTTGTTGCTTACTTTTCCTTTATCAAAACCACATTTTATTATATATATTTTATTTTTGTTTTTGGTTATTATTTATTATAATTTAAATTGATTTAGCATTATATGTAATTTAAATTAGATTCTTTTTGTTTAGTATATTTTATTTAATTTTTTTTACTTAGAATTTTGATTCTTTTTTTATGATTTAAAAACTAAACCGAACTCTAGATGATTATATTTAATATTATTTTTTATTTTTATAAAAAAATTCTCTAGTTAGGTTAGGTTAGGTTAGGTCCAATTTGGTCTACCTCACATGTCCATTCCCACTTTCGAAGGGAACCAACCCGACGCACGTATGAAAGAGCTGATCCATCTGGCATCGATATCAGAGAGATCTGACAACACATGCATAAACGGACTTCCAAAATTGGAAGTCCTAATCCCGGCAAGAGTGGGACAGTGACACAAAAGATGCTCCACCATCTCCACCTAGTCTCCTAGCATGTACACCAGCAATCCAGTGCCCTGTGATCACAGCTATCAGAGTTCTCAGCCGATGCCTCGATAGTCGCATGATGAAGTTAGATCGACATTCATCATAATGGGGCCATAATTGCCTCGAGGTTGAACATGTGGATTCATTTGTCTACCTATCTTGTGCAATCCTCAATAAGTTTCGCAGAATTATTGATCTGTAGGCCGAAAGCGGTACTCCAACCAGTTGGTCCGTATCTTCACCTCGAAGAAGGGATCTATTTTCTTCTTGAATGATCCATAATCCAGACCAGCTCCAGGTTAGAATTTCTATCCATCTTATTCAGAGATGTCGGGCATTCATATACCAATCTGGATGTCTTAAAGACACCCGAGAGCGTTTTGATCGCGGCCTGACTGTCTGTACAGATTTGGATATCCGCTCCAAGTACCCTATAGTACATTAAACAGTTCGCCGCCCTCATTATGGCCGAGACCTCTGCTTGGAAAATGCTGCAGTGATCTGGCAATGTTTTTCCTATAAGCGGGAATATAAACCCCCCCCCCCTCCCAACTGCATCAGCAGATTTGGAGCCATCAGTATAAACCTCAACTGAACCAGCCCTTAATTCTGGGGTAGTTGAGATTGATACTGAGAAGTCTCTGCCAAGAAAGGGTATGGGGATACAATAATCGATATTGCTAGCAATGCTATTAAGGAATCCCAGAATGGCTATCGTTCCATGCACCTATAGTCTCCAGCCTCATCGCCGTCATAATGGCGATCTGTTTGGACATAAGATCCACCGGTAGCCAGGTCATTAGAACAAATAAGGTTTTCGATGGAGTTGTACGAAGCGCTCTTGTTATGAGTAGCGCTGAACTACGCAGAATCTTATCAAAGATTCCGATGTAGGTGGATTTCTCCATAGCCCTCCACCATACTATCGCTCCATACATAAGTACGGGTTTTGAGGCTCTTGCCCGTGTATATTGGAGCCAGGATAGTTTGGAGTCCAGTATAATCCCTAGGTACTTCGCACTATCTGACACCTTTAATTCAACACCGTTTGGGCGTGGTTGTGGGAAAGATGATGTATTGTATCTTCTAGAAAAGATGACAGGTTCCGTTTTTCCTGGATTCACGCTAAGGTCACTAACTGTACTCCATGTTCTAATTAGACCCATAGCAGTTTGAAGGCGGTGAGACATAGTATCCACATTTTTCCCAGATACAGCCAGCGCAACATCGTCCGCATAGGCAACAGTTTTAAACTTCAGCGAATCAAGTTCCCTGAGCAATAAGTTAACGGTGACATTCCAGAGGAGTGGAGATAAAACTCCTCCTTGCGGAGTACTCCTGCTTGCTACCCTGTAGATGGTAGACGCACCCTTATTGGATATTATAACCCTATTGGTTATAAGTCTCCATATGAGGCTAATGATCGACTGATGAATGTCCAGTCTTTCCAGGGAAAATTTGATTGCCTCCGGAGTTACATTATATATCAAGGAAGGCAACTAATGCATACTCCTTATACTCGAGAGCTTTTTCAATATACCCTACGAGCGAATGTAATGCAGTTTCAACAGATTTGTCCTTCATATAGACATGTTGAGACGCTGATAATAGACAAGGGTTGATCGTTCTACGTAGGTGTAGGTCGATTAATCTTTCCAGTGTCTTCAAGACGAACGACGACAGACTGATAGGTCTCAATTAGTAAACATCAATAAATCAAAATACTTTGTTATTATAATACTAACAAATTTATTTCAGTCATTGATAACTATGTATAAGCATATCTAAGAAAATCAGATAATGTATTTCATCACTAAAAGTCAAAAACCTTACACGAGGTTAAATTAAATTTCATTATATACATTTGATCCTGTATACAAATATATTATAGTATTTGATAAAAAGCATACAATAAACAAACATATATGTCTTACTACAACCCACAAATTATGTCTTTTTTTCTTTGATATCGAAGGTTAATTCAAACCTTAATTCAAATCTGTATCAAAATTGGATACAAAATTAACTTTTTGTTGAGAATGCTGTCATTCTCATACGTTTACAAAAAAAAAAATCATTTCAAATCACTCTCCAATTTGAAATCAAACTTTTTGGTTTTCTGGGATATATAAAATTCACACTTCTCTCTTCATCTAAAGCTTGCTTCTGATTGATCAATAAAATATATAAAACTCACACTTCCCTTCTTTATCTACTTAAAACTTGTTTCTGATTGGTCAATATATAAACTGGTTTTCTTTCATCACCCACAAAATCAACTCTCAAAACCTTAACACACATACTAATCTACTTGACAATAAATTTCACAAATTTATGAAATTATTAAAAATCAATAAATCGAAATACTTTGTTATTATAATACTAACAAATTTACTTCAGTCATTGATAACTATGTATAAGCATATCTAAGAAAATCAGATAATTTCATCACTAAAAGTCAAAAACCTTACACGAGGTTAAATTAAATTTCATAAAATACATTTGATCGTGTATACAAATATATTATAGTATTTGATAAAAAGCATACAATAAACAAACATACATGTCTTACTACAATCTACAAATTGTGTCCTTTTTTCTTTGATATCGAAGATTAATTCAAACCTTAATTCAAATCTGTAACAAAATTGGATACAAAATCACCTTTTTGTTTAGAATGCTGTCATTCTCATACGTTTACAAAAAAATCATTTCAAATCACTCTCCAATTTTAAATCAAACTTTTTGGTTTGCTGGGATATATAAAATTCACACTTCTCTTCTTCATCTAAAGCTTGCTTCTGATTGCTCAATAAAATATATAAAACTCACACTTCCCTTTTTTATCTACTTAAAACTTGCTTCTGATTGGTCAATATATAAACTGGTTTTCTTTCATCACCCAAAAAATCAACTCTCAAGACCTTAACACACATACTAATTTACTTGACAACACTATCTCACGCCTACTACCTACAACCTACTTTCTCTCTGTCTCTATCACTCTCCCAACCCACACTTCCCTTCTTTATCTACTTAAAGCCTGCTTCTAATTGTTCAATATAAAAACTGGTTTTCTTCCATCACCCATAAAATCAACTCTTAAAACCTTACACACATACTAATCTACTTGACAACACTCTCTCACACCAACTAAATATTCTCTCTCTCTCTCACACCAACTGACTATTCTCTCAGTCTCACAACAACAAAAAGTGGGCGGGAACTCCTCGCTTCTGATTGGTCAATACAAAAAGTGGGCGGGAACTTCCTCGCTTCTGATTGGTCAATACAAAAAGTGGGCGGGAGCAAATAAGCCACGCCCATTGAACATGCATTTGTATGAAAAAATTGATCCCGAAGGTACATAAATATACTACTTATATGTATAGAGAAATTATAAATGCAATCTCTCTCTTATGGTTAATTAGTACATGTAATATTTATGAATGATCACAGATCAATGAAAATATACTCCCGTGGTGAATAAAAGTATTAATGAGCGTAGTAAAATGAAACAAAAACCAAAAAATGGAATGATAGAGCAATGCGCAGATACTACGAGAATTGGAAAAAAATAACAAACAGATATCCCCCTTTAATCAGGGTATGTTAATTATATTATTATGAATGAAAAAAAAAACACAATTGTATTGAAAATAAAGTTATAAATTCTTACACAATTTACTCATAAATGTTTAGGAAAATAGGTAATAGTTATATTTAATAAACATATAATTATAATTGCAAAACATAAAAATATAGTTTCTTGACTCACCCTTTAAAAAGTATGTGTGTGTTTCGGCAACTGCTAGATGAAGAGGCCTTTCAAAACTGCTGATAGTTGCTGACTGAAAGGGGTTAAGACACGGTGCTTTGCAATTATTTCCTTAGATTTGACTTATTATTACACTGTTTCTAAATAGATATTAAATTTACATTAATTATTTTAATATAAAAATTATTGGATATAAATTATAGATTTTAAGTTACATTTTATTCCACTGTGCAATATTTAAATTTAAGGGCAATAGTAGACAAGAAAAAAAAAACAGTAATTTATCTGTTATATGTTAAATAATAGACTTAGTTTCAAACATTTAGCAGTTCTCTTTTTATGATTTTAATTTGAATATTTAGTTTTAATTTTTTTTTTTTTTAGGATTTAAACAAAATTTTATTTTTAGATATATGGTTCTAATTTAGTATAGATGGCAAAAAAATTGCATGTAATTATGATTGTCGAATAGTTTATATGTTGTAACAACCATAGTTGGAAATTTTCACTTTTAGGATTTAAGGCACTGAAGTTTTTATACGATCACTTTTTGAAAATAAGAACGATTGTGAATTTAAATATATTTTAAAATATTATCTTTATGATTAATTAATATTTTATAAAAAAGAAACTTTGTGTGATAATTTATTAATAAAATTAGTTTGGTTTACTCCGTCACAAATCACTTTTTCCCGGATTTTACCCAATAGATGGAGAGGAAGAACTATGTAAGAGGCTGCTATGATGACGACAATTACGATTATGGCATGTGGAGGAAATTCCCGATTAGGTTTTCTTAAGTTCACTAATAGTTTGACATATATGGATTGTGAGCTATTTAGATGGTTATTTCACTTTTATTTAATTTCATTGGCGTCTTTAACGAATTTTATTTTTTTTTAACTAGCTTTTTGTAGTTTGTTCTACAGAAGTGTATGAAATAATGAGGTAATACGTATTTCTTTTTCTCCTTCTTCCCCCATTTACTTCGCTCTTTCCAATAACGTCTTCAAGATCATGTTATGATAAGATGATTTAGATATCGAGAAAAAACTTACAGTGGGTGCTCATGGAATGAGCCACCCACAGTTAGTAGGGATATATATATTTTTGTGGGCAGACTAATACCTATGGTAACGACAACGCAACAATAATGAATAAACTAATTTGAAATGCGTTTTCTAACTATGGAATCTTACCTTAAAGACAAGTATGTAATGGGGTAGAAATATAAATAATTTTCTAGAAAAGAAAAATAAATGCTGAGAGTTTCACTGGAATTCTAGCCCGAAACGAACTCAAAAAAAAAAATATATATATATGAAGCCGCCAAGTATACCGGAGGGCTGTTGGACAAAAAATCACATGGATTGGTAAAAGAACTAAGGTTATGTTTTTTTTTTTAATTTAAATTGACTTTATGCGCAATGATGATTTATTTCATCAAATCTTCTTTTGCTCAAATTGGAGCAAAAAATAAAATAACATTAATTTTAAATAAATATCTCTACAAAATTAGATTTATAAGCATTCAACAAAATCTATGATGTAATGGCACTTAATTAAGTAATTATTACACTTTTTAGGATTTTTATTTTTTTAGCACTTCTGTTTTGGTAGAAAGTTCGACGTAAAAGTATTATGCGACGCCAGCATCGTAGTTAATGAAGCTATTTTTTTCCCATATACAGTAAAAATTCGATTAGTTATCGGGAAAAATAACGTTTACGCAGATTTGCTTGGTTTAAACAAGTCTGTGTTAGGGTGTATGGCATTGCGTTTCTGTGCGTTGGTCTATTTTTAGGGATGCCAGATGAAAAAAACCTAAAGAATAATAAAAATGACTTTTTCTTTCTATCATTTGATATAAACCCGTTAATTTGAATCTCCTAAGAAATATCGAAAGGTAGTTAACTGGTTATTAAATATGGCCGTTGGAAATAGATGCTATTGGTAGTACTGTTCGTATTTTAGGCAAGAAGTATAAAAAGTTTTACTACTCTTTTGAATTATTTCAAAACTATGTATCTTAAAAAATATAACAGCAAGATTGACCCTTACAGTATATAGGAAACCACCATGTTTACCATCGGAATATGATTATTATGCCACAGAACTAAAACAAAAGTTACAATATTCTTTGAATAGATCTAAGGAACTTACAACTAAAATAAAAAAAGAGACAGTAGATATAGCAATAAGTTGAATTTAAATATAGGTGTTTTAGTTTTAATAAAAGTAGAAAATAGCAAGAGAACCAAAGCCCGTACAAAGGCCCATATAAAGTAGTTAGGAATAACGGTGTAAATACTATGATAGATTACAACGGAATAGAAAAGGAATTCCATAACAACCAATTAAAACCATACATAGCATTAAGAACTAATGAATAAGTATATATATAAAACCATATAAAAATATTAAAAACTCTATGTAAATAAACATTAAGAATTACTTTTATAAGATAAGACATTTTAATATTAACCACTCTGATATTTACATATACCAACTTAAACAAAGTAAATTATTGTAAACTATTGATAACTTCATAACATTGATAACTTCATAGTACATAGAGATAAGTACCTGCATGTCATGGTTTAATGATATCAGTGTAAATAAATACAATTTCATTTATATCTGGTGAAAAGACTTTAGTAAAATAATTTATCATATTATCTGAAAATTTGGTTAAAGATATGTGCAGAATGTGGTTTGCTGATGTTAAAATGAAATACTTTTCAACGTTTTCGAATTCATGTCTACTAGTGTAATAATCAAATTCGTTCTCTTTCTTTTCTGTTGCTAAATTTGTTTGTGAGGTATCATTACTTTTGGAGCTTTTGTTTTTAACAATTATATTTCCATTAAAATCTACAAGGCAATAGGTTATAGGATTGGTTATGTAAATTTTGTTTATCTTAAAAACCTCTGTAGACCAATTTGGTGTATATTCCTTCTCAAAATGATTTTTATATTTACTAATGCGAACTAAATAATTTATTTTATATTTTCCTCCTTTGAAAACCTTCAAATTACTGTATACAGTATTAAGAAGCTTTTGTTAATTTTTCTTATTAACTGAATTGGCTGTTGTTTTTATAGAACGATGATATGAAGAATTATATTATTTCAATAATTTATTTAATATATCTATCCATTTATAATTTCCCTGCATACTAAATTGTTTCCACATTTTTTAGTTCTATTAAAACGTTCAACTATTGATGTCTACATACTTGAAAAAGTGTGTTAATGATTAATTTTATATTCCTTCATAAGAGTTTTAAAGTGGATATTATAAAATTCTTTTCCTTGATCAGAATGGATATTTTTGTTTTATTTTATAATATGTTTTAATGCTTTCGAAATTTCTATTCCTGTTTTAGTTTTTAGTGGTAATGCGTATGCATACTTTGAAAATACATCAATTACAGTAAGCATATATTTAAAACCTTTATTAAATTTTGCATACGGTATCATTTCCACTAAGTCAATCTGCCACGCATCTAAAATACCCTTTTGAATAAATCGTCAGCGCTGAAAGCTCTTTCTCGCTTGACGATGTAGTTCATCAACAAGAATTCTTTTACTCATTTTTATATTTATAGAATGTTAATGATTCACTTCATTTAAATGTCGTGTACTAAAGTGTAAACATGTTTCAACAGTTTATATATCCATTCACTCTGATGATTTGTGGTCCCTCTGGTTGTGGGAAATCCACATTTATTATGAATTTGATAAAAAATCAACATATAATATCTAAAAACATAGATCGTGTTATTTGGTGTTTTGCAGAAAAAATTCTCTTTCGAGAATTAACAATGTAGAGTTTATACAAGGTATTCCAGAGGATTTTGTTACTGCAAAATATTAATCGGCTTTATTAATATTGGATGATTTAATGCTTGAATCATCTAATAAAAAAGTGTGTGAACTTTTTACTAAGGGATCTCATCATAGAAATTTAGCTGTGATTTTAGTAACACAAAACATTTTTCATAAAGGTGCTTATTCCAGAGATATTTCTTTAAACTCTAAATATATAGTTATGTTTAAAAATCCTAGGGATAAATTTCAATTTCAATATTTAGCTCGCCAAGTATACCCAGAAAACTCAAAAGCTCTGGTTGATGTATATAATAACTGTACGCAGCAGGCTCATGGTTATTTATTAATTGATCTCACTCAACAAATACACAACGCATTAAGATTTATAACGGATATTTTCAATAAAAGTCACTATTTAATATTTGCAAATATAAACAATGACCTCGAACCTAAAACTGTTGAAGGAGAAAAAACATATTCTTTACGTTTTTAAGAACGCAGATCCTAAACTACGAAATACAAAACTGAAACATGTTGATGATGTTGTTATTAAAACAATAAATGAAATACTTTTTAATATAATTAATGAGAACCATAAAATCAATAAATCAGTTTTTGACAAAATAAAACCATATAAAAATACAATTAGAAAAGTTTCTTCACCAGAAGCCTCAATGAAACAAAAGAGGAAACATCTAATTCAAAAAGGAGGATTTCTACCAATTATTATTTCATCCGTTTTAAGTGCAGTTATTGGAAAAATTTTAGAAAATGTCAAATAATTTATCCAAATTAATAGTTCTTAATCCATCAACTTACGATAAATTTAAAATTAAATATTCTGATTCCAATTTTCTACATCGAAAACTAATACCACACTAAAAGATATTAATAAATGGTATTATATTAAACAGGAATTAGCCAAATATTTAATTGGAAGCCAAATATCATCTTCTCATCAAACTAGAAATTCTAAATTGAGTAACCTACATGATAATGAAACACAAACTAGGAAAATATATAAGAAACATATTGAAACTCAAACAATGCAACCAGAGTCAAGTAATCTAATATAAATTTACCTGAGGAAATTTATACTAATGAAAGTTATGATGAAATATATATGGATACAACAGTACAAAAACTAGTAGGATTACTTCTGGCTCGTCAGCAGCTAAAAGACTTAAACATTTTTCAATTAAATGAACACCAAAAATAAGAATATTGTCAAAGGATGAAAATCACAAAAATTTGAAGCAATCAACTTTACCATACCAATATTCTCCTCGACTAACTAGAAATCGTAAAAAGTTAGATTATGAAATAGAAAATGTACAATGAAAAAATATTTAAAAATAAAACACATTTATTATATAATAAAAGACATATATTTATTATTGTTTCATTATTATAACATAAATATCAGTGTCATTGTTTTTAAAAAATATATTTTAATAATATCTTAAGGAGTTAACTCTATTCAATAGAAATATATACAAAATTATTAAATGTACAACTTAAACATCTACATTCATTAAATATTCATCATCTGATGAATCTTTTAAAAATTCTATATACTCACTATGAATATTCAAGAAAATATCGTCATCTATCTCTGTAAAAAAGTTATCAAAGTCACTTTGAAGTCTAAAATATCCTCGCGCATAAGTATTTATTTGGTCAGAAGCAATAATTCTTTTATCATACGCATAACTCAAAACAACTTTATGTAATTTCTGTGTATAAAACTGATGAAACATCGATCTAAATGTATGCATTGTATCATTGTATCTTTCAAATAATGACCTTTTCTTGTTTATTATTGATAAATTTTTCATACATCATTTTTTAACACCTTTAGACTTCTTAACTTCTTCCATGTCAACTGTTTTGAATGAACACATTTTTGATCGAAGTTCCACAAATTCTTTCATAATTTTCCCGCTATTTTCCTCTTTCATCTTGCCTAGAACTTTCTTATTTAATATTGGGAGTTTAAATATGTTATTGGGATGATACTCTGATGTATCAAACCTTAAGGCAATATCTTCACGAATATCACTATAAAAATCATCTGTTTTTATAGTGTATATGAATGAGTCTGTATACATATAATTCAAGGTTAAATTCGATTGAAATTTATATTTCATGTATTTATAATGAAAATCATACATTTTCCATTTTGAGAGTTCCAACACGGCAAAGCCTAAATAAATTGGTTTGTTGTAAGTTATTTGCATAACCTTTAACTGAACTGCAAACATGTTTTCTGAAAATTGAGTTATACTCGAAAAATTAGGCTTTGAAATTACTGCTCTAGCTCCTAAATGATTACGCCTTGTTGTTTCCTAATCTGTAACAATTTTTATATCTTTGCGTTTATGAAAATTTTCCATAGTTTTTTCATATACACAATTATTTAATAATTCAAAAAAACTCTTTTTCAAAAGCATTTTTTGCTCTTGTTCTGTGTTATGTATTCAAATCTATATATGTTTTTAACCATGGAGACTGTCGAAATTTTAATGCTCTGTGTATTTTTTTTAATATCAGTCCATTCTTTAAATATTGTTTAATAAAACAGAAATGGTTTTTGATATATATTCTCTGAGTAATACACATTGGCATATATTTTTAAGATATGTAGAAATCCATTTAAGGAAAACAGGAGAAAATCCGAGTTTATCCAATTTGAACAATAGGAGATCGTGATTTACTTTATCAAAAGCTTTACTGAAATCTGTGTATATTGCGTCTGTCTGTAAACCTTTTCTAAATCCATGTTGAAATGGCGAAAGATAACATACAACTTGATGCGAAAGGATTTCAGTAACTATCTTTTCGAAAAGTTTTGGAATAACACTTAATTTAGCAATACCTCTATAATTGGAAATGTTGGATTTGATTCCGGATTTAAATAAAGGTATAATATAAGATTTCCTCCAAACTTCTGGAAAGTAACCACTAAATGTTGATATGTTGCATAAGTAGGTTATTGGAGATATAAGATAATATATAAATTTCGTATGAACACAGCTTGAACATCGTCAGGTCCACATTTGTCAGAATATTTTAGATTCTGTACAGCTCTCAGTACCATCGATTTATCTAATGTTGGACAATTTATTAAGGGTGCAACAGGAATTGGATATGGATAATTGGAAAGTTGATGTAAATCTTTATCAGAATAAGCGGATGAGAAGAAAGCAGCAAACATATCGCAAATATCTGCATCGTTCGAGGATTCTTTATCTCCAAATTTCATCATGGACGGATATCCAGAGACTCGACGCTTAGAATTTACGAACTGGTATAAGAAGATTTATTCAATTCATTTTAAATTCGAATATATAATTAATAATATAGCATTAAATCACAAAAATGAGTTTAAAATTTAAAAACATAGTTAGACACATATATTTTATATTTTTATTTTTATTTATATTTTTTTAATTTAGAATGAAAATAAGTAAAAGTAAAATTTTGCAAATAATATTTAATTATTTAATTAACATGTATACCTTACATATTAATTAAATGTAGTGATAATATTATAGCTTTAACATTTTTTAACAAATTTATTAAAACCTATTCGTTTCTATATATTTTTTACATTATTTTCTCTTTCCTATAATGCAAAGATGGTTGTTTTCATTAGTTCAAAATATAATTAGAATTTGTAGTTAATATCATTTATTGGTCATATATATGTTATTATTTTCTTATGAATACCTGATGTAATAGTTTTCTTTATTGTTATTATCTTTCTTCTTTCGTTGGTAAATTTTGTACAAACAACGATAGCGAAAATAGAATAAAAACAAATCAAAAGATCGTTAAGTTATGACGTTGGTTTGATCTGTATGTGTTTTTTTTTTTTTTCTTTTTTATTATTTGCCATTACTTTATTCTAGTTTTTGATGTTTTTGGGTTTTCTTTCGCTAACTCAAAAACCGACTTTATACGTTCTTTTATTTTTTATGCTCGGGTTCCTTAATTGTTGTTTGTAAAAACAAAAGTAGGAATGCAAGAGAAAACAAATGGGTGTTCACTTACCACTGTATCGCTATCTGAAGAAGGCCTCCTTAGGAACTCGAAGGAGGATTTAGTGCTGTGGGAAGAAATTATAAATCTGGTTGCTCCTGCATATTGTAAAGATATTTTGATAATTGCCAACAGGTTTTGAATTTTTTTCTTTTTACTTATAACACTTCTGGTTTTCATTTGTTATTCTTTTTACAGATTTTTCCCATTAGAATTTCAAACTTATATGAATTGCACTTTTTACATATTTTTGAGGTTTCGTTCGCTTTGCTTATTAATAAAAAAATTTTCTTATGTACTTATTTCTTATTTACATATTTCTTTAAGAGATTATGTAAACTTTTTAATTAAATTTGATTAGAGATAACCCATTTTAAGCGTTTTTGTTTTTTTTTTTTTAATTTAAATGATCACACTTGTTCACTATTTCATTAGGTATTGTGGCAAATTTACTTATGGTGTTAGTGTGTTTGAAAACACTTTAGAAAATTTTAATCTTGAATTCTTCGGGAAACTTATAACACTGAATTTGAAGGTTATTTTTGAGGTATGAAATTTCTTAATTTTGATGAGCTATGTATAAATTTTACTGCGGACAATTTTGATGAGAAGAGAATATGTACAAAATTTGCTGCGGACAATTTTGAGCAAGATGACGGACAGTTGATAAAATGCAGGTATTCAAATTGCGTTGCTGTTACAGCAGGTAGATATTAGATCGATTATGACAGATAAAAATAAAGGGTAACTGAAGAATTAATCTAATAAGAAAACAATATTATTAGAGATTATTAAAGAAAATATAAAGAAATCTTACCTATGAAGTGGTGGCAGGCATACGGCAGGTTTTATGTGTTTGAGTGCTTTCTTGTTCCTATTAGAGATGCCGATGGATGTGCAATTGAAGAAATTAACCATTGAGTTTTTTCATCTTAAGTTTTTATTATCTTGAGTTTTATAGGTTTCTATGGTTCTGGCAGAATCTTGAATGCGATTTTATATTCTATTGTATAATTGTGTTGGCTATTACCACTATGGACAATAAAAGTGTTATTAACAATTATTTTTCTAACAATTATGAATATTTGTAAATTAGGGGAAAATATAATTAAATAAATAATTACTTATTTAGTAGATTTTGGTTTTAGAAATAGATGTGGATGTACAATATTTTATAAATATATTTTTATCTTTAGAATGAATTCTTAATCTGTGTGTGGTCGCTTGAATGGCCGGACGAAAAAAGTAATGCCGTTCAGTTAAGAAAAAAAATGAAAGCTCGTTACGAAAATAATTGTAATAGACCAATCATTAACTGTCAAAAGTTTCAGACATTGCGATTTTACATACGAATAATATTTATTCGTTAACTAATTAATAAAAGGAGTACAGTTTTTTCTCTTAATGTAAGCGTTATTAATATTAACTAAAATTATGCTCATATCTCTGGTGGATTGATTATCAAATGAATGAAGACATCTACTCTGAAATAAATTTTATGTTAGAGTTAATTTAGGTTCTCTTTTTTTAATTATTTTTCTAGAGATGAATAAAATGACATAGATACCTCCCCATGAGGATTAAAAAAATAGTGTATATCACTATTCCAAAATTAAAATATTTCTTTATATCTAACAAGGGGTCTCACATATTCGAAAAAAATTATTTTATGATAATTTCGGATTTAAGATCCAGATTTAAAGGAATAAACGACACGTTCTATTTCTTGAAAAATTAGGAGAATTTTTGTTGATATCATAAACGACCGTTACATTTTCTTCAACTGTTATAAACGTTGATAACGATATACATTGTTCTTTATTAAGAGGAATTACTTTTATATCTCCTTCAATTTGTGAAAGTTCTTTCATAAATAAGTGACAATCATAAGAGGAAAAATTACGAATACCGGTATGAATTTGGCTATTTTATAATTAATATTTCATGAGCTATGGGCTGCTCCTCTAAATTTGCCAGCTAAATGACAATGATTATACAATATTGTTTTATCATAGGAGAGTGCTGTCATTGGTACGACCTCATTTTAATAGTTTTCTTCAATTTCTTTTGTATTATTAATTAAATTTTTTATGAATACAGTAAGAGCATCATAACCAAAATAAATATTAATCATATCTAAGTTATCATTAAAACTACACTTAATATAATAACTAAAGGCATAAGCTATATGTTTTTGTATATTTATTTGCTCGTTATAAATTTTTCCAAATATGTCTCAAAATCAGCATATACAACGAACAGTACATCTAACTGCTTCT
This sequence comes from Protocalliphora azurea, assembly GCA_932274085.1. NCBI lineage: Eukaryota > Metazoa > Arthropoda > Insecta > Diptera > Calliphoridae > Protocalliphora > Protocalliphora azurea. The sequence goes on along the minus strand of OW026521.1, from coordinate 76,055,516 downwards.
GATAGTTTTTAAAATATAGAATGTTATCATCACCCTCTGGCATTTTAGGTACCACTTTTTTGCAGTTACGATCATGGTCTTGCATTATTTTCTCATTTGGGGAGTACTGAAGACATGCATTACAAATGTAAACTCGTTCATGGCGGGAATTTAGACTTGATCTTACTAATCTGAAATATTTGAATAATAATAATTAAAATTATAAAATATATATGTTTAATCTTTTATTTAAATTACCATCCGATATCTTTAATAAAAACGTAGTGACACCATTCTTCGTCCATAGGAAGAAGAAGATTTATGTGATGATTCCTTACCGCAGATGTGAGATAATATGGTCCAACTATAGTATTGCCTTCGCAGCCAAATACATTAATGCTAACATTTCCATTATTAGTTTCAAATATTTTTATGTCTTTTAATTTCATTGGAAATTCTAGTTTTTCAAAATTTAACAGTTGATTTTCCACACATATTTTCTCATCATCTATTTGAATATTTCCAAATCCATTACATTTCAAAAATTCATTTGTTTCATTATATAAGAATGAAGCGATGATACACCACTTGGAACAATATTCATCATCATTTGGATAGTTGAAACAGGCATCTTTTTTCTTTATCCAATGTGGTAATGGTATATATTTGGAGCCTCTATTGAATGAATCCTTATTTACATTTATTTCCAAATGCTTCATTCGTATTAGGGACCATCCACTATCCCTCTCCCGGAATTCTGACATTTTTTTACATATATACGTGCATTGTGCTTTCAAAGATTCTTCAATACTATCACTTATGGTTAAAAGTGACTCTTTTATTCTATGCGTTATGGTGGTTAGCATTATTTCATCTTCTATAACTTTAATGTATTCGAACTCTACTTCTCAATTGTATTTCAATGCTATGTTTTTATTTATAGCATTCTTCAAAATTTCAAAAATATCATGGCTTACATCTTCCAAAAACTCTTTAGGATGCAGAATTTCCTCTTTTTGGTTTCTGTAGAGGTATGTCAGAATTCTTTCTTTGAAAGCACTTTCAATACAAGTAAATTTATTAAAAGTGGAAGGCTCAGTTCTACCATTGACATGGGATGTGCTGGCATGAGTCCTTTCATGCTCCTTTAGATGTTTTTCTTTTGAGAACCATTTCCAACATTCCGAACAATGAAGGATTTTATGTCCTTCAAGCATCGCTCTTTACACAAAAATTGATTTGCAATATTTACATTTATAAGAAGTCATATTGTTTAAAATTTACGTGTAATCACTTTTAATTAAGTCAACAGACTAATGAAAAAGAATATATATTTAAATATTGATCAAAGGTTTGACATTTTTATACACTTACGCATACAGATACACACTTATGAATGCATATTCCTACCAAAATGTTTTTATTTTTTAACGGAAAAGTATTTTGCTTCGTTAAACACTTTTAATTCACCAGCAATTGTTAATGCAGAGGTGTATTAATAAAATAATTTTTAATTAAAAATTACTTCAAACATGGACAGACAGAAGCTTACATGTGAATTTTGTATTAATGAGACCTTTTCCACAAAGTGCAATAAAAAAAGACATTTTATGAAATATCATAATTTTCATAAAAATAAAGCTAAAGACTTTTCAAACTATTTGGAGCCTGCTGATACTTCAGGGGTCGCAACATTGAATTTAGTTCCGTAGTATAAGGTACTAATGGAGGAAGATGAGAATCTTCTACTAAATCTGGATGTCAGAGCATACTCAGTTCCAGAGGAATATAAAAAAATAATGGACGAAGACGAGGATCTTCTCAATTTAGATAAGCCCATTTGAAGATTGATGAACTTTGTAAATAATAGTCCAATTTATATCATTCAATTGTGTTAAATAGGGATCTTCCTGGTTTAAAAATTCAACGAATCGTTGCGGAAGATAAAACCATTCATCGTTATTTAAATATGTGATAACTTTTGATCCATATTTTGTTTCTTTCCACCAAAATTTTAAAATTTTGAATGGCTGATGTAAGGGAATATCATCAATTTTTGTATACTCCGCCTTAATACCAAAGGCCAATTTAATAATTTGTTCATACATCTAAAAAGATAAAAAAATTATAAATACATGAAAACTTAAATGCATTTTTCAAAAGTGATAGCTTACCATTCTGTTAACTATACTTTGAACTATACTTGAAGTAATTTTAATCTTTAGTGTTTAGTTTTAAGATTTAAATACTTATTGTGATGCCTTAAAAAATGCATATTCAATGTATAAATAAAACGTTAAAACAAGTTAAATTTTTATTTATTAAAATTTTTTTTCAAAATATAATTTTAATATTTTAACATAAACATAAATAACTCAATAATAGAATATAGAAACAACCATAACTCTTTTAATCCAATTATTATTAGAAATATCCAAATCGAAAAGTCCAAATGAAATGTTATTAACAACCAATAATATATTATCATAGACAACTATAAAGGGGCTATATAATGTGCCAGAAATAGTAGAAATCTTTAGGAAAAGATCTCACCTTGACAGCTCGTCTTTAAAAATTTAAGTTTTCAGACGTCGAGATCAGTGTTGCCAGGAGGTTATAAAACTCTAAAAAAGATCAGAAAAAGCTAAATGTCCCAAAAAATTAGGCCAGAAAAAGGTTATTTTTTAATTTAAATAAATTAATAAAAATAGCCCAAAAAATTCCCATACAATTTTGAGTCATATTTCATATATATGTAAAACTTCTCAATTTTTGAGTTGATATTTTTGTAATTTTCAAATTTTAGGGTGATTTTTCGCTTTTATAAGATTTTTTTTAATATACTCATGAATATATTCTATGGTTAATGAAGTTAATAATTGATAAAGTAAGTCCATAAAATTAGTTATTATTTTCGATTTGGTGAATAAAGCGCCGAAGGCGAAAATTTGTGTTAGATATAAAAATCTCGATTTTTATGCGAATAAATACACGGAAATGTTGAAATGGATGATTCTTTAAAAATAAAATTAGTAATGTCAAATAAGAAATTAATTTCTTCATGGTTGAAGTTTTAATATTTTAGCCTTTTTAAGGCAATTTTAAAAATCAAAAAAGGCTAGGAAAAAGCTAGAAGCTATGACGAAAATCTTTAGGCTAAAAGCAAAAAAAAAAAATGCTAAATTTAGCCTCTCTATGAGTAGCTTTGGTATATAAACTAGCCATCTTCTTAATAGATGATCATGCATGATAACAAATATTAGCTTTAATTAAATATTTAAAAATGTGAATATTCATAAATAAATCCATAATAACTGTTCAATGCATAGTGGGGCAGAATCGAAAATTTTTGGTAATAAAACTGTAACTTCTAATCGGCTAGCTTGATTTAGTTCGAAGGTGTGTTTGTACTGAAATATGCAAAAAATGCAATTTTTCCTGATATTAAATTTTGATGTAGTGTAAATTCGGTTTTGTAAAAGATAATGACTTCAATTTTTTTGTATGTAATGAAGAATAATGTCAGCTTGGCAACATAATTTATTTGAAAAAATCGAGTTCATACTTTTTACTATTTTTGGAAGTAAAATAAAAAAAAAAAAAATTGGTTTTTGGACAAACTATAATAAAGTCTTTATTAATTAAGATATCACACATCGTCAATTATAGACTTTATCGTTTAAAATGATAAATTGTAAAAAACGCAGAAAATCCCAAAAATGGGATTTCTCACTTTTTCGCCCATAAAGTCCAAATTTTCCCGATGACCAGAAATAATGATTGCAAACTCCTAGACATACATTAAAAATTCCGTAACTGCATAAACTGTTTGCAGATTCATACTTTAGGATTTTAGAACATATAAACTAAAGTCAAAACTTTCGTATAAAATAGGTCAAATTTGGGGCTATTGAGATTTTTTTTCTGTTTTAAAATCATATATAAAGTTATTATATGTTGTTAAAGAAAATTAGATTTTAGAGAGAAAAGAGTGTAGACACTTTTTCGGCAAAAAAAAAAAAATAAAATAAAAATCCGTAATTTTTGCTATTTTCAATATCAAAATCGTTTATTTTTGTACTTGGTAAGACATTGACTTCAAATTTTCTTTATTCAATAGATAATTTTGTTCTTTAATTAGTTAACTAATAAAATCGATGGAAAATACTGGCATATATGTATATGAAAAAACTTGACCAAAAACTTGAAAAATTGAGGTAGTTAAAATTTCAAATGCAAATAACTCGGAAATTATAAGAGATAAATAGCACATAAGATGCAAAAATATTTGAAATCGAATAAGAAACAAAAAATTGGCAAACGTTTAAAAATTTTCTATGTCAGAGGTACCCTACTTTGAGCTCCTATAGCTCCGCTCCTGAGGGATATGTGAGACCCTCCTTCCAAAGTTTATTTCCGAAAATTTTCAATTCTGCCCCACTGTGCATTAGAAATTGAAATTGGATATTTTTAATTTTAATTTATTTTTATTCATAATCTGTAAGCCAAAAAGGCCAAATTAGTTACATAGTAGTTTATAATGGCACTAATAACTTATTATATTAAATAATACCATATAAATTACAAAAAATTTAATTCCTAATCGCTTTAATCTTAAAACATCGATAAGCTTAGCTTCAATAAAAACATGAAAACACAGAAAATATAATATTATTTGATTACCATTACCAGATATAAATATGCATACATATGTATAACATTTTTGATATTATTTCGCAAGTATTTATGTGTGCTTACTATGTGCGATTTAAGTGGTTTGTGTAGGAATACCCTTAAAAAATACATTTACTAACACATTTATCAACTCAATTACTTTTGACAATTAAGTGACGTACTTCTGAATGAAATTATTCCTAACAATCTTTTAAAATATATTAGAAAAGTGCCATTATTTTATTTTTAAATTCCCCAATAGAGCAAGCAAAGTGTCTATCGGTATATGGCAAAACAAAGTTCCAAATCCTACAAACGATCTTTGCATTATTAATGAATGATAATGGGGGTATAGTAGGATATGTGGTCTGGAAGATCTAGATATCAAATAATTTGGTGAGCAATTTTGAAAAACTTTGTAAAACATCATTATTCTTAGTTTTAAAAAGTCTTCAAATTCTATTGAAATATTTCGTCAGTCGACTATATTATTATCAGTTGTTCCCGAATATACTTCCAGGCCATATAGTAACACAGATATGAAAGTTACATATGCCAATTGTTTTCGGGCATACAACGGTAATGAACAATTAATATTATACAGTTTACGTAAACCAAATGATAACCGAGAAAAAAAATAAAGTTCATATGACAGTCAAAGTTAAGTTTATTACCTATATAGATTCCCAGGGCCTTTAAATAGTGGAAATATTCAATTTGTTCACTATTTACTGTCATTCTTGACATATTAACTCCAGTGGCATTAAATGCAATAGCTTTAGATTTTCGTAAGTTGAGTTTAATAAAATTTGTACTACACCATTCTTCAATTTTGAGAGGATTTCCATTAATATTGAACATTAAATAATTAGGATTTGAAATTGATTACACTTCATAATATGTAAAAAATATTTATATAAGTTCAGGGCTCAAACCATATCTTAAGAAACAATAATTTAATAATTAATCTAGACTATATAAATTAAAAATATATTAAAATTTTATTAAAATTAAAATCTCTTCAGTAACTGTAATAATAAAAAACAAGATTAAAACCAAATTTCAAATTGTCCATAAGTCGAAATCTACTGATTCCACACCACGACCAATAGTCGATTTCTACAAAGGAATCAAAACTTCTTTTAATGTGAATTAAAAAAAAAAATGTGTCATTATAATAACCGATTAAACTTATACATTTACTGTAAATGTTTATGTACACAAATAATATTTGCTACACAAGATAATTTGAGAAATTGAGTGAAATGAGTTTTTTTCTTATGTTTCGTAAAATAAAAACAATGATAATTATGTTTTGGCTAGCTTCAGTGGCCAGGGAGGTTAGTTGCCCATTACTATATCATCTGAAATATGTCGCATTGCTATTATTTTTTCAGAGTCGCTGTATTCTATTATAAGTAATTTAAGATTTAATGTTTTAAACATTTGGTATTTCCCCTAACAAGACAATAAACTATATATTGATGAATGTAAAAGAAACAGATTGTGCCCGCGAATTATACCTTTTTGAAGGTTCTCGTGGCTCTGATCTAGAATTTGTGAATTCCGGACTTTTCAACTTCTCAGAAAACGGGAATGAAAAAATCGCTTTCCCGGGAATTCCCGGGAAAATGTAAACTTAACTTAAACCACATGTTTTGTTAAAGAAAATATACATACAGTTTTGTTATAGTGTTATATGAAAAAATTGTTGAAAATTAATACAACGGATAAAAACAAAATGAAATTTTGTTTTGAAAGCTGAAATCAAAAAAGCTATTATTTTATTATTAAATACCGTTGGTGTGATGTTCAATATTAAAAGTTTTTCAAAACCATGCAACAACGAGTTATTTTCTTGGATATAAGTTATATTTAGTTTTATATGAATAGTCTTTGTAACACTAATCATATGGTATATACATAAATAAGTGAAAAATTACATATAGACTTTTCGTCAGCGTATTTACAATATGTAATGAATTTGCTTAAAAGTGATTTTATAATCATCTTTTTTGTTACAAGTTTTTTTGTCCAACATATTTGAAACTATGAATTATAAACTATTGTAAAAAGTTAATAATTTATTTTGTTTTCTATTAACATCGCACAGCATCCCATTAAAAAAATGGAATGGAAATAAATCTGCATTTTTTGAACGGCTAGTCCGATTTCAATCAAATTTCACAGACTTATAGTAGAGATGCAGTAGAGTTTAAGTTTTGACCTTAGACTATATAAATATAATAGTGGCGGGATCGTAGGGACCCAAAGTTGGACATCTCGGGTATGACAAATATTTAAAACGATCCTGATTCGTTATATCAAAACCGATTTGAAAAGTATTTGTATGAGTAGATTCTTATGGTCATTCTCGAATGTATAGATTATCTCTTTAGTTTACGAATTATAGTGGTTCCAATATCAAAACTTTCACTTTTTGACATACATGGTGAAGTTTTTTTCGCTGTAGCGGGTCCAAATTTCACCCCATTTTTTAAATTTTTTTTTTATTGTATTAAGAGCAAACAATAAAATTGTGTATAGAAAGAATTTTTAAAAAATTATGTTTTTCCGTTTTTTTTTTTCTTTGCGAAAGAATTAGTCACATTCTTTTTCGGTATCATTTGCAAAAAATCTTCAACGAATTTTCGTACTATAAATATTTTTATATACATAAATTTGAAAAGAAGATAAAATTTGCTAAACATTAGTGTAAAACACGTCTACATCGGCTTTTTTACATATGCAATTAAAGTTAAGAATTTGAAGTAATTTTTGTTTAACTTTTATATAATTGGTAGTGCCGTTCGTGATAATGCCGTAACAAGAAATATTTTAAGATTTTCTTTTTTAGCTAGATTCGTCAGAGAGATAAGAGATATATGTTATATATATCACCTTTTAGCAAATTTTGCCTTTTTTCAAATATATATAGAAGTATTTATAATGCAAAAATTCGTGGAAGGTATTTTGCAAAAAAAAAAAAATACCGAAAAATAGAATTGAAATTTTGTACATATTATTATGCAATATTTTTTTTTCAGATACTAATAGATACACATTGAAATGTAGATTTATTTACGTTGTAATTTCAAAAATTACATCAAGAAAAAATTTCGTGTAAACAAAAAGCACTAACCGTAGATTGTATGTTACACCTTGGCGACAGAGACTTGACTTTGGTGTAAATTTTCCGGGGTGTCCGAGCATAATTTACTTTTTTTGGATAATCGTAGGGGATCCACTTTCCATCGCTCGTAACAACTCGATGTAGAAAAACATATTTTTTTGACGTTGAAGCCTTATTTCAGACATAAAAAATCACATATCGACGTCCCTTGGCTTTAGTTTCGAAATTTTTGCTTGATCTTCTCCCTACGATTCTGGAAGCACTTCTAGCATTTGGCAAGAGCATAGCCAATAATTTCTCATCGTCACAATTTCCAATTGGAAGGGAAGCTCCTTATCATTCTCATCGAAATCCCCACTTTTAAATCGTCTAAATTACTTACGAAAAGTTGTTTCTTCTGATGCATTATCCCCACAAACATCCATGAATATATGATGGCTTTCTGAAGCTTTTTTTTTTCGAAAAATAATAATGAAGTAATACTTCCGCAAATGCTCATTTTTTGGTACGAAACTCTCCATATTAAAAGCTTAAAGCAATATTTTTTTCGTTTCAACAGAATGACACATATCGATAAAGAGAGCTAAATGACAATACTTTTACGTGGCATAGCTGCAAAACTGGACCGCTTTGCAAAAATACTATTACCGCAATCTAATGTAAAACGATATTTAATTAGACCTTTCCAATGATTTCATTTAAATCCTTTGAAATGTCGCGTAAAGAGAATTTCTTAATAAATAATATTTTCGAGCTAAATGGACGTTTAAAAATTGTCAAATGCAAAAATTTTGTACAGTTTTTAAAATTTCCAGCGACTTTCCAAATTTTGTTAAACATTTTTTTAATATAGGATATGGAAATACGAAAAATCATCAAAGAAACAGGAAACTGGCTACAGCGACATTCGTCTCCAAACACATTTCGCTTGCTGACAAGTATCGCGAAGTATAAATTAAGTTAATATTGATATCAAATGAAAGCATTTCATATGCTTAATAATAAAATCTAGTTAGCATCTAAATATTTTAAAAACTTAAAATTTTATAGACCAAAAAATAATTTCATAAACTCAAAAAGCATTCTTACGTATTTCGCTTTATAGTTCGAATTAAAAAAAAAAATAAAAACTATTTCCTATGTAAACTTTTTCATAAATAAAATACGTGTTTAAAATTTTGCGAAAATTCACTTCAAAAAAAAAAAAACCCTAAAACCACTCTTTTTGTAAGCAATTTTATCATGAGTGGTAAGGTTTAAACGACAAAATTTTTCAAACCCGTATTGATATTTTCTTGATATTTTCAACGAAATATCCCAAAATATGTCTTTTATTACTCATATTTTTTGAAATTTTATATCAATAGGTTTGGTTAAGTTAGGTTGAAAAGACTGTATCGATTAATTTTATATTTGAATGGTATGGTAACATATCCGGGAACTGGCTACCTATTAGATCGGCTGTGCTCGTCGTTGAGGGGGGGGGGGGTTAATTAAGTTTCCTAATTAAGATTTTCATAAATTATAAACGTAACATGAAATTTTAAATTATAGGTAACATAAGAAAAAAATAAAAATGACTCAAATAGAGGAATAGGAATAGAAGAAACATAAACACTGATAACTCAAAGTGTACCCTAAGGTGTTAACTGCTACACTAATCCTAGCCCACCCGCCATGCTGATATGGAACCATTTTTATCAGCCCAATAAGAAAATAATAAATAAAAAGAAAACTTAACCTACATATCACATACCATTAACTTCTCCTTTCGTATTAAAAAAACTTTAAAATTTAATATTTTGTAACAATTAAATATAAATAATTTCATTTATTAATTAAATTTAAATGATAACAAATTAAAATTGGTAATTTAATTTTTAAAGTAAGAATGGTCACCATTTAGTTATATATTTTATAAAATTTATCATAACGAAAACCAAAATAAAAAAAATATATTTCTGATTTAATATTATTTGAAATTAAAACAAAGAAAAGAGGAATGCTGGTGACGTTTTAGGGGTTAATTTTTTTTACAATCAACCACTTGTTCTCACTAAGTTGATATAGAGAGTTTGTGGTAACCAAGATATTACATTTATTTGTTTTTCTTCCAACCAAGCTTTAATAATCCTTGCCATATGTTTGTGATTGTCATTGCGTGCCATTTCTCGTTTTGTTTATTGAAGTATTACCAAACTGAAAGTATCTCTGTAGATTGGAGCCATCTTTTGATCACCAATATGACAGATAGAATCAATTTCTTATTCCAAAAAACAATCCAACACCATTATATCTCCACCCACATGCTATAACGTTGATTGAATTAGGGCTTATAAGGAGAATGAATTAGGGTTCGTAAACATTTTTAATAAAACATTTTTCCATTGTTGAAGAGTATAATTCAATTGGTATTGAACAATTTTTTTGCTTTTCGTAATTTAAGGCTTCCTTTTTTTATATTTTTGTATAATGTATAATACGGGATAAGCTGCAACATGGTGTCAAAGTTGACCATTTACAGCTCAAAAAAGATTTGGAAACTTATACTTTTTTATATGAACAAAATTTGAAAGTAAATCTATTTTCCCTCCAACAATTTGTCATAGATTTGCACACTTTTATTCCTAAAACTTTTAGGTCTTTTTTCTTCAAATTCCCAATCAAAAATGTGGAAAATGACAAAACTTCATATCAGTCATTACTTTGGGGATTACTCTCCATCCGAAGATTCTCACAGAGTAAAAAATTTACTTTATAAAATTTTATATAAACAAAGTGCGTAGAGAACGTAATATGAATATATTGAAATAAGCCATAACAGCAAATATTATACGCCTTTTAAAAAAAATTTCATTCATAAATTCTTACATTCATATTACGTTTATTAAATAATAATTTGAGTGAAAGAGAGTGTATTTTAAAAAAGTCTTACTGTATGCATTTAAGAATAAAAAAAACTCAACTTACATTTGTATTATCCCATGAAGTCAGCAGCCGCCGGATGACTGTAGATAAGTTGGTTACGCACACACAATATTTTATTTGTATGTTCCCTGCAAACATTTTCTAGCGAAAGCGTAACTATATCGACACACCAGAAAGTTGATATGCGTCGCTTTTACTATCGAATTCTGATCTACTTAGTAACACCGTTCGGGAATAACTGTGCCACTAAGCGATAGTTCCTTTTGAGTAACCCTTTAGTTACTATTGAATGTCACGTAAAATGCGTATAATGAAAGGTGCTAATTCGAATCTTCAAATCCCGACTAAAGCGTTACTCAAAAGGAACTATCTCTTAGTGGCACAGTTCTTCTCGAACGGTGTTACTAAGTAGATCAGAATTCGTAACGCTTTAGTGAATTTTGTACATCACGTATTAAGATCTACTATAACGCAGTAAAAAGTGTCTAATAAAAAATCCTAATTCGAATCTTCCAATCCCCACCAAAGCGTTACTCAAAAGATGCTACCTCTAACTAAATGAGAATTCGAGAGTAAAAGCGAAACATATCAGCTTCCCGGTGTGCCGATGTAGTTGCACTTTCGAGAGAAAATATTTTCAGAATTTCAAAACTATTTTGCATAAAATTTTTAAAATAATAATCCTAGTAATACTTACAATTTAAAATAAAGGATTAGAATGAACAAAATTATCGAAAGTAAAAATATTAAAATTTTTTAAATCACAAAATTAACTCTTTCTGATATTTATTATGGAAAGCAATAAAATTAATTACACAACAATATTTTCAATTCAAATTAACATTAAAAAAATTAAATTAAAAAAGAATACTAAAAAAATATTTTAAGTACAAAATTAGAAAAGAATATTTGTTTCTTTCAAATTTAATAAAATATATATAATAATAAAATAAGAATAATTATTGAATCTAATTTATTTTTTAAATAACAAAAATAACTCCTCCTTGTATTTATTATAAAAAACAATGAAATTAATTGCACAAAAAATTTTGAATTCAAATGAACATTTAACATCTATTAGAATATTTGAAAAATGTTCTGCAATTATTAGTATATTCGGTTAAATGTTCATTTCAATTCAGAATCTTTTTGTGCAGCTAATTTCATTGTTTTCTGTAATAAATATAAGGAATTGGTTTTTTGTTATTTAATAAATAAATTAGAATATTAATAATTATTCTTATTTTATTATATATACCTACTTCATTAAATTCTTAGTATTCTTTTTTAATTTATTTATTTTTTTAATGTTAATTTGAATTGAAAATATTGTTATGGAATTAATTTCATTTTAAAATGTAAATATTACTGGCACTATTATTTCAAAAATTTTTTGCAAAATAGTTTTAAAATTCTTTAAATATTTTCTATCGAAAGTGTAACTACATCGGCACACCGGGAAATTGATATGTATCGCTTTTACTTCCCGGTGTGTCGATATAGTTATATAGGAAATGTATATTGATGTTGTATGTAGTGTGCATTTATGAGTAAATATTTTAAATTGGTTTATATATAATTTTGAATATAGTTATAATTATATATATATATATATATATATATATATATATATATATATATATATATATATATATATATATATATTATGCAGTAGATTTAGCTGACCATTCGACTTTTTTTTCTGTTTACAATGTAAACAAATGATATTAATGAATTTTATTGTAAAAAAATACGAATGGTAAATGCACAAAGGCAATTAGATTATTGAGATATTAATATTGCCTATTTAAAAAAAAATAATGAAAACAGATTTTGCTTAACACACGAAATCACTGATCTGGCCACCTTAATTTATAATAAATCTGTCAATTCAATTAAAAATATAAATTATTGGTGCCGAATAATTGTGAACAAAATAAGTCGCTATCACAAAGCAGGTTAAAAACTAAGCATACTTCAGGTCGACAGAAGAAAATTAATTCAAGAGGAAAAGCAGTAATTAGTTCCAGATATCCTTTATATGGTATATACCAATTCATAATAAACATTACCTATTCGTCTTTTAACCAACGATTTTATTCCAGTAGGAGCAAATTTAGCGCTAAAATTTTCCACTAACGAACTTTGTGCAAAGTTTCTACGTACTACAACTTGATCAATATTAAATTCACGCTTTCGAGATCTAAGAATGTATGACTTGATATTTCGATCATAGGCATCCTTAATTTTTGTTCGTATTGAGTCTCGAAAAAGAAGGAAATTGTCCAGTCTTTCTATTTCGGTGTCCGTGTTCTTAAATTCCTTCAACTTAAATTGGCTTCTGTTGTCGGATATGATGGTCTCAGGAACGTCAATGCATGGGAATATTTCGTTCGTCAGATATTCAATAACAGCTGTGGCAGTAAGCTTCTTCAACGGCTTCAAATAGGTTAATTTTGTAAAATGGTCTAAAATTATGAATATACCTATGTTTCCCTTCTTTGTTCGTGGAAAAGGGCCAATCAAATCTATATATATAGCCGTTGGAATGCCCTCTCGGTATTCACCATTTCACCCATAGCTGGTTTAAGTAAGCTAGTAGGTGTTTTGGATGTTTTACATAAATCACAATTCGCTACGCAGTTCTTAACATCTACGCCTAAACGAGGCCAATAAAATTATTGTCGTTAAGAGTGCTGTGTGCTGCGTAAATAACGTCCTTCCTAAATTCTTCGGGGCAATACAGTTTCCAATGTCTTACCTCTCTCTTATAGTTTTAGAGTTATTTGCGTTTGAATTTTTAAGCACCACAATTTTGCAGTTTTTTTTCATATATATTATAGTATTTCCGACCGATTTTATTAGTTTTTTCTTAACTAGTTAAAGAACAAAATTATCTATTGAATAAAAAAAATTTGAAGTCGATATCTTTACCGAGTCCAAAAATAACCGATTTTGAATTTGAAAATTGCAAAAAAGACGACTTTTTGTGTTTTCTTAGCCGAAAAATTATCTACACTCTTTTTTATCTAAAATAAAATTTTCTTTAGCAACATATAACAATTTTGCACTTTTCTGAAAGGTAGCTTCACAGAGATGACTGATAAAAAACAAGCCCAATAACTCAATTGGTCATGGTACACACCCTCCCGAATTCGACCCATTTTACATGAAAGATTTGATTTTAGACCATATTTTCTCAAATCCCAAAGCACGACTCGACGAGCGGAATATATTTGAAGAATTTTCAATGTGTTGTTAAAAGTTTTAAATCAAAATCTACGGGACTTCGGAAAAATGTGGATTCTATAGCCAAAAATAAAAAAATCCCATTTTTGAGAATTTTGATTAGTTTATTTGGGAATTCAAGAAAACCCTACCCCTGATTAGGTTAACGCGCTTTTATTTATATTAATAAGAGCCACATTTCCTGCAGATTTCATTAAGATATCTTCATAAACAAATATGTTATTACAATTAAAAAAATTGTATTTTCTCCAAAAGCCCCAAATTGGACCTTTTGTTTGGTTTATTTCTAAATAGCGAAAGAAATTTTAAAAATATGTATTCCAAATTAAGCTTATCCTTTAGCATATGTAATTTCCGATCTTTTGGAAAAAGACTCAGGTCAATATCATGCCTCATTTCAGAACTATGCGCCTTTAAACTTTTATATTTCCAATTTATTGTATATATGACTATATTTTTACAAATTTGCAACTTTTGCCTTTAGCTTTACGTGAATAATTACTTAGAAAATTATTAATATTTCTGTATACTTTTAATAATATCTATACAAAAAATATTTTTATAAAAATAATTAATAAATATTTTTTATTTTTAATAGGGTTGCCACATTTCCCAAATTTCAGTAAAGTATGTAAGTCCTTTTCATATATTAATGAATTTAAAATAACAAGACAAAAAAAAATTTATTTTAACTTAATCAATAAGCATTTTATTAGTTTACATTTATGGTGTTTACCTAAATTTAACAAATTTACTTATCTATTGGTGATGGTTAAAGATTTATATATTTATGATTTGGTGGCAATGTACAGGTATCCTTTCCGGTGATACCTAGCTGCAGCATTTATCTATTACTGAAGACTCAAAATCTATATTTTTATGAACTAGTGACAATGCACAGGTAATATCCTTTCCGGTGATACCTAACAGCAACATATATTATCAATGAATTTGGTATAGGTACTCTTCCAAATTGACTCTTACAGATATTTTACCTAATGAAAATTCACAGAATACCTGTAAATATATATTCCTGTGCGATATATCTAATAGATATATATAAATGCGCAGCTAATCCTTATCAACATCATAACGAAGTTGATTACCATGGTGATTACATTGAAATATGAACAATTGTGTTGTTTTCTGTGGAGTTTATCTAAAAATGATCTTAATCGTTTAGAATTCATAAAAACTACATATCATGCAAAAGTCGACGTCAATGGTAAATATCAGACAGAGAGCTTTCAAAGTTGTATGACGTAAAATTGAAGCGTACTAACAGATTATAAATTAAACATTCCGATTGGATGGAGACTGATATAGAAATATCGGCGTGCAAAATATCAACTGGAGCACCCTGCAAGACATATGATGATTTAAGTACAAGATCTAGGAAGAAAAGACTAGCCCATAAGCTTTCTATAATTTCGAATGAAGAAGTTTCTGATACATTCAAAGAAATGTTGAAAAAGGAGAAGCAACCTAAGAGTGCAATACTGCCAACAGTCCAATTTTACAGAGGAAGAAGCAATTGCTCTAATGCTTGAACTGGACCTCAGCCGAAACAAATATCAAATTTTAAGAAAAGCTTTGCTTGAAAAGGGACACTGAATTCTAGCATCATACAAGGATATTCAAGAAAAAAAGCAAACTATTTTACCATCTATTTCGAATACCGAAAAGGAAGCATATGTGGAGCTATCTTCTTTGCTTAAGAATACAGCTACCAGGATAGTTGCAAATTTTTCTGCAGATCAGTTGGAAAAAGTAAATAACAGCGACGTTGTATTAATCTGTAAGTGGGGATGTGACTGACTATCAGTCCTTTCTGAATACAAACATGCTAGTGGAAGTACGAAAATGGCGGATTATAAAAGCGTACTTATAGCATCTTTGGTGCCATTAAGAATGCGATATTATTCCTTAAAGCAATCTTCATCAAAGTATAAAAACTCATTTGAAGATATATGGCTTAACACCACTCCAGGATCAAAACATTTTTGCAGACCTATTTGGTTCGAATACACAAGGGAGTCGAAGACAACAACAAAGGATTTAGTGGAATATATTAAAGATGAAATGAATGATTTACGACCTCTTTCAATAACCATAAAGCAATACACATTCGACATATCCTTTCACTTAGTCTAACAATGATTGATGGAAAGGTTTGTAATGCCATTACGGAAACAACTCCTTTTTGGAAATGCTCACTATGTGACGAGACGAAATCACAACTTTCGGATATTGGTAAAGCAAGGAGTATTAATGAAGAATTTCTGTCTTTCGGAATATCTCCACTTCACGCCAGAATACGGTTCATGAAGCATTTTCAGCACATAGCATATGATTTAAAGTATAGAAATGTGCCAGAAAATTTTACAAAACCTACCGGAAACAACGAGGATTTAAAAATATCTGAGAAAAGTAGATTCCAGGATGAATTCAGAGAAGAGTCGGGATTAAACATCGACAAACCTATATCAAAAATAACTGAATTAATAAAGAGTTACTTGAAAGGACTAACATACTATTAAGAAAATTAACTCTGCTCGATTTGGATTATATGCAACAGAAATATCTAAACTACTTGTTTCTCTATATCCATGGAAAGAAATGACACAAACGGTACATAAAATATTGTGCCATGGCAAAATTATAATTGAACGAAATATTCTTCCACTTGGAGAGCTAACAGAAGAGACTCAGGAAGCAAGAAACAAAGATTTTAAGCACGTTCAATTTTTCAGCTCCAGGAAATGCTATAAAACGTCACAAAACGAGGATATTTTTATTAGCCTATTGTTATCATCAGACCCTGTACTATCATCAATGAGAAAACGTTGGATTTATTATGAGCCTTTATTAACTCAAAATACTGAAGACTTGGAGGACCTTTATTATTTTTTAGATATGTATACAGATACGACAGATTATTTTATAGAAAATAAGTAGTAGAAGTTTAAAATATTAGAAAAATTGTCTACATAAATTTAATGTTAATAAGTAATAAAAAATCGTATTAGAAATAGAATATTTATTAAGGAAGATGATAAATACCAAAAATAATAATATTGATTAAGTTAAAATAGACATTTTTTGTTTGTTTTGTTATTTTAAATTCATTAATAGAAATATATGAATTCTTAGAAAAGGATAAAGATTTACTTAAATTTGGGAAATTTGGCAACCCTATTAAGAATAAAAAATATTTATTAATTATTTTTATAAAAATATTTTGTGTATAGATATTACTAAAAGTATACAGATATATTCATAATTTTCTAAGTAATTATTCATGCAAAGCTAAAGGCAAAAGTTGCAAGTTTGTAAAAATATAGTCATATACACAATAAATTGGAAATATAAAAGTTTAAAGGCGCATATTTCTGAAAAGAGGCATGATATTGACCTGAATCTTTTTGCATAAGATCGGAAATTATATATGCTAAAGGATAAGCTTAATTTCGAATACATGTTTTTAAAATTTCTCTCGCTATTTTTTGTTTTTGGAGAAAATACACATTTTTTAATTGTAATAACATATTTGTTTATAAAGATATCTTAATGAAATCTGCAGGAAATGTGGCTCTTATTAATATAAATAAAAGCGCGTTAACCAAATTAAGGGTAGGGTTTTCCTGAATTCCCAAATAAACTAATCAAAATTACCAAAAATGGGATTTTTTATATTTTTGGCTATAGAATCCACATTTTTCCGAAGTCCCGTAGATTTTGATTTAAAACTTTTAACAACACATTGAAAATTCTTCAAATATATTCCGCTCGTCGAGTCGTTTGAGAAAATATGGTCTAAAATCAAATCTTTCATGTAAAATGGGTCGAATTCGGGAGGGTGTGTACCATGACCAATTGAGTTATTGGGCTTGTTTTTTATCAGTCATCTCTGTGAAGCTGCCTTTCATAAAAGTGAAAAATTATTATATATTGCTAAAGAAAATTTTATTTTAGATAAAAAAGAGTGTAGATATTTTTTCGGCTAAAAAAATACAAAAAGTCGTCTTTTTTGCAATTTTCAAATTCAAAATCGTTTATTTTTGGACTACGTAAAGATATCGACTTCAAATTTTTTTTTCAATAGATAATTTTGTTCTTTAACTAGTTAAGAAAAAAACTAATAAAATTGGTCGGAAATACTAGGATATATATGAAAAAAAATGAACCAAGAACATGCAAAATTATGGTGCTTAAAAATTCAAACGCAAATAACTCGAAAACTATAAGAGATAAATAGGACATGTAAGCATGTGTTATATAAGTTTATATAAAAATATTTGAAATCGGACGAGAAACAAAAATTTGGCAAGTGATTAAAAATTTTTTATGTCAGAGGTACCTAACTTTGAGCCCACTTAGCTCCGCGCCTGAGAGGTTTGTTGTGCCAACCTTCCAGACTTAACATTGTACGCCCCTCTGCTATGCCTATACCAAATTTCATGAAAAGCCAACCAGCCGATCAGAAGCTACAGATTTATTTCCAAAAAATTTCGATTATGCCTCACTGTGCATTGGAGGATGAATGGCTTCCCAAAATCTGCGTGCACTAATACAGGAGCGAAAGTTAATTTCGTTTTAATATTTTGAAAAAAATTCTGTGCGTCTTCACTCCATATAAATACTTTCTTTTTAGATAAAAGTTCTCTCAAGTGGAATGTGAGAGTAGCATAGTCGTCAATAAATCTTCGGTATTAGCCTGCCATACCAAGAAATTGGCGAAGCTGACGAATCGATTTTGTAATGGGAAATTCGGAAATAGCTTTCACTTTTTCCGGGTCGACCCTTGATGAACCTTCACCTACTACATAACCAAGATACTGTACTTTACGTAGGCAAAAACTGCTTTTCTTCACGTTTATTGTCAAGTTTGCTTTACGAAATTAAGTGGCCACCTCCTTTAAGTGCTGTAAATGTTCGTCATAGTCTTTCGAAATTCTACACATTGTCTGTGGAGCATTGCACAATCCAAACGGCATTCTGGTAAATTGGTACAAGGGCCGATTAGGGATGGTAAATGCTGTTTTAGGTCGCGAAGCTTCATCCAATTTGATTTGCCAAAATTCATCTTTGAGATCTACTTTGGAAATTAAGTAAATTGGAGGAAGACTCGAAATTAATCCATCTATGTTCGGAATTGGATAAGCGTTTCTAGTCGTCACTGAGTTTAATTTCCTACTGTCCAAGCAAAATCGAACTTTTTCCGGTTTTATTATCAATACTCCCGAAGGTGACCAAGGTGATGTTGAACACTCTTCAATTACACCTAACTTTAACATCCGATCTATTTCGTCACATAAAAGTTTTTCCCTCGCCGGAGATATGGGATAATATCTTTGCTTTATCGTGGGAGCATTTCCAGTATCTATGTTATGTTCAACTATCGATGTACATCCTAAACCGTCTCGGTCACTATTCGAAAATAGTCAATAATAGTCTGTAATTTTTGTTTCTGTAATACAGTTAGAGTAATTTTGTTCGGGTCCTCTTTGAAATTAGTCTCGTTCATAGAATTAATAGTAAGAATCCGTATTCCAAACTTTTCTCAGAAATTCATACCACAAATTATATTTTGAGGAATAGATAGAATTAGAAGAAATTCTGTCAACTTTGTCTGCCCGTTATATGTAAGTTCCAATGCAACTGTCCCTAAAACTCTCTGTGTCTATCCGTCTGCTGTTTTAACGTTACCTAATCCTCGTATATAATTCTCCGCTCCAATAAGTCAGGTACACAATTCTAAACCAATTACGTTTACATTTGCACCACTATTAAGCAATGCATAATGGTCTTTTTCCCATATATTGCAGTTCCTAAGTAGTTTTCTACGCTTGTAATACTCTCGTATTCTTCACGATGATCTATTGGGTTTGAGTAATCCTGTTCCTGGCGCGATTATATTCCTCCAGTCGTAGATGATAAGGTCTCTGTAATGGGTGTATTTTAGTCGAATCAGTTTTATTTATTATATCCGTTGAATTTGTAGTAGCAGTGTTTAAAAGTTGGTTTAAATCCGGTAAGTTAATGTTAATGTTATTAAATTTTGGATTTAGTTTGGATGTCCGTCCTTCTTTGAACGAACATCCTTTAAGACGTTTCCCCGTTGGGAACAATTCGGACACTTAGGTTTGTAGGCGTTCTTCTGTCCACAACCATAGCAAAAGACTGTTCGTGATTCAAAACAGTCTATGAAACTATGACCAATTTCATTACAATTCCAACAAATTCCGGTTTTAATCATTAAACAAACCTTCGTTTCTCTCACTGTCCTCAATGTCATTTTTCGAGTCCTTAACAATGACCTCCGACACTAAACCCTTTTGAAAATAACGTTTATTTAAACTACAAAGTAACACATACTTCATAAATTTTTCGTGTTTTCTAACAGCGAGTCTTAGGTCAGCAACATGAGTAATATCTAGGTGAAGAAGCTCATGCTTCAACTCAGGTCTTAAATTACTTTGAATTGTCACACAATTCAAAATCTGTAAGAGGTAACCTGTCACACAAAACCATAATGGCATCGTAGTACTCGTCAAATGTTTCGTTCAATCATTGTTTTATTCATAATATATCATCTTTCATGTCAAAGTCCGTCAAATAGTCCTTGAATTGGCGCTTCAAAGCTTCACATAGATCATCCCAGACTATTCTATCCTTATTCTATGATACCGCCAAAACCATTTTAACGCTTTACCCTCAAATAAAATGTGAATATGTTCACAAACAAGCCTAAAATCGCCCCGCAAATTATCCGTCGTTAATGTCCTTATACGATATATAAATTCATCTGTAGTAACATCCGATGTGTCGCCAGTAAATCTCATTCGCCAATTACGAATTACATTCAAAACTCTTTCTGAATTTCTATCAGCATCATTAGTATAATAATAAGAATTCCGATTCTCCCTCTCTGTTCGCCCATTGCGTGAATCTAAACTTTTATTATCTTCGTCACGGTTAATGTGTTCACTATCGGATTGTTCTATACGTGGTGTAGGTCTTTCTCGGAAGTTTGATTCCTGATTTGCCAAATTCAATTCTCGAAATCCATCAGCTAACATATTTATTACCTCTTACCTAAACCCTTTCAAAGATTCATCTACAATCCGCTGTATTCTATTATCTTCTACACTACTTTGTTCCGTAACTACTCTTCGAGATTGCTGTCGAATTCTCGGTCTACCAATTGGATTCGTATGAACTGCTGTATCTCCTCCAACTTCCTGATGTAAAGATATCAGATATGAGCCTCTTCCTCAACTTGAGACGAAATATCCCCTACACTACGAACTAACGGCATTTTTTTTACTAATCTTATCAAAAACAAACGAAAATAAAATCACTCAAAGAATTCAATAAACAAAAGATTAAAAAAATTAACTCTAAAGTGTAAAAGCTCTAAACAAATACTCGAAAACTATAACGTTGAATAAAATTTCAAATTCTCAAAGTTCAAATGATAAAATTTGCGAATATCACAAGCAAGATATATTTATTTCGGTGAAGTATTTTGGTATGGATATGTATAAAAATATTACAAAATCGAAATAGTAAAGTCAAATAATAAACAAAGAAATAAACTATAATCAATATGGAAGAAAAAAAAAAAAAAAAATAACTTGAACATACTCTTCTACGGTTTGTATCAATAAATATGTCATCAACATTTACTATAAGAAATATAAAGAATAGCTCAGATGCTATATATACTAAAATACTGAGCTAAAGAAAATATAGGAGTTGATAATCTGTTACAGGAAAATACTCAATTAAAAATCGATATATTTTAGATCCATACAGCAGAAATATTACTTAAAATAGAAAAAGAATTAGAATAGAGTAATATTCAAACGACAATTGAACCGATATAAACCAGTAAAACTACTCAAGTTAGCAGTTGCATAACTAAATGTCTAGCAAGGAATTGATTCTCACAAAAACAGTACAAATTTTATATCCACACAAACAAGAAAGATTGGAAGTAGTAGGGAAATGGGAAGGCAATAGTTGTTTTTGTTTTTAATGAAGAGTAAGAGCAATTTTGAAGAGCAAATTGTTTGTATGAAATTGAAAACCAATGAATTTGTTTTTGTAATTTTTTCTTGTGAGTGCATTAATAGGAGCAAAAATTGTTTTGCATTTTATGAAATTGAAAACCATTTATTTTGTATAATAATATGTATGTATGTAATTATGTTAAAAGTACATACAAACAATATAACAGGGAAACAATTTTTTATTATTATTTTTTTTTTTGCACTTTTAATTGCGAATGAAATTAAAAACTGATGACTTGTATAAATAGCGTTTGAGTATTTTTGGTTTACTCATCTACATATTTTTATATGGTTATTTCTGTTTTTGTAAGGTGGAAAATAAACTTGAGAATTGTTTTGTTTATATGGAAAAAAATAACTTTGTGTAAGGTTCTTTGACATAAATGAAGATATAGTTCAGTATGGTCATGATTAATTTTAAATATTCTAATAACAAATTGGGGGGAGTATTTTTTATTCACATTAAACATTTTTCATATCTAGAATATGTTTAAAATTAGTTTATGGCTTAATATTTATGTATTTATAATATTTTCTCAATTTGAAATATTAAGAGATATACCCAAATTACACTTCTTTGGAGATAAATTAGATTAGATATAAATATAATTGTCTGAAGTAGTTATTTCAATCAGTTAATAAACTTTTTAAAAGGCGGAACAAAAATGGAATCAAATAAAATTACAAATGCTGATATTGTTGCGGCTTTCTATAAATTAAAAACAAGACCATATCTAGCAGCAAAGGATTTACTACCATCAAAGCCATATAAGGTATTAAGTATGTCCCGCCATAAGAATAAATATGGAAATGTGGTGATGGCAGAGCTTGAAGAGGGAATGTTATATCTTCCCAAACGATATAATAATTTGGAATATAAAGTAATAGATGGAGTTAATAATGAACAATTTACTTTAAGGAGGAAGTTAGATAATGGTTTATGTGTTTTAGAATTGAAAGAAGTAGTCAGTGAAAACTCCGCTGGAGAAGACGAAGTGGGAGAGTTTTTCATCCCAAATTCTCAACCATATTTCAGTTGGGAAAATTGTAAAATTCCAAGAAATTCTTAATAAAGAAAATTTGTTAAATAGTATATAAGTATCATTGTTTTAAAAAACTAACTAATTGTAAAAAGAAAGCTTTATAATAAAGATGTTACATATAAAAATTCAAAATTTTCTTCAAAATTTTGATGGTTTAATTTTTGTTGAACATCAAAAAACACTGGAAGTGTATTTGGTACTTATTAATAAAACTGGGAATTATAATGAAGAACTTATATCATCTAAATATGGATTACACTTCAAAAACTGTTCATGATCGGATGACAAAGCAAGCGTTTGTCCTGATACTTGTAATTGTAGAACGCATAAACAACTTATAAGCAAAATAGAGGATTTTATAAAAAGATATTATTTATTATCTAAACGTCTAAAATAAGTAAATAGGGAAAATATTTTTAATTTCAAATATGTTAATTTTAAAGTAAAAAAAAAAATAATAATAAATAAAAAAAAAATACAACTAAACAAATTTTTGTTTTTTTTTTTTCTTTACAATAACTTCTTACAATTTTGAACTTGGTAAGGGTCTTATGAATTTTGAATTTTAGAAATAATTTTACTAAATAATTGTTCATGATAGAACAACATATTCAGATTAATGAATACATCCAACAACACTAAACTTGAATCAAATTATACTTCAAACAAGGGTCAAATTGAAATTCAAGAAATCTTAATACTGCCGCCTATAGACATTCCACTATTCCTCGCATTGCATGATGGTCGTGATAAAATTCTCCTGGAAGGTTTACTAAATGTGGAAAAAGAACTTGGAATAAAAACAAAATAATATATATTTTTCTTATTTATTTATTTATTTTTATTTTCTATAAAAACAAATAAAAGTATTTAAATAAACTTAAAACTAACATATCATTTTCATGTAAATTAAAATTATTAAAAATATTTAAAATTTTATTAAAAGTTAAATTTTTACATCATAAATAAATAAAAATGCAACAATA
Organism: Protocalliphora azurea; assembly: GCA_932274085.1. Lineage (NCBI taxonomy): Eukaryota > Metazoa > Arthropoda > Insecta > Diptera > Calliphoridae > Protocalliphora > Protocalliphora azurea. Next base: position 76,031,446 of record OW026521.1, on the reverse strand, counting down.
AATACCACAAAACATTGATGATTCACTTTGAATTCGCATTTTATTGTAGACAAATGTTTTAGAATTTCGGTTTAGAAATGAAATAAATGGTTTTATTGGAGGTTGACCTGCAGAGCAAAAAAATTCCGCTGGTTTATTTTCAGGGAAAGAAAAATCGACCCAATGCTGTCCAGGCTTATAAGATGGATCAGTGTTGGTTATGTAAAATGATGGTTTTGTTACAGGTGCCTTGGGTAATTTATTACTCGCAAAAACTCCTTTAAAATTATATTTTGTATAATTATTTGAATTTAAAGTATTTATAATATTTATTGACTTCATAGCGTTTGAATTATAGTGCGAGACTTATCAATTTCTATTATACTGTCAAATTCACAATATACTAAGCAGGTAATTGCCTCTGTTATGGGTTTCCCGAAACGTCCTTCTATTCGAATAGTTCCTTGATTTATTAAATTTCCACAATTAGAATTATTATTGTGATCTGGTGTTAAATCAAAAGTTAGTAAAATAAAATAAGCTATCAAAAAGTTCATTTGTAATTTGATGACCCTTATCAAAATGATGGATTCCGGTACCTTTAAATAGAGTTTGATAACCACGAGTGCTTAATATTCATCCATTGTTGTAGTTAAATTCTATTGCCTGTGCTGGAAATTGTACTCCATTAACAACCAAATTAAATCTTTGTAAATTAAAATGCTGAAAGTTGTATGGATTTTCTTTTCTATCTCCAGTATAAGCTTTGTTAGACACCACTCCAAAAATTAAGAAATTTAGTAATTGTCAAAGTATAACATTATCCAGATATAATGAATGGTGTCCTGGATGTATAGTGAAGTTCTTAATTTCTACTCTCTTATATGGGTAAATTCCATTTTTGCTTTGTAATACATTATGATGTGCCATTAATATACTACTATTGATAGTAAGATGTATTCTTAGATGAGATTCATTTTTATCCCCACAGTCTAAAATATAAAATTCTGGTTTCTCTAAATTTAATGTAATCTTTAGATCAACATTATTAAGCAAGTACTTTTAATGATTATATACATCTACATGAAGTTTTCCGAAAATCTCCAACTTTTTCCCATCCTTAAATAATTTTTTCTTTTATCTAAACCGGGATTTTCTTTATCGATTAATGAATTAATTTTATTCATATCAGTAGCACAACCACATGATTCAAGATGGGTAGATCTAGCATCATTTCCATAATTGAGCAATGTTTCCATATATGCTCTATAGTGATAGTTGTTGTCAGGTTGAAATACATTTTTATTGTTAAACTGAACTGTATAATTCCTAAATATGGAATACAACAAGTAATTAACAACAACTCCAGTTCCTTTGAATTCAAGCACTAGTCTGAGATAAATACTATTAAGATCTCTATATATTTCACCATGATACAAATTAAATTGTTGTCCAATGAATCAATTGGATTATAAAATATTTCTTCTGTTTTAATTACACTAGTTTGAATTGGGGGAGATTCAAATAAATCCAATCCACTTTTCATACATTCTATAAATCTCGATATTTTAAATTTCTAAAAATATCGTTGAAGTTCTTTCGTCCACAACGTTTGGATTTATTATGTGGTTTTTGTTTTAAGCGCTTAAGTTTTATATGCTTCCCTTTACCTTTCTGCATAATTTTTCTCCCTTGAATAAATAGAATACCTTTCACATTTTTTGTTCCGATTTCCCCAAAAATTTCTTTTCCAATGTCTAATGACTTATTTTTAAAATATTTTAATACTGTTCTCAAAAATGGTTTCAGGTGTGAAAGATGAAAACAGTGATCCAATACCACGTCCATATTGCACAAACCTTGGTGTATGATATATTTCACCAATATTTTTAACATTATTTCCAGACTGATTATTATAATAATTTGTATACATCACATCCATGGTTATTACAAAAATGATTTAAAATTTTACTAAACATTTATTTTATATATTTTTAAAGTGTAGAGTACAATAAACTGGTATGAATTAATTCAAACTTATTATTCCTCCTTCATCATTTCAAGTCATTATAGATATATTATTAATGTTATAAGATTAAATAGGAAAATATTCAATTCTATTAAAATTAATATAATTTTTCAATGTGGATATTGAAAATATTTTCAAACATTTAGTTTTTTTATTACCTACATGTCGTGGTTTAATTATATCAGTGTAAATAAATACAATTTCATTTATATCTGGTGAAAAGACTTTAGTAAAATAATTTGTCATGTTATCTGAAAATTTGGTTACAGATTTGTGCACGATGTGGTTTGTTGATGTTAAAATGGAATAATTTTCAACGTTTTCTAATTCATGTCTACTAGTATAAGAATCAAATTCGCTGTCTTTCTTTTCTGTTGCTAAATTTGTTTGTGAGTTCTTTAACTTATTTAAAAGATCTGATTTTTTTTATTATTTTTTTTTTTTTTTTATTATTCAGATTTGTTTTATTATTCAGATTGGGGTTTGTTTTCATAAAATCATTAGAGTTTTTTAAGAGTTCGTGAAATTTTAACTTAATGTCTTCATATTCATTATTTGCACTATATTGCAGTTCTTAAGTAGTTTTCTACGCTTGTAATACTCTCGTATTCTTCTCGATGATCTATTGGGTTTGTGTAATCCTGTTCCTGGCGCTATTATATTCCTCCAGTCGTAGATGATAATGTCTCTGTAATGGGTGTATTTTAGTTGAATCAGTTTTATTTATTATATCCGGTGAATTTGTAGTAGCAGTGTTTAAAAGTTGGTTTAAATCCGGTAAGTTAATGTTAATGTTATTAAATTTTGGATTTAGTTTGGATGTCCGTCCTACTTTGAACGCACAAAAAGACTGTTCATGGTTCAAGACAGTCTATGAAACTATGACCAATTTCATCACAACTCCAACAAATTCCGGTTTTAATCATTAAACAAACCTCTAGGACTTCGTTTCTCTCACTGTCCTCAATGTCATTTTCCGAGTCCTTAACAATGACCTCCGACACTAAACCCTTTTGAAAATAACGTTTATTTGAACTACAAAGTAACACATACTTCATAAATTTTTCGTGTTTTCTAACAGCGAGTCTTAGGTCAGCAACACGAGTAATATCTAGGTGAAGAAGTTCATGCTTCAACTCAGGTCTCAAATTACTTTGAATTGTCTCACACAATTCAAAATCTGTAAGAGGTAACCTGTCACACAAAACCATAATGGCATCGAAGTACTCGTCAAATGTTTCGTTCAATCGTTGTTTTCTTCATAATATATCATCTTTCATGTCAAAGTCCGTCAAATAGTCCTTGAATTGGCGCTTTAAAGCTTCACATATATCATCCCAGACTATTCTACCCTTAATTCTATGATACCGCCAAAAACCATTTTAACGCTTTACCCTCAAATAAAATGTAAATATGTTCACAAACAAGCCTAAAATCGCCCCGCAAATTATCCTTCGTTAATGTCCTTATCCGATATATAAATTCATCTGTAGTAACGTCCGATGTGTCGCCAGTAAATCTAATTCGCCAATTACGAATTACATTCAAAACTCTTTCCGAATTTCTATCAGCATCATTAGTATTATAATGAGAATTCCGATTCTCCCTCTCTGTTCGTCCATTGCGTGAATCTAAACTTTTATTATCTTCGTCACGGTTAATGTGTTCACTATCGGATTGTTCTATACGTGGTGTAGGTCTTTCTCGGAAGTTTGATTCCTGATTTGCCAAATTCAATTCTCGAAATCCATCAGCTAACATATTTATTACCTCTTACCTAAACCTTTCAAAGATTCATCTACAATCCGCTGTATTCTATTATCTTCTACACTACTTTGTTCCGTAACTACTCTTCGAGATTGCTGTCGAATTCTCGGTCTACCAATTGGATTCGTATGAACTGCTGTATCTCCTCCAACTTCCTGATGTAAAGATATCAGATATGAGCCTCTTCCTCAACTTGAGACGAAATATCCCCTACACTACGAACTAACGGCATTTTTTTTACTAATCTTATCAAAAACAAACGAAAATAAAATCACTCAAAGAATTCAATAAACAAAAGATTAAAAAAATTAACTCTAAAGAGTAAAAGCTCTAAACAAATACTCGAAAACTATAACGTTGAATAAAATTCTCAAAGTTCAAAAGATAAAATTTACGAATATCACAAGCAAGATATATTTATTTCGGTGAAGTATTTTGGTATGGATATGTATAAAAATATAACAAAATCGAAATAGTAAAGTCAAATAATAAACAAAGAAATAAACTATAATCAATATGGAAGAAAAAAAAAAATAACTTGAACATACTCTTCTACGGTTTGTATCAATAAATATGTCATCAACATTTACTATAAGAAATATAAAGAATAGCTCAGATGCTATATATACTAAAATACTGAGCTAAAGAAAATATAGGAGTTGATAATCTGTTACAGGAAAATACTCAATTAAAAATCGATATATTTTAGATCCATACAGCAGAAATATTACTTAAAATAGAAAAAGAATTAGAATAGAGTAATATTCAAACGACAATTGAACCGATATAAACCAGTAAAACTACTCAAGTTAGCAGTTGCATAACTAAATGTCTAATCATGACCATACTCAATAACATAAAATATATCTTTATTAATGTCAAAAACTTTAGTCAAGGTTATTTTTTCCATATAAACAAAACAATTCTCAAGTCTATTTTCCACCTTACAAAAACAAAAATAACCTTATAAAAATATGTTGATGAATAAACCAAAAATACTCAAACGCTATACAAGTCATCAGTTTTTAATTTCTTCACAGTTAAAAGTGTATAAAAATTGTCTCCCTGTTAAATTGTTTGTATGTACTTTTAATACAATTACTTACATACATATTATTATACAAAATAAATACATTGGTTTTTAATTTCATAAAATGCAAAACAATTTTTCCTCCTATTAATGCACATACAAGAAAAAATAACAAAAACAAATTCATTGGTTTTCAATTTCATACAAACAATTTGCTCTTCAAAATTGCTCTTTCTCTTCATTAAAAACAAAAACAACTATTGCCTTCCCATTTCCCTACTACTTCCAATCTTTCTTGTTTGTGTGGATATAAAATTTGTACTGTTTTTGTGAGAATCAATTCCTTTAAATTCAAGTATCATTGTTTTTAAAAACTAACTGTAAAAAAAAGCTTTATAATAAAGATGTCACATATAAAAATTCAAAATTTTCTTCAAGATTCTGATGGTTTAATTTTTGTTGAACATCACAAAACACTGGAAGAGTATTTAGCACTTATTAATAAAACTGGGAATTATAATGAAGAACTTATATCATCTAAATATGGATTTCACTTCAAAATTTGTTCATGATCGGATGACAAAGCAAGCGTTTGTCCTGATACTTGTAATTGTAGAACGCATAAACAACTTATAAGCAAAATAGAGGATTTTATAAAAAGATATTATTTTTTATCTAAACGTCTAAAATAAGTAAATAGGGAAAATCTTTTTAGTTTCAAATATGTTAATTTTAAAGTAAAAAAATAATAATAAAAAATAATACATTACACAAATTTTTTGTTTTTTTTTTCTTTATTATAACTTCTGGCAATTTTCAACTTGGTAAGGGTCTTGTGAGTTTTGAATTTTAGAAATAATTTTACTAAATAATTGACTATCTATCAAGAACAACATATTCAGAGTAATGAATACATCCAACAACACTAAAATTGGATCAAATTATACTTCAAACAAGGGTCAAATTGAAATTCAAGAAATCTTAATACTACCGCCTATAGACATTCCACTATTCCTCGCATTGCATAATGGTCGTGATAAAATTCTAATGGAAGTTTTACTAAATGTGGAAAAAGAACTTGGAATAAAAACAAAATAATATATATTGTTACGTTTTTACCTTTTAAAAACGGTTGTTTATTTCCTTTAAATAAACTTGTACTTTGATTGCAAATAACAGCAGTTTAGTAGTTTAAAAGTTGTAACGACTCTTTATTTTATTTAAAAATGTACAACAATAACAATTTAAATAGTTACTTGCGTTCTAATATAAACACACACTTAAATTACACAGTTTATACAACACACTTTAATAATGTACAAGATTATACAGCCAAGGTAGTTAATTTGTCTTTACTTAACGACGCTTCCAATTAGACTGACCCAATGGTGTTCTCACGGCCAATTTATATACACTGTATTACCTACTAGATGCTTCTTGAAAGCTCTATATCTTTCTACAATGTTCTTAACGGACAAACTACAGCTTTTGATGTTAATGTTAGCAGTTTAAACATTTAGTGTTGCCATACTTAAAAACAATGGTGAAAGCTTTTTATTCAATGTTGTACGTTTAGAACTATGTTAATAATTTTTACAGCTATGTTAACTGCTGTTAACATAAACGGAAATGCCTATAAGCATTGAGAAAGACTTAAACCAGCAGTTAAAACCGTTATATTTGGATTCAAGTACAATTTCGTAACAATATTTTTCTTATTTATTTATTTATTTTTATTTTCTATAAAAACAAATAAAAGTATTTAAATAAACTTAAAACTAACATATCATTTTCATGTAAATTAAAATAATTAAAAATATTTAAAATTTTATTAAAAGTTAAATTTTTACATCATAAATAAATAAAAATGCAACAATAAATACCACAAAACTTTGATAATTCAATTTGAATGCGCATTTTATTGTAGACAAATGTTTTAGAATTTCGGTTTAGAAATGAAATAAATGGTTTTATTGGAGGTAGATCTGCAGAGCAAAAAAATTCTGCTGGTTTATTTTCAGGGAAATAAAAAGCGACCCAATGCTGTCCAGGCTTATAAGATGGATCAGTGTTGGCTATGTAAAATGATGGTTTTGTAATAGATGTCTTGGGTAATTTATTACTCACAAAAACTCCTTTAAATTTATATTTTGTATAATTATTTGAATTTAAAGTATTTATAATATTTATTGAGTTCATAGCGTTTGAATTATAGTGCGAGACTTATCAATTTCTATTATACTGTCAAATTCATAATATACTAAGCAGGTAATTGCCTCCGTAATTGGATTCCCAAAACGTCCTTCCATTCGAATATTTCCTTGATTTATTTTATTTATATTTAATTATATTTAATTTCCACAATTAGAATTATTATTGTGATCTGGTGTTAAATTAAAATCTAGTAAAAAAAATCCGCCATTAAAAAGTTTCTTTGTAATTTGATGACCTTTATAAAAATGATGGATTCCGGTACCTCCATTATTGTAGTTAAATTCTATTGGCTGTGCTGGAAATTGTACTCCATTAACAATCAAATTAAATCTTTGTAAATTAAAATGTTGGAAGCTGTATGGATTTTCTTTTCTATCTCCAGTATAAGCTTTGTTCGACACCATTCCAAAAATTAAGAAATTTGGTAATTGTCCAAGTATAACATTATCTAGAGATAATGAATGGATGTATAGTGAAGGTTTTAATTTCTGCTCTCTTATATGGGTAAATTGCATTTTTGCTTTGTAACACATTATGATGTGCCATTAATATACTACTATTGATAGTAAGATGATTTATATATAAATTAGCTTCATGTATTCTTAGATAAGACTAATTTTTATCATCACTTTCTAAAATATAAAATTCTGGTTTCTCCAAATTTAATTTGACCTTAAGATCAATATTATTAAGCAAGTACTTTTGTTGATTAAATACATCTACATGAAGTTTTCCGAAAAACTCCACCTTTTTCCCATCCTTAAATAATTTTTTTCTTTTATCTAAACCGGGATTTTCTTTATCGATTAACGAATTAACTTTATTCACATCAGTAGCCCAACCACACGATTCAAGATGGATAGATCTAGCATCATTTCCATAATTGAGCAATGTTTCCATATATGCTCTATAGTGATAGTTGTTGTCAGGTTGAGATACACTTTTGATATTAAAATAAACTGTATAATTCCTAAATATGGAATGCAACAAGTTATTAACAACGCCTCCAGTTCCTTTGAATTCAAGCACTAGTCTAAGATAAATACTATTAAGATCTCTATATGTTTCACCATTCCCCAATGATACAAATTCAATTGTACTAGAGTTGTCCAATGAAGCAATTGGATTATAACATATTTCTTCTGTTTTAATTACACTAGTTTGAATTGGGGGAGATTCAAATAAATCCAATTCACTTTTCATTCTATAAGTCCCGACATTTTAAATTTCCAAAAATATCGCTAAAGTTCTTTCCTCTACAACGTTTGAATTTATTATGCGGTTTTTGTTTTAAGCGTTTAAGTTTTATATGCTTCCTTTTACCTTTCTGCATTGTTTTTATTTTTTCAATAGTAGCTTCTTTGATATTATTCATAATTTTTCTCCCTTGATTAAATAGAATATTTTTCACAGGGTTTGTTCCGATTTCCTCCAAAATTTCTTTTCCAATGTCTAATGACTTATTTTTTAAATAATTTAATCCTGTTTTCAAGAATGGTTTCGGGTGTGAAAACAAAAATGAAAACAGTGATAAAATATCACGTCCATATTGCACAACCCTTGGTGTATGATATATTTCACCAATATTTTGAACATTATTTCCAGACTGATTATTATAATAATTTGTATACATCACATCCATGTTTATTACAAAAATGATTTAAAATTTTACTAAACATTTATTTTATATATTTTTTAAAGTGTAGAGTACAATAAACTGGTATGAATTCATTCAAACTTATTATTCCTCCTTCATCATTTCGAATCATTATAGATATATTATTAATGTTATAAGATTCAATAGGAAAATATTCAATTCTATTAAAATGAACATAATTTTTCAATGAGGATATTGAAAATATTTTCAAACATTTAGTTTTTTTATGTAGGTACATGTCGTGGTTTAATTATATCAGTGTAAATAAATACAATTTCATTTATATCTGGTGAAAAAACTTTAGTAAAATAATTTGTCATATTATCTGAAAATTTGGTTAAAGATTTGTGCAGAATGTGGTTTGTTGATGTTAAAATGGAATCCTTTTCAACGTTTTCTACTTCATCCCTACTAGTATAAGAATCAAATTCGTTGTCTTTCTTTTCTGCTGCTAAATTTGTTTGTGAGTTCTTTAACTTATTTAAAGGATCTGATTTTTTATCACTTAAATCTTTTTTTTTCTGTGGATACATTCTGTGGATACATTTTTTTGAAGTATCATTTAATTTATTCAAAAGTTTTGTTTTAATTATTCAGACTGGGGTTTGTTATCATAAAATTATTAGAGCTTTCTAAGAGTTCGTGAAATTTTAACTTAATGTCTTCATATTCATTATTTGCACTATGCTTTGATATTGAAATTTTATTTCGTTTTCTACGTTTAACAATATTTTGATTATTTCTTTCCAGTAATGAAAATGAAATATCTGATAATCCAACTACCCAGTGATCATCCAAATTTAGAGATTGTGTTAGCAAATTTGTAAAAGTGTTTGGAGTATTTTTATAAATATCCATTGAATTATTACTTAATAAAGTAACATAAATATTTTCTTCTTGTATACTTGAAGCCATCTTTAAAAAGAATGATCAATATAGTATGTTGTTTGTTATACATATATTATTTACTAATATCGTTCTGATGAATCCATGAATTATATTCTTTTCTCCCTTTCGCTTTAAAATTTTTTCTACCAAAAAAATGTTTGGGGCTTTTGTTTTTAACAATTCTTCTTCATAAAATCCACTTTTAATTATATTTCCATTAAAATCTACAAGTTGATATGTTATAGGATTGGTTACGTAAATTTTTTTTATCTTAAAAAACCTCTGTAGACCAATTTGGTGTATATTCCTTCTCAAAATGATTTTTATATTTACTAATGCGAACTAAATAATTTATTTTATATTTTCCTCCTTTGAAAACCTTCAAATTACTGTATACAGTATTAAGAAGCTTTTGTTAATTTTTCTTATTAACTGAATTGGCTGTTGTTTTTATAGAACGATGATATGAAGAATTATATTATTTCAATAATTTATTTAATATATCTATTCATTTATAATTTCCCTGCATACTAAATTGTTTCCACATTTTCTAGTTCTATTAAAACGTTCAACTATTGATGCCTTCATACTTGAAAAAGTGTGTTAATGATTAATTTTATATTCCTTCATAAGAGTTTTAAAGTGGATATTATAAAATTCTTTTCCTTGATCAGAATGGATATTTTTGTTTAATATGTTTTAATGCTTTCGAAATTTCTATTCCTGTTTTAGTTTTTAGTGGTAATGCGTAGTGGTATGCATACTTTGAAAATACATCAATTACAGTAAACATATATTTAAAACCTTTATTAAATTTTGCATACGGTATCATTTCCACTAAGTCAATCTGCCATGTATCTAAAATACCCTTTTGAATAAATCGTCGGCGCTGAAAGCTCTTTCTCGCTTGACGATGTAGTTCATCAACAAGAATTCTTTTACTCATTTTTATATTTATATTTATAGAATGTTAATGATTCACTTCATTTAAATGTCGTGTACTAAAGTGTAAACATGTTTCAACAGTTTATATATCCATTCACTCTGATGATTTGTGGTCCCTCTGGTTGTGGGAAATCCACATTTATTATGAATTTGATAAAAAATCAACATATAATATCTAAAAACATAGATCGTGTTATTTGGTGTTTTGCAGAAAAAATTCTCTTTCGAGAATTAACAATGTAGAGTTTATACAAGGTATTCCAGAGGATTTTGTTACTGCAAAATATTAATCGGCTTTATTAATATTGGATGATTTAATGCTTGAATCATCTAATAAAAAAGTGTGTGAACTTTTTACTAAGGGATCTCATCATAGAAATTTAGCTGTGATTTTAGTAACACAAAACATTTTTCATAAAGGTGCTTATTCCAGAGATATTTCTTTAAACTCTAAATATATAGTTATGTTTAAAAATCCTAGGGATAAATTTCAATTTCAATATTTAGCTCGCCAAGTATACCCAGAAAACTCAAAAGCTCTGGTTGATGTATATAATAACTGTACGCAGCAGGCTCATGGTTATTTATTAATTGATCTCACTCAACAAATACACAACGCATTAAGATTTATAACGGATATTTTCAATAAAAGTCACTATTTAATATTTGCAAATATAAACAATGACCTCGAACCTAAAACTGTTGAAGGAGAAAAAACATATTCTTTACGTTTTTAAGAACGCAGATCCTAAACTACGAAATACAAAACTGAAACATGTTGATGATGTTGTTATTAAAACAATAAATGAAATACTTTTTAATATAATTAATGAGAACCATAAAATCAATAAATCAGTTTTTGACAAAATAAAACCATATAAAAATACAATTAGAAAAGTTTCTTCACCAGAAGCCTCAATGAAACAAAAGAGGAAACATCTAATTCAAAAAGGAGGATTTCTACCAATTATTATTTCATCCGTTTTAAGTGCAGTTATTGGAAAAATTTTAGAAAATGTCAAATAATTTATCCAAATTAATAGTTCTTAATCCATCAACTTACGATAAATTTAAAATTAAATATTCTGATTCCAATTTTCTACATCGAAAACTAATACCACACTAAAAGATATTAATAAATGGTATTATATTAAACAGGAATTAGCCAAATATTTAATTGGAAGCCAAATATCATCTTCTCATCAAACTAGAAATTCTAAATTGAGTAACCTACATGATAATGAAACACAAACTAGGAAAATATATAAGAAACATATTGAAACTCAAACAATGCAACCAGAGTCAAGTAATCTAATATAAATTTACCTGAGGAAATTTATACTAATGAAAGTTATGATGAAATATATATGGATACAACAGTACAAAAACTAGTAGGATTACTTCTGGCTCGTCAGCAGCTAAAAGACTTAAACATTTTTCAATTAAATGAACACCAAAAATAAGAATATTGTCAAAGGATGAAAATCACAAAAATTTGAAGCAATCAACTTTACCATACCAATATTCTCCTCGACTAACTAGAAATCGTAAAAAGTTAGATTATGAAATAGAAAATGTACAATGAAAAAATATTTAAAAATAAAACACATTTATTATATAATAAAAGACATATATTTATTATTGTTTCATTATTATAACATAAATATCAGTGTCATTGTTTTTAAAAAATATATTTTAATAATATCTTAAGGAGTTAACTCTATTCAATAGAAATATATACAAAATTATTAAATGTACAACTTAAACATCTACATTCATTAAATATTCATCATCTGATGAATCTTTTAAAAATTCTATATACTCACTATGAATATTCAAGAAAATATCGTCATCTATCTCTGTAAAAAAGTTATCAAAGTCACTTTGAAGTCTAAAATATCCTCGCGCATAAGTATTTATTTGGTCAGAAGCAATAATTCTTTTATCATACGCATAACTCAAAACAACTTTATGTAATTTCTGTGTATACAACTGATGAAACATCTATCTAAATGTATGCATTGTATCATTGTATCTTTCAAATAATGACCTTTTCTTGTTTATTATTGATAAATTTTTCATACATAATTTTTTAACACCTTTAGACTTCTTAACTTCTTCCATGTCAACTGTTTTGAATGAACACATTTTTGATCGAAGTTCCACAAATTCTTTCATAATTTTCCCGCTATTTTCCTCTTTCATCTTGCCTAGAACTTTCTTATTTAATATTGGGAGTTTAAATATGTTATTGGGATGATACTCTGATGTATCAAACCTTAAGGCAATATCTTCACGAATATCACTATAAAAATCATCTGTTTTTATAGTGTATATGAATGAGTCTGTATACATATAATTCAAGGTTAAATTCGATTGAAATTTATATTTCATGTATTTATAATGAAAATCATACATTTTCCATTTTGAGAGTTCCAACACGGCAAAGCCTAAATAAATTGGTTTGTTGTAAGTTATTTGCATAACCTTTAACTGAACTGCAAACATGTTTTCTGAAAATTGAGTTATACTCGAAAAATTAGGCTTTGAAATTACTGCTCTAGCTCCTAAATGATTACGCCTTGTTGTTTCCTAATCTGTAACAATTTTTATATCTTTGCGTTTATGAAAATTTTCCATAGTTTTTTCATATACACAATTATTTAATAATTCAAAAAAACTCTTTTTCAAAAGCATTTTTTGCTCTTGTTCTGTGTTATGTATTCAAATCTATATATGTTTTTAACCATGGAGACTGTCGAAATTTTAATGCTCTGTGTATTTTTTTTAATATCAGTCCATTCTTTAAATATTGTTTAATAAAACAGAAATGGTTTTTGATATATATTCTCTGAGTAATACACATTGGCATATATTTTTAAGATATGTAGAAATCCATTTAAGGAAAACAGGAGAAAATCCGAGTTTATCCAATTTGAACAATAGGAGATCGTGATTTACTTTATCAAAAGCTTTACTGAAATCTGTGTATATTGCGTCTGTCTGTAAACCTTTTCTAAATCCATGTTGAAATGGCGAAAGATAACATACAACTTGATGCGAAAGGATTTCAGTAACTATCTTTTCGAAAAGTTTTGGAATAACACTTAATTTAGCAATACCTCTATAATTGGAAATGTTGGATTTGATTCCGGATTTAAATAAAGGTATAATATAAGATTTCCTCCAAACTTCTGGAAAGTAACCACTAAATGTTGATATGTTGCATAAGTAGGTTATTGGAGATATAAGATAATATATAAATTTCGTATGAACACAGCTTGAACATCGTCAGGTCCACATTTGTCAGAATATTTTAGATTCTGTACAGCTCTCAGTACCATCGATTTATCTAATGTTGGACAATTTATTAAGGGTGCAACAGGAATTGGATATGGATAATTGGAAAGTTGATGTAAATCTTTATCAGAATAAGCGGATGAGAAGAAAGCAGCAAACATATCGCAAATATCTGCATCGTTCGAGGATTCTTTATCTCCAAATTTCATCATGGACGGATATCCAGAGACTCGACGCTTAGAATTTACGAACTGGTATAAGAAGATTTATTCAATTCATTTTAAATTCGAATATATAATTAATAATATAGCACTAAATCACAAAAATGAGTTTAAAATTTAAAAACATAGTTAGACACATATATTTTATATTTTTATTTTTATTTATATTTTTTTAATTTAGAATGAAAATAAGTAAAAGTAAAATTTTGCAAATAATATTTAATTATTTAATTAACATGTATACCTTACATATTAATTAAATGTAGTGATAATATTATAGCTTTAACATTTTTTAACAAATTTATTAAAACCTATTCGTTTCTATATATTTTTTACATTATTTTCTCTTTCCTATAATGCAAAGATGGTTGTTTTCATTAGTTCAAAATATAATTAGAATTTGTAGTTAATATCATTTATTGGTCATATATATGTTATTATTTTCTTATGAATACCTGATGTAATAGTTTTCTTTATTGTTATTATCTTTCTTCTTTCGTTGGTAAATTTTGTACAAACAACGATAGCGAAAATAGAATAAAAACAAATCAAAAGATCGTTAAGTTATGACGTTGGTTTGATCTGTATGTGTTTTTTTTTTCTTTTTTATTATTTGCCATTACTTTATTCTAGTTTTTGATGTTTTTGGGTTTTCTTTCGCTAACTCAAAAACCGACTTTATACGTTCTTTTATTTTTTATGCTCGGGTTCCTTAATTGTTGTTTGTAAAAACAAAAGTAGGAATGCAAGAGAAAACAAATGGGTGTTCACTTACCACTGTATCGCTATCTGAAGAATGCCTCCTTAGGAACTCGAAGGAGGATTTAGTGCTGTGGGAAGAAATTATAAATCTGGTTGCTCCTGCATATTGTAAAGATATTTTGATAATTGCCAACAGGTTTTGAATTTTTTTCTTTTTACTTATAACACTTCTGGTTTTCATTTGTTATTCTTTTTACAGATTTTTCCCATTAGAATTTCAAACTTATATGAATTGCACTTTTTACATATTTTTGAGGTTTCGTTCGCTTTGCTTATTAATAAAAAAATTTTCTTATGTACTTATTTCTTATTTACATATTTCTTTAAGAGATTATGTAAACTTTTTAAATTAAATTTGATTAGAGATAACCCATTTTAAGCGTTTTTGTTTTTTTTTTTTTTTAATTTAAATGATCACACTTGTTCACTATTTCATTAGGTATTGTGGCAAATTTACTTATGGTGTTAGTGTGTTTGAAAACACTTTAGAAAATTTTAATCTTGAATTCTTCGGGAAACTTATAACACTGAATTTGAAGGTTATTTTTGAGGTATGAAATTTCTTAATTTTGATGAGCTATGTATAAATTTTACTGCGGACAATTTTGATGAGAAGAGAATATGTACAAAATTTGCTGCGGACAATTTTGAGCAAGATGACGGACAGTTGATAAAATGCAGGTATTCAAATTGCGTTGCTGTTACAGCAGGTAGATATTAGATCGATTATGACAGATAAAAATAAAGGGTAACTGAAGAATTAATCTAATAAGAAAACAATATTATTAGAGATTATTAAAGAAAATATAAAGAAATCTTACCTATGAAGTGGTGGCAGGCATACGGCAGGTTTTATGTGTTTGAGTGCTTTCTTGTTCCTATTAGAGATGCCGATGGATGTGCAATTGAAGAAATTAACCATTGAGTTTTTTCATCTTAAGTTTTTATTATCTTGAGTTTTATAGGTTTCTATGGTTCTGGCAGAATCTTGAATGCGATTTTATATTCTATTGTATAATTGTGTTGGCTATTACCACTATGGACAATAAAAGTGTTATTAACAATTATTTTTCTAACAATTATGAATATTTGTAAATTAGGGGAAAATATAATTAAATAAATAATTACTTATTTAGTAGATTTTGGTTTTAGAAATAGATGTGGATGTACAATATTTTATAAATATATTTTTATCTTTAGAATGAATTCTTAATCTGTGTGTGGTCGCTTGAATGGCTGGACGAAAAAAGTAATGCCGTTCAGTTAAGAAAAAAAATGAAAGCTCGTTACGAAAATAATTGTAATAGACCAATCATTAACTGTCAAAAGTTTCAGACATTGCGATTTTACATACGAATAATATTTATTCGTTAACTAATTAATAAAAGGAGTACAGTTTTTTCTCTTAATGTAAGCGTTATTAATATTAACTAAAATTATGCTCATATCTCTGGTGGATTGATTATCAAATGAATGAAGACATCTACTCTGAAATAAATTTTATGTTAGAGTTAATTTAGGTTCTCTTTTTTTAATTATTTTTCTAGAGATGAATAAAATGACATAGATACCTCCCCATGAGGATTAAAAAAATAGTGTATATCACTATTCCAAAATTAAAATATTTCTTTATATCTAACAAGGGGTCTCACATATTCGAAAAAAATTATTTTATGATAATTTCGGATTTAAGATCCAGATTTAAAGGAATAAACGACACGTTCTATTTCTTGAAAAATTAGGAGAATTTTTGTTGATATCATAAACGACCGTTACATTTTCTTCAACTGTTACAAACGTTGATAACGATATACATTGTTCTTTATTAAGAGGAATTACTTTTATATCTCCTTCAATTTGTGAAAGTTCTTTCATAAATAAGTGACAATCATAAGAGGAAAAATTACGAATACCGGTATGAATTTGGCTATTTTATAATTAATATTTCATGAGCTATGGGCTGCTCCTCTAAATTTGCCAGCTAAATGACAATGATTATACAATATTGTTTTATCATAGGAGAGTGCTGTCATTGGTACGACCTCATTTTAATAGTTTTCTTCAATTTCTTTTGTATTATTAATTAAATTTTTTATGAATACAGTAAGAGCATCATAACCAAAATAAATATTAATCATATCTAAGTTATCATTAAAACTACACTTAATATAATAACTAAAGGCATAAGCTATATGTTTTTGTATATTTATTTGCTCGTTATAAATTTTTCCAAATATGTCTCAAAATCAGCATATACAACGAACAGTACATCTAACTGCTTCTGATAGTTTTTAAAATATAGAATGTTATCATCACCCTCTGGCATTTTAGGTACCACTTTTTTGCAGTTACGATCATGGTCTTGCATTATTTTCTCATTTGGGGAGTACTGAAGACATGCATTACAAATGTAAACTCGTCCATGGCGGGAATTTAGACTTGATCTTACTAATCTGAAATATTTGAATAATAATAATTAAAATTATAAAATATATATGTTTAATCTTTTATTTAAATTACCATCCGATATCTTTAATAAAAACGTAGTGACACCATTCTTCGTCCATAAGAAGAAGAAGATTTATGTGATGATTCCTTACCGCAGATGTGAGATAATATGGTCCAACTATAGTATTGCCTTCGCAGCCAAATACATTAATGCTAACATTTCCATTATTAGTTTCAAATATTTTTATGTCTTTTAATTTCATTGGAAATTCTAGTTTTTCCAAATTTAACAGTTGATTTTCCACACATATTTTCTCATCATCTATTTGAATATTTCCAAATCCATTACAATTCAAAAATTCATTTGTTTCATTATATAAGAATGAAGCTATGATACACCACTTGAAACAATATTCATCATCGTTTGGATAGTTGAAACAGGCATCTTTTTCCTTTATCCAATGTGGTAATGGTATATATTTGGAGCCTCTATTGAATGAATCCTTATTTACATTTATTTCCAAATGCTTCATTCGTATTAGGGACCATCCACTATCCCTCTCCCGGAATTCTGACATTTTTTTACATATATACGTGTATTGTGCTTTCAAAGATTCTTCAATACTATCACTTATGGTTAAAAGTGACTCTTTTGTTCTATGCGTTATGGTGGTTAGCATTATTTCATCTTCTATAACTTTAATGTATTCGAACTCTACTTCTCAATTGTACTTCAATGCTATGTTTTTATTTATAGCATTCTCCAAAATTTCAAAAAATTCATGGCTTACATCTTCCAAAAACTCTTGAGGATGCAGAATTTCCTCTTTTTGGTTTCTGTAGAGGTATGTCAGAATTCTTTTTTGTTTAATTAAGATTTTCATAAATTATAAACGTAAAAAAAAATAAAAATGACTCAAATAGAGGGATAGGAAGAGAAGAAACATAAACGCTGATGACTCAAAGTGTAGCCTAAGGTGTTAACTGCTACACTAATCCGAGACCACTCGCCATGCTGATATGGAACCATTTTTATCAGTCCAATAAGAAAATAATAGAAAAAAAAAACCTACATATCACATACCATTAACTTCTCCTTTCCTATTAAAAAAAAATTCAAAATTCCATATTTTATAAAAATCAAATATAAATAATTTCATTTATTAATTAAATTTAAATGATAACAAATTAAAATTGGTAATTTAATTTTTAAAGCAAGAATGGTCACCATTTAGTTATATATTTTATAAAATTTATCATAAAGAAAACCAAAAAAAATATGCATTTTTATAAATTTTCATCTTTTTTAAGACAAAAAGAGTCCTATATTTTGCTTTGTCCCCTTTTTCACTAACTTTGTACACATTTCTTAAAATGTTTTTTTAATGTCAATATTATTCATTATTAAATACAAATTTTATCAAAAAATTCACTTATTCACACACTGCACAATATAAAGTAATACGTTTACTTATTTTACCAACAGGTACTCTAAAACCATCATACGCCATTTACACCAAACAAAAACAAGTAGTTTTGGGCTTTATTTGGTTTTTGAATAAAAAACTATGTCAATTTGTTGTTTTTTTTTTTCAATACAAATCAAAAACCATTTTCAACTAGTTTTTATTGAAAACCAAATAAAAACCACTAAAATAACTATTTATGATACATCCTGTTTAGCAAATTTTAATACCGTAGCTTTTATATATAAAGAGAAAAATAAAATTTCAAATTTATAGAAATTATTTGTTTTGTTTATGATATTATTACAATAAATAATTTATTAAAAATTGTTAAAATATGTTTTAATACTGAAGAAGAAATTTTAAAAATTCGGCATATTATTAGCGGTACTATTTTATTAAGTTGAAAAATTTTAGAAAATAACTATATCTTGGTGGAATAAAACAAATAACTTTAAAAAATAATCCTTGAAACCAAAGAATCTCAGTGATGCCAAATGGAATATTGTGGCAATAAATCGCGATTTCTAACCGACAGTTTCTATTGATGATGAATATCTGGGTTGTTCTAAGGAATATATTGTAAAATTTCGAGATTTTTTTTACTTATTCCTATTTTGAAAAACTTAAAAAATCATAAAAGCATGTAACTTTTAACACCAATATCTCGGAGGCTACTTAACACATTAAGACAATTCAAATTTAAATTGTATTGTTGTCGTCATCAACTAAAAGATTCAGAAAATCATTCAAATTTTCAAAAAAATGCACTTTAGTGCAATTGCAAGTTTAAATGCAATTTTCGTTGAATATACCATCTTAGATTAATATTTTTTTAGCATTTTTCGAAAATATAGAATTTTTTTATTTTATGTAAGATATTGATTGTAGAAAAATCTATTCACATATTTTCATACGCAAAACAAAAATACATTAAAAAATGCTGAAATAAATAAGTTTTTTTTACTGAATATTAATTTTTCTCAGCATCCCCTCATGGTCCCGCTTTCAAATTCTTATATGTTATCCGCAACATATTAAGCAATTATTTTAAAGATAAATTATAAAAATGGAAGATATGATTTTTTAAATATCCTTAATAAAAGTCCAAATATTGATTTCAATATCCTTTTATTTTCTAAAATGTCATTTTATAAAAATAATTAGAAATTATATTTATTAATCATTAATTTGAGTCAAAGTTTGTTTAACTTCTATGAATAGGTCCGAAGGTATATGGATTTTAAATTCATATATTTTAAAAAAAATTCTGAAAAAGTGAATTTAAACCGCGATAAAAACGAAACTACAAAGAATTTGAAAATTTTGTATTAACATAGTGAGCTTCTATACCGAAATTCATCGAAATCGGAAATTCTCCCTATAACATGATATTATGTTTAAGTAAAACGACGGCGAGTTTTGTGGTAAAAACATATTACTGTTCATATTTTTGTCTATAACTTTACTTCTACTAGATCGATTTAGCTAATTTTTGGTAGTAATATGAAGTGAACATAGCTAGACATTCTGGCCCAAAATTTTATTTAAATCCGTTAATTTTTTATTGAAAAATTTTCAGTTTTAATTTAGCTTTAAAGATTGGTCCAGATATGGTTTCGTAACTTTTTTCTGCTATACCGATTTGATTGGTTTGCAGTCCCAAGCAGCTCTCGGAGACAATGAGTGATTTTCATTCGAGTAGGTCAAGGAGTTTGGAAGTGAGCATGTTTCAATAGACGGATGGACATAGTTAAATCGATTCAAAATTTGATATAGATCAAGGATATATACACTTTATGGGGTCTTAAAATATTTTCTCTTGGTGTTACACATGGAATGACAAACTTAGTATGCCCTCTTTCATCACTAGTGGTGGCAGAGGGTATTATAATAAAGTTTGTCAAATATACTGAAGTATTGAAAGAACAAAACTTCGACACATTTTAGCAAAAAGTGAACTTTTGACAATTTTTTCTACCTTTTTTGTTAAATTCTCTGACCTTGGCGCCCTCTCATAGCCACAAAAATAATTATTCCTAAAAAACAATTTAAAAATATATGAGATATTGTTAACTTTCTAAAAATATGTATTTTAACATAATTTGAAAAATGTTTTTATTTTGATTTTTGTCTATAGGAAGCATAATGCATTTATTGAATAATTTGAGTACTTGAGTATGTATTGCAAATAATCTTTTTATGAAAAGTGGGCATAAAAAGAGAGGTAAAAATCGTAGATAATATCTGAGAGAGAACTTTGTACTGTATAAAACAATAAATACTATAAATACATTGAAATTGTCAGATTTGACGATTTGTCATCATTTTGACGATTTTTGGTTCTAAAAATGGAATGTGGACGATTTGAAGATTTTTCTAAAAGTAGATTCATGAATGTTTTCAGCTTTTTTTTATAAATTTTTCTTTCAAAATTAAATTGTTACATAAATATTAACAAATAAAATAAAAAACTTCTTAAACTTGTCAATGTAAATGGTTCATTTATAGAAAAGATTTATGGGATCCAATATTATATTAGATTTAATTCTGTACGCTATTGTTATGAAATGGAGAATAAACACTACAAAATTTTAATTTCATAATTTTGGCATAAACAGCAGTACTAAGTAACCAAAGACATTTGCGATGAATTCATTCAAAATTAAATTTTATACATTAGTTTTAAAAAATAAGGATTTCACTTCAGAATTTGATGGAGGGAAGCGAATTCGACATAAATCTTCATCTTGGCGTCTTATATATAATATTAGAAGTCACCGAAATCACAAGCCACGCAAGTTATTCATGATTAAATTTCCCAAAAATCAGTTTTTTGCATATATCTCGCTTATTATGCATTCTACATGATGCCAATACAATATCAAATTTCCAACAATTTTTTGAAGCACATTTTCATGTACCATCATTAGTTTTATAGTTATATCACATCTTATCTGCGATTTAATGTTTTTTAGTATTCGCAATATTTCAGGACGATTTAGTAAAATTGTACGGATAATTTCATCAGCTATCGTCTAAGGATATGTACTTATCTTCTGTTGCACATAATGTCGATAAATCTTTTCCTTATCCATGTTAGGGTGTCCGCATGTGTAAATCTTTCAATGAGGCTACATGGTAAAATTACAATCGCAAAGTGAAAAGACTTCGGGAACATAATTTATCAAGTGAAAGCAATGATCTTAAAAGTTTTTATTAAAATTGTTAGTTTGAAATACGGTCCGATTTTAATAAAAACTTGCCTGTCATTAGCTTAATCATGCATATGAAGTGTTGAAGTTTTTGCGATATTTATACATATTTATTTATATTTTATTTTTAAATAATTACTTAAATAAATATAAATAAATTAGTTTTTATATTAAAACTTACACGCTGTTTAAACAGGTCGATAATTATACAATTTGAAAAAAAACTATACCTGGCAGTGAAAGAGCTTAAGATATTGATAATATCATTTTCTTTCATAATTTCTTAACTTAATTTTAATCGTAAAATAATAACAAAAACAATCTTTATAAAAAAATTACATAAATATTTTTAGTTAAAAAATTTGTTGATAAGGAGTTTAATAAAGAGATACATATTATACTAACAGAAATATCAATAAAATATTTTTCGTGACACTTGCCAGATTGAGATTTATCGTTGTTTTAACAATTTTTAGTTAAAAAAATGGTCTTCTGACTATTTTAAAGTTTTTTTCTCAAAATTTTAAGATTTTTGATGAAATTTATCCAGCAACTACGTTTCGTAAACATTTAGCATTCAGAAAAATTTAATTCCATATTTTCTTAAAATAAATCATAAACACATCTAACAAAATCAAACAATATATCATAATTTATTCATAAAGCAAAAAGTATAATTTTCATTTTTCTTTTTTATGCTTCAACAATATAAGAAAAAAATATAAACATATCTATCTATACAAAAAAAAAAAAAAAAAAAAAAAAAAAAAAAAACAAATTCTGGTTTTGAATTATACATTAAAAAGGTATACATAATATTATATCTGAAATATAAGGCATTGAAAAATGTTCTTATGAAAATATTAAATTTAGGTAAATATAGGTTCATATACATTACAAAAGTTTATTTTATCCATACGAAGAAGCTCTTTTAAAAAGCTTCTCAATTCTATTCAATTCTATCTTCATAATCATAAGAATAATTATAAAAAAGTTTACTAAAACTTATTAAAAATAAATTCACTGATTTTGAATTTCATAAAAAAATAAAAATATTCCACTCAACCAGCATACAGTTTAATATTGATACTAAACACAAAAAAAGGTAATATGTATATTATAATATTAATACACCAACATCAATACTTTTCAAATCAATCATGCCTATCAGAGTCAAACAATTTTTTATTATTAAATTTAAAACAAAACAAAATTTTCATTAACAGTGTTGTCAGTAGATATAATAGAAAAAATGCAAAATCTTCGAAAATATTATGCTAAATTGTTCTAGGGCAGCAAATA
This sequence comes from Protocalliphora azurea, assembly GCA_932274085.1. Taxonomy (NCBI): domain Eukaryota; kingdom Metazoa; phylum Arthropoda; class Insecta; order Diptera; family Calliphoridae; genus Protocalliphora; species Protocalliphora azurea. The sequence continues at coordinate 76,008,223 of OW026521.1, read as the reverse complement.
ACAAATTATTTGTAAAGAAAATTCATGAAAATATGAATTTTCTTTACAAATAATTTCAACGAAAATGTTGACCTTATATCTTGTAAAATTAAATTCAAAGGGCAACTTATAAACCACGTTTGTTCAGAATTATTTGTATTGTTGGGAATTAAAGCAAAAATAGTCCTAATATTTTAAAATTGACATCTAATGTTATATTTTCTACGGAATTCTTTCAAAAAATCAAAATTGTATTGATTTATAAAATACTGTAAAAAGTGTTAAAAAGCATTTAGCATAGATTAGGAAATTTCAATTCGTTTTAACCTTTTCAAATGTTAAATCTAGCACTGAGAGTTCTAAAATGGTAACACTGTCCGTATACAAATATATTGCAATATTCATTAAAAAGTTACAAAAACAATGATATCTTATTACCATGGCAAGCTTATATAAAAACAAAAAAATTAAAGTATTCGTTTAAAAAAAGCATGAAAAAATGGTATATTTTTGGCCAAAAATGCTATTTAGGTGCGGAAAAATTTATATATGTAGTTAAAGTACCTCATTTTTGTTGAAACGTTTTATTTATTATTAATAGTATACATATATATACTATATAAATCATGAGAATTTAAGATAATTTAATATAAAATAGTAATATTTTTTGTCAAAAATATGATTTTTCTCCAAAATTTGAATTTTCAAATTGTCATAGTATTGTCATAATAATGATATTGTTGGATTTCCTGAGGTCTTTTCTATACACTTTCTTTCGACCGTTTATAAATTCGTAGACTATAACCCTTTAACAAAAAAAGGTCATTCAAACTCATTCAAGTATACGTAAAAAAATTTTACATTTTTTTTTTTATAAAAATTAAGAAAACAAATATCTCATTAAAGTTTATTATACAAAATTTAAAAAAATTTCATTTCCATTTTCATACTTAGCAATATTAAAACATAAGAAAAATATACTTATTTACACATATATTTATATAGAAATAAAAAAAAACTCTTTTTGCAATTATTTTTACAAATACAAAATTTGTTAAAAAAATTCAAGAAAAATTTCATTAAGAAAAAATTACTAAATTTTATAAAAATTCAAAAACCAATATATGCAAAAATAAATAATAATAATAATATTAATAATAATAATAATAATAATAAAATATGTCGTACTAATGCACGTGTATCTTATTACGTGTGAAAATTAAAAATAAGTAAGAAAGATATAGTCAGTCAAGTCCGACCATATGGTACCCCACACCATTGTGTATGTCCATCAAAATTCTTGGAGGGATCTTATATTAGACATGTGGACAATTGTGGACCAATACTTTTACTAAGTATAAAGTAACATATACGAATACAGAATATTACGTTAATACTAACATTTATATGAATTTATGCACTTTACGGTGATTCCCAAAAGTGGGTTTATATGGGAGCTATGGTAAATTATGTCGCTGTGATTTCTACTTATATAAAATTTATTTATTTCGAAATTGCGACCTGTACTTAGTGCACAAGGTTTACATGGACAGCCAACCAGCCAGACGGACATCGATAGATCGACTCAAAAAGTAATTCTGAGTCGATTGGAATACTTCAATGTGGGTGTTGGATGACTTTTTCTGTGCGTTACAAACATCAGCACAAACGCGTAATACCCCAACCACCTATGGTGGTGTGTTGTATAATAACTCATCACTGTAATAATGATAAGTCCAAAAAAATCATTGTGTTTATTTACATTCAGTTACAAATTATGAAAAAAAAAATAATTAATTAAAAAATAATTCTTATAGAAAATTGTATTCGAAAGAAAATTCAAAAGCAACTAAAAATTCACATTTTCTCAAAATTCAATTATTTATATACTAAAAAATTATGAAAAAAATCAATATCTCATGGAATTCATGATATATAAAATAAATTTCACAAATTTATGAAATTACTAAGCATTAATAAATCAAAATATTATGCTATTAGAAAATAATTTTTTAATTTTCTAATAACAAATAATGATTTCAATAATTTAAAATTAACTATGTGTGAGCATACCCAACAAAATAAGACAATGTATTTCATCATTAAAGTCAAAACTTTACACATTTTCCTATTTAATATTGAAATGTAAGATACAAATATATAGTCAATCGCATAAATATGTAGACGATCCGTATACATATATTTGTAAAGATATTGATTTTCAGCTTCATAAAAATTTAACCAAACTAAACATTTTCTTTCAAAAAGTTAATTAAAGAATTAACTCTTTTAAACTGAAATTTTTTCTATAGTATAAAATTATCATGACCATACCTGACAAAAGTAGCATATTTATGTATTTTCTAAAACACGAAATGAAATTTGTTTGATTCAACCAAAAAGTGTATGTATTTTTCTAAAACAGGTTGGATTCAAACTCAAAAATTGTACGTCTTTAGTAAAGAGGTGGTTTGATCATATCAAATAGGTGTTTTTCCTTATGAAACGAATGTATGAAGTGGTTTGAAAGTATGTCAAAGAAGACTATTGTACCAAAGAAAAAAGGCGTGAAGAGGGTTGTTGCATAAATAAAATGATTGTTTTATGATTCCCGTCACGATCGTGTATTGTTTGTAAGATACCTGTGGTTTAGTGATAGTTATGTATATAGCTATAAGTTAACACAAAAAAAAAATTATTATTCTTTTATTTTTACTTTATTCGTATTTTTTGTCTACGTAAGTTCTTTTAACCACGCGTCGCTCTCATGTTGTAGTTTACTAAAATACTGCAACCTGGTTGCGACTCGTTTTCTTTGGAAATCTATATTTTTGTAATAAACTGCTGACGCCATGTCTGCAGTATTTAGCTAAGTAAAATTAAGTTCATAATTAAGTTAATTGAAAGTGTCAATAAAGAATTATTACTGACAACTAGTCAGTTGCAGTCAAGTACTCAAACCGTGTAGTAACATTTTATTTACTAACTGGCGCCCAAAGTTAAAATTCGTGATCGTTGCGATTCCTACGGGACCCTCCAACGATATAACAAAATAGAAGGACTTAAACCTTCTAAAAAATAAAAACTAAATTCTAAAAACTTTTGTTACAAAAATTCATAAATCGAAAAAATAAAAATGTCTATTAATTTAAAAATAAACTAGATAAAATAAATTTAAAGAAACTTTAAAATATTTAAAAAACTCATATTATTAAAAAAAAACAAAAAACAATTATTATTAAAAAACAATACCGTTAAACAAAATTTTTAGAAAAACATAAAAACATAGTGAGAAAACAATAATCATAGATATCTTTAACGGATCACAAATTACAGAATCACATATTTTCAAAAAAAAAAAAAAAACGTTTTGGAACCACTGTGCGCTGTAATAAAGAAAATAAATTTAAAGAAACTTTAAAATATTAAAAAAAACTCATATTATTAAAAAACAATACCGTTAAACAAAATTTTTAGAAAAACATAAAAACATAGTGAGAAAACAATAATCAACTAATTTAAAAACTGAGATCTTTTGAAAAGAAAATTTAAATAGAAAAACGAAATAATTGAGAGAATACAAAAACAAAATATTTTACAACTTACAATTTTGAACTAAAATTATAAATTGATATCTAAACCATACAACATTAACAAATTTCAACAACCAATAAAAACATTTAAAAACTTCTCAAAAATATGCTAAGTGTTACATCAACAAATTTCAACAATCACAACAACGATAGCAGTGAAAACAACATTAACAACAAAAAATCGTTAAATCAACAAATTTCAACAATCACAACAACAGTAGCGGTAACAACAGAAGAAACAATCAACACAAGAAACAAGATGATAAAACAACTAATTATTATTACGTAAGAATAGAATAAGTTATATGTATTTTTAACTATTTTAAATTTATCTATTACCTTAAAAAAGTGAAAAATAAAAAAACTAAAAATTGCAAAAAAAAAAAAACAGAGAAAAAATATTATAGTTTAAGAAAGGAAAATCATAATTAAAAAAAAGAGAGAATTGTTAATTTACAGTTTTTTTTCGCAAATGCTAATAATCTAATCAGGCCCCAAATTCTAAATTTTCCACCACCGCCGCAATCCCCCAGAACCAATAAATATGAATATTACTCAGATGGAAGCAGCAGTAACGGGTTTAGTTACCCGATTATGCAGAGAGCAGTGTAGAACTTTAGTAGGAAATATATTGAACCCCGATTCAGATTTCGTAGTTAGGGACCAAGAAATAGAAGAACAATATAGGGCAAATCTTAGCGACCTTGACAAAGTGCCAGATGTCGTACGTTGCCTAAGGGAATTTTCTGGTAATGCGTCGGAATTTAGCTCATGGAAGAAGAGCGTCGAAAGAGTCTTAAACCTTTACGAAACCCAGAAGGGAACCGCGAGGTATTTTGGGATCCTGAACGTAATCAGGAACAAAATTGTAGGAACAGCTGATTCGGTGCTCGAATCTTATAATACACCCCTTAGCTGGGAGGCAATTTCACGTTGTTTAACGCTACACTACGCTGACAAGAGAGACGTGAGCACTCTGGAGTACCAAATGACTACTCTCATCCAAGGTAATTCTACGGTGCAAGATTTCTATCTAGAGGTATATTCACATTTATCTCTGATCATAAACAATATCACTTGTATGACTATCGGTAGGGAAGCTATGGATACACTTATCCAGACATACAGGAATAAAGCAGTGGATACATTCATAAGAGGACTTAGGGGCGACCTTTCTAAACTATTATGTATCCGGGAACCGACAAGCTTACCCCAGGCACTCCAATTATGTTTTAAGCTCCAGAATCAGAATTTTAGGACAGACCACGCTTTAAACAAAAACCCTCGAAATCCACAAACAGTTTCCAGATACCAGAACTATAAAAACCCGACACAATACACAAACCAGAAACCGATCCAATACCCATCCCATAATAGAATCCAATACCCAAATCAGAACCCAGTACAGTATCCAATCCAATATCAAACCCAAAACACAAATCACTACCCAAACCAATACCCAATCCAATATCAATACAATAATCCTCCGCCAAGACCAAATGCACCAAAACCACAACCAAGACCGGTGCCCATGGAAACCGATACCATCCGGACGAAAAACGTCAACTACATGAATCGACCAAAACCAAATGATCAATTTGCGAGAAAAAGACCATTGGAGCAACCAACAAATAAAGCACAAAAATTCCAAAGGACCTTCAATATCGAGACTGTTGGTAACGAAATAAAAGAAGAGGCCGACTATGACACGCAATTGATATCATATGAGGAAACGGAACAGTTAGAACCACTCAGCGAATACATCGCCGAAGAGTTGCCAGCCGCTGAACAAGAATTTGCCGACATACATTTTTGAGAATAAACAACTCGTCTTTGCCATATTTTGAAGCAAAGACGTCAGATGGTAGGATCCTAAAAATTTTGGTAGACACCGGATCGAACAAAAATTATATTCAAACCCAACTAGTAAAATCAGCCAAACCCAATAGAAAAAACTTTTACGCAAATTCCGCTGGAGGACAAGTCTTAATATCACAACATACCTTCATTAACCTCTTTGGACTAAAGTCTATAAACTTGAAATTTTTCGTTTTACCATCTCTTAAGTCTTTCCACGCTATACTAGGAAACGATAGCCTGAAGGAACTCTCAGCTGTTATTTACACAGCGCAAAGTTTAATGACTATTAAGGACAGTATTACAATAAAACTAAAACAGCAAATTTCCGAGAACGTGAATAATATTCTACATAATAATATCCCAATAAGGACAGACCATATGACAAAAGACCAAAAACGTAGGATAGAAGAATTGGTAACAGAATTTCCAAACCTTTTTGCCGAACCAAACGAACGATTAACCTACGCAACTACAGTAGAAGGAGAAATAAGAACAACGACCGATAACCCCATCTACTCTAGATGCTACCCCTATCCAACACATTTGAAAGAGATAGTAGAACAACAAATCAAAGAATTGCTAGATCAAGGTATCATTCGACCTTCGAAATCCCCATACAACTCACCAGTTTGGGTTGTACCCAAGAAAATGGATGCCTCTGGTATAAAGAAATATCGAGTAGTAATCGATTACAGGAAACTTAACACGATAACAATCCCGGATCGGTATCCAATACCGGAAATTAATGAAGTTCTTTCCCAATTAGGGGAAAATAAATTTTTCTCTGTGTTGGATTTGAAGAGCGGATTTCACCAAATACCTTTAAGAGATAGGGACATTGGGACATATTGGTAAAATATGTTACGTCTATATCGATGATATCATCATATTCGGAAAAGACGAAAAAACACATTGCGAGAATATTAGGAAAATATTTGATACCCTAGAATCGGCAAATATGAAAGTGCAACTTGACAAATGTGATTTCCTAAAACCAGAAGTAGAATTTTTAGGATTTTTAATATCCACATCGGGAATACGAGCTAATCCAAAGAAGGTAGAGGCAATAAAATCTCCCGATACCAAGAACCTTAAAAGACTTAAGATCCTTCTTAGGCATGTCAGGATTTTGTCGCCGGTTCGTTAAAGACTATGCCAAATTGGCAAAGCCCTTAACGGCTCTTTTGAGAGGGGGGAGGGACAAATGTCCAAATTTAGGTCTAGTAAGATAACAATTGACTTGGACGACAAGGCAGTGGAAGCATTTAATAAAATCAAAAGGACATTAATATCGGAAGATCTCATGCTGGCATATCTTTCGCAAAGAATTCCAACTAACTACGGATGCTTCAAATTACGCAATTGGCGCCGTACTTAAACAGGAAGGTAGACCAATTACATTCATCTCGAGAGCGCTGAGCAAAGCCGAGGAACACTATGCCATGAATGAGAAAGAAATGTTGGCAATCGTGTGGGCCCTCAAGAGCTTGAGGAACTACCTCTATGGAGCTGCAAGAATAAAAATACTCACGGACCATCAACCACTGACGCACGCCTTGACAAGTAGTAACACTAACAGCAAGCTCAGGCGATGGAAAGCCACATTGGAAGAATATAATTACGAGCTACAATATAAACCTGGAAGTACGAACGCAGTAGCGAATGCACTATCCAGACTCCCACAAAAAATATGCGCGATGGACTCAACAGCCACTACTCAACATAGTAACCAAAGCTCTCCCGGAAATTCAATCCAGTATACAGAAACACCAATAAATGCTTTTAAGAACCAGATTATTATAGAAACCCATAACACATCATCATATGAGTTCCAAATAGTTTTTCCAACCTATCACAGACATATAGTGTTGGAACCGGATTTTTTTGAAGAGAAATTGGTGAAGATTTTCGAAAGATACCTCAACCGATCAGTAACAAATTGCGTGAAAACTATGCGATCTTAGGAAAGGCACAGGAAATATTCTCTAATCGGTTTCATAAATACAAAGTGCTCTATACGAAGAAAATGGTCTTCGATGTTCTTAACGAATCTGAACAAGAAGTGGAGATAATAAACGAACACAACAGAGCTCATAGGAGCGACGAGGAGAACAAAGCACAACTCCTAGAAAAATACTATTTCCCACAAATGATGGCAAAGATTAAGAAAATAACTAAATCGTGCAGAATACGTAAAGAGAACAAGTACGACCGACATCCCAACAATATATCCATACAGGAAACCCCAATACCACAGTTCCCTGGACAAATAGTTCATATCGACATTTATATTACATCGGGCACATCTATCTTAACGGCAATCGACAAACTGACCAAATATGCTCAAGCAAGGATACTTAAATCACGGGCTAAAGAGGACATAAAGCAATCTTTACGAGAAATACTCCTGAACTTTGGTATGCCTGAGATAGTTGTAATGGACAACGAGAAGTCTTTTAACTCCAAAGCCATTACGTTTATGATGGAAAACCAATTTAATGTAAAAATTTTCCGCGTACCACAATACGCTAGTACAGTCAACGGCCAAATTGAAAGGTTCCACTCAACCCTATCGGAAATTATGAGTTGTTTGAAATCAGAAGGGGCTCAAAATAATCTCGCCGAAATTCTTTATAAATCCATTTATGAGTATAACAACACTATCCACTCAACATTAGGACGGAAACCATTCGAAGCGTTTTTTGGGAAAAAATTCTATGGTAACGCTACAGAATCAGCAAAGAACAGGGCACAGATGATTGACGACCTTAGAAAGAAACAGTTATCTGATCTCGACTATCATAACAGGGGTAGGAAAGAACCTAAGGATTACAATGTAGGAGATAAGATTTTCGTAAAGCAGAATAAAAGATTAGGGACGAAATTGTCGAAGAATTATAAACAAGAGATTGTAAAGGAAAATAGACACACTACAGTGCTAACAGAGGGAGGAAGGGTAGTCCATAAAAACAACATTAGGAAATGAAAGGAAACTCTTCTTCTACCCACATTTTATTTATTTATTTATTTAGTTTTTTTTCATTCCTGCGATCTGTCGTCGACAGGAACTGCTTTAATAACATAGACCATAAAAACCAATGGAGAATAATTTTTTTTTTTGCTTTTTGGTTGTAGCATATTTTTTGTACTGACTCGAGCTAAAGTACAGGTACTTGACTACTCGAACGCCCAGATCGTGACAATCGAGACAGGAATGGCGAAACTGGTGACCGGTAATTTCAAAATAATCCACGTAATAGACCTCGATCAATATGAAAGTGTGATTGACCAATTAGATACTGCAATTAGACATGACATAGGTAGGAAGAACAACAATTACCCTTACCTAATACATCAGGTACAGGCACTTTACGAAATGTTTGGCGAATTGAGACCCAGACGCGAGACTAGGGTTATAGACGCTTTAGGAACTATGTGGAAATGGGTGGCAGGCTCGCCCGATCATGAAGATTTACAGGTTATCACGGACAGGATTAATAGGCTTTTGGGAAACAACGACAAACAGATCGTCATTAATAGAGCAGTGGAACTGAGGATACAAGAGATAACGAACATGACGAATATTATACTGAACAATATAGGTTCGAACGATGCTTTTAAGGAAGAGATTATCAAGAGTGTCGAGAGAAAGTTATCAATAGTAAGGGAAGAATTGACAAATATAGGTTACTCAGTGCAATGGGCAAAATCGGGGGTCATAAACTCTTTTATACTTTCGACATACGAGCTGAACATTACTAGAGAATATTTCAACGGACTGAATATGCCTTACGTAAACTTAATAGAAGGTTTAGAGTTCGGTGAGGTGAAAATAGTCGTGAATCGATCAACGATCCTTTACATTATCAACTTGCCACAAACCGAAAAGGAAACTTGTAAAAGTATTTTTGTTAAACCTGTAAAAAAGAGAACGTATCAATTAGAATCGATAATGAAAATTTTATATTGTGTAAAAACTCTGTCCTCGAGGTGAAATCATCATGCAGAACATTCAACGACGTAGCTGTTTGCAAAAGGGAAAATCTTGAAAATATCACCCACTTAAGTTGCTTACCGAGTTTACTGAATGGTATGCCATCCGAGTGCCCGACCCCCAACAATCAACATTTACCCGTAGTGAATGAAATATCACCAGGCGTAATGCTCTTGAACGGATATAACGGAACAGTACAAATAGAAAATAAATGCGCCTAATCTAGCGGCCAATTATGAGGAAATGTTATCCTTGGAGATGCTAAAGGAGCTACACATTGATAATGCTGCTGAAATCGAAAAGTTAGCAACCAACTATAAAATCACCCTTGGTACCAGTATCGGAATACCAGGAGCACTAGTGATCGTAACGGTGTTGGCGCTGATTCTGCATTTTGTGAAAAGAACAAGGAGCTTTGAGGTGAAGGTTCAGGAGAGATTAGAACATCCGGTCGAAACTCCAACTACCGATCATCTCTACCATCCCAACGCGGACGCTGGAATCTAAGAGGAGAAGAGTTAACATAAAAAAAAATATTATTTTTTTATTTTTACTTTATTCGTATTTTTTGTCTACGTAAGTTCTTTTAACCACGCGTCGCTCTCATGTTGTAGTTTACTAAAATACTGCAACCTGGTTGCGACTCGTTTTCTTTGGAAATCTATATTTTTGTAATAAACTGCTGACGCTATGTCTGCAGTATTTAGCTAAGTAAAATTAAGTTATTATTACTGACAACTAGTCAGTTGCAGTCAAGTACTCAAACCGTGTAGTAACATTTTATTTACTAAGTTATATAAAGCAGTGCATAATTGTAGTATCCATAAATGAATAGAGGAAGTTTGTTGTTATAACAAACGTTTGTTTTTTATGACTCTTGTCACGACCGTATATTTTAGGTGAGATACCTGTAGTTTTTTGTGATTTCTTTGTTGGTTAGGTGGTCTTGCTTATTTTGGAAGGATTTGGGTTGATCTTTGATTGTATGTAATTATTTTCTGATTTGTTAATAAGCTGTTGACAATTTTTCCGTAATTGGTAGATAACATTGATAGGTTAGTGATAATTTCAATTGAATTTCAAATATGTTGTTAATGCTTTATGCGATTATGTGAATAACTGTGTAAGTAAAACAGAGTTATGTACAAAACAATGAATGACTGTAGAATGCATAGAGGAATTTTGTTGTTTTACCAAAAAAATTTTAAATTTGATTCCAATTCCGTACCAGAAACAAGACCTAATTCTTACTTTGTGGTCTTCACAATTATGATAGAGTTCATTGATTGTAAGGCCAAATATATTCATATTTTCACCAATTGCATTGTAAACTATTATCATTGCAGTTTATTCTTTACACTTTATACATACTTTATATTTTATACCTTATATATATATACTTTATACTTTACACATTATTCTCTATACTTTATACCTGATAATTTATACCTTATTATTTATATTCTATACATTATACATTACACTTTTTACTCTATACTTTATACATTATACATTTTACTCTATACTTTATACCCTATATTCTTTACGCCTCATACCTTGTACTTTATGCTTTATATTTCATATTCCATATTTTATACTCTATACTTTATATCTTATACTTTATACTCTATACTTTGTACCTTATACTTTATATTCTTTACCTTATAATTTATACCTTACAATTTATACTCCCTATTTTATACTTTATATTTTATACTTTATACCCTATACCTTATACCTTATTCTTTATACTCTATGCTTTATATCTTATACTTTATACATTATTTTTTATAGCCTATAACTTTTATACACTATACTTTACAGCTTATATTTTATAATTTATACTTTATACCTTATGCTTTATGCATTATTCTTGATGCCTTATTTCTTATACCTTATACTTTATACCTAATACTTTACATCTTATACTTTATAATTTATACCTTATTCTTTACACTCTTTACATTATGCTTTATACCTTATACTTTATATTCTATACTTTATATTTTATACTTTATACTCACTACTTACCACCTTATACTTTATACTCTATACTTTATACCTTATACTCTATATTTTATACCTTATACTTTACACTTTATACTTCATACTTTATGCTCTACATTTATACTCTATACTTTATGCCTTATAATTTATATTCTATACTTTTACATTTTATACTTTGTACATTATTCTTTATTCCTTATACCTTATACTTTATACTCTATACTTTATACTACATAGTTTATACTTATACTCTATACTTTATAAATTATAATTCTTACTTTATTCTTTATACGAGTACTTAATACTTTATTATTTCGATTAGTTATTTCGTTTAGTTGTATAGTTTTATGTTCTGTTTACATTAAAAATATACATTATTTATTTTATAGTACGTCTGTGGCTAATATTTCATCTCCTTTACTTTTAGAGCTATAACTGGAATCTTTTAATAATTCATATTTCTTTTGGTATTAAAATTAATAATTATCTACATAAAATTAAAAAAGCTTTTGCTTTTAGTGATTTAAGTGATCTGAAGCTTACAAGATATTTGATATTGGTGTATTTTTGTTGAGTTTTGAGAACATGATTGTTCAAGAATTTTTGCAGAAAATTCAATCGTTCAAAAGAAGATATGGAAATGCAGTTTCATGCTGCTGCTTTCATTTAAATGAGGAAAAGAAATATATTGCGGAGATTATGTATAAATATTACAAGCGAAGTCCACCCACTAGTAACCCAAATCAGAGATATAAAAGCCATGAAAATGAAATTAGAATTAATTCCAACAACGCAGTTGGTTAATAATACAAACTACATGTTTTTCGTTAAAAAAAAATATGTGTTATTTTCTATTTAAATTTACAAAGATATCTTAAACATAGTGTAAATAAATCCAATTGTTTGAATTAAATTGTTACTCTCGCTAATGTTATATGTAATTATGTAATAAAATATAGCTATAATGCAAATTTAAAATTTAAAATGGTAAAGACACAAATTAATTTGTTAATAGATAGAATCACATGTATATGTGAAAACAGATATAATACATACCAAAAAATTTATAGATTTTTCAGATTTCGCTTGAAGTCTGTATGAAAATCTTATAAATATATTAAGAACAAAAAAAAAATTAATTGGTTGGTATAAAATTATTTAGGGCATTCTAGGAATAACAGTAAAATTAACTAGGTGTAGTAATTCAATTTTATATTCCACATATTCAGGATGATATGAATTTGGATTTTGATTATACCATTATATCAAATGTCAAACATAAAATGTCTTTCGACATCCATTTTCTTTGTGGAATATAACGTTCATTGTTTGGTGATTTGAGTAGATCACTAAATATACTTTTAACGGCATTTGCACAATTTATTAATAAGTCGAGACCTTTTCTTTGCATACAATTGATAGTTATTTGATTGATCAGCGAATCTTGTTACAACTATCTGAAAATTAAATACTGTATTCAACTACCAGTATATATACTCAACTAAAAGCTAATTAGATATTTAAAGAAGCATATAAGGATTTAAAGAAGGATATACGGTTTCCTTATGATCAATCGGGTAAAAGTTTAATATGAAAATATTGTATACACAAAATAAAATACTCTACATCAAGTGATATAAATTGCTTATCATTGATACCAATTCAAAATTTCAAAAAAATGACATATTTTTAAATACTTTTAAAATTTAGATAAATTTAGAAACTTTGAAAAATATATTTATGTTGATAATATTTAAAGAAGAATTAGTTAGTAATAAATACAAAATGTGAGCATTAAATTTTTTTCTTTTAAGGAAATTTTTAAAATTTAAAATTAAAAACAGAAAATAATATTTAAAGAACAAATTTATATACCAAATAAAAGATATATGTCCACAGTACATGTAGGGAATGAAAACTGATAAATTTTATTGGTATCAAATATGAATCTCAATTCCAGAAAAAAAAAACTGAAAAATGAAAAAGTCATGATTCTAACATTGTATTGTCATTGGAAGAAAGAACTTAATGCTGGAAAAGATCTGCAGAAGTTCTTTTTCTTAACCCATGTTTTTCATTGGAAATAATGCATTTATTTTATTTTATCTTTTTATTTTTTTGGAAGTAATTATCTATAATTGAAGTTATTTTATGGATGCATTTGATCGTTTTCTTCTGCGTTTTAAACATGTAGTTTTTAATCATATATTTATATGTCTCCTCCAATTGGTTCCAAAATAAAAATATTTGAATAGAAATAGAAGTTAATTTTTAATAAAAAAGGAGTGTAAATGTAAATGTAAAATACAGAGTGCGAAGTGTAAAGCATAAGGTACAAAATAATATAATATAATATAATATAATATAATATAATATAATATAATATAATATAATATAATATAATATAATATAATATAATATAATATAATATATAAAGTATAACATATAAAGTATTAAGTATAAAGTATGAAGTATAAGCCATAAAGTATAGAGTATAAAGTATATAAGGTATAAGGCTTAAAGAATAATGTACAAAGTATAAAATATGAGGTGTAAAATATATAGTATAAAGTATAAGGTATAAAGTACTGAGTATAAAGTATAAGGTATAAAGTATAAAATATAAAGTGTAAAGTATAAGGAATAAATTGTAAAGTATAAAATGTAAAGTATAGAGTATAAAATATAAGATATAAGGCATAAAGAATAATGTATAAAGTATAAGGTATAAAGTATAAATTGTAAAGTATAAGGTATAAAGTATAGAGTATAAAGTATAAGGTGTAAAGTACTGAGTATAAAATATAAAGTATAGAGTATAAAGTATAACGTAAAAATATATGGTATATAGTATAAAATATAAAGTGTAAGACATAATGTATAGAGTGTAAAGTATAAGGTATAATTTATAAAGTATAAGCTATAAAGTATAAAGTATAAGGTATAAAGTATAAGTTATAAGGCATCAATAATCTATATATATAAAAGAAAGTGATGTTAGTTACTATTGTTATAACTCAAGAACGACTAGACCGATTTTGATGATTCTCACCAATTCGGACCGGTCACCGGCCAGAAAAGGATAATACGAAAAAAAATTCGCGAAAAATCCGCGATAAAAAAAAACTCTTTTTTGTCATATATAATATTTTTTTTAATACAAATTATAACAATTACTGTTTCTGTTTCTATCGAAACGCTTACTTTTTTGTGCAATTTGTTTTCTGGTGGTGGTGTAGAATTCTATTTCCAAACGGTAAGTTCCAAGTAAAGCTCATCATTTAGTGAGGTTGTGATATTTAAAACCATTTGTTGTATTTTTGGCATTCGTTATTAAGTGTTATTCACAATGCCGCGACCCCGGAGATCTAATATTTCGCGTCGAACACGTAATGCAAGTACTTATCGTAATATCGTCAATCAATTGAATATATATGAACGAGAAATCGCACGAGAACAACCCCGTATTAGTTTGGCCCGACTTCGTACATCACAAACGCAGGAAGAAAGGCAGGCGAGAAATGAAACGGCTCGGTTAGCAATGAGAAATCGTCGAGCAAATGTAGCAATTCAACAACTTTAAAATTTTTAATCAACGCATAAGAAGAATTGCTTCAAGTTCTGATTTGAATCAAGCAGCGTTCCATTACAACTGCAATTTCGACTACAGCTCTCATCATTCCGTTCAAAAAAAAGACATTGTCTATCCGCTAACCTTAAGATGAAGTAATAAATAAATATAAATTCAAATTTGCCTTAAATACATGCGTATATTTTTTGATTGAGCCCACATCTACATCATATTTAAATTCTTCTGTAAAAAACACTTTATAATAGGTATTCCTTAGATTTTTATTTAAAGGTCGTAAATTTCGTTAAAATATCAATTTAAATCGTTCAGTAATACAACACTAATGTTTGCTTAGGGCCAGCAACGCGGCTCGGGTCAGCTAGTAATGTATAAAGTATAAAGTGCAAAGTATAGATTATAAAATATAAGCTATAAAGTATAGAGTATAAAGTATAAGACATAAGTAATAAAGAATATTGTATAAAATATAAGGTATAAAGTATAGATTATAAAGTATAGGGTAGAAAGTATAAGGTATAATGTATACAGTATAAATTATATTTTGTAAGTACGAGGCCGGATCAATAAGTCCGTGACTTTTCGAACTTCCCTCATAGTTACATGAAATGCAACACTATTGCCATCATGTACCACATGTTAATAGACTACTGTCAAATTTTGAGCAAGTGTCATCGTTTACTTTGCGTAAAAAATAGAATTTTTCGAGGTCCTCAAAATAGGCATTTGTTCGGTCAATAATTTCATCGTTGGAGCTGAATCTCTTTCCACCGAGCCATTTCTTTAGGTTTGGAAAAAGAAAATAGTCAATAGGGGCTAAATCCGGAGAATATGGCGGATGAGGTACCAATTCGTAGCCCAATTCATAGAGTTTTGCCATTGAGACTGCACACGTGTTTATGGTCAGTTCAGAGAAAATGTGGCACCCATCTTGCAGATAACTTTCTTAAACTCTGTTGATCATTTAAAATCGAAACTACACTGCCATATGAAATGGCTATGGCATCAACAATTTCACGCACTTTTACTCTTAAGTCGGCCAAATCCATATCGTGGATTTTTCGATATTTTCAGCGTCATTTGTACTTGTGCGACCACAACGAAAGTCAGTAAGCCACTTTTTTTACCATTGAAATCGAGGGTGCAGAATCCCCATAGTATTTATCGAACTTTTTTATAGCGTATAGTGTTGGTATAAAGTATAAAGTATAAGGTATAAAGAGTATTAGGTATAAAGTATAGAGTACAATGTAAAAGATATAAAGTATGAGGTACAAAGTATAGAATATAAAGTATAAGATATAAAATGTAGTGTATAAAGTAAAGAATATAAAATATAAAGCATAAATTATAGATTTTAAAGTACAATGTGTAAGGCATAAAGAATATAAGGTATAAAGTATAGAATAAAATGTATAACGTATACAGTATAGAGTATAAAGTACAAGGTATAAAGTATCAGGTATAAAGTATAGCGAATAATGTGAAAGGTATAAAGTATAATGTAAAGAATATAAGATATAAAGTATAAGGTACAAAGTATAGAGTATTAAATATAAGATATAAAGTGTAGGGTATAAAATATAAAGCACGTTAACCATTCTTTTAGAAGCAAAAAAAAAAAAAAAAAAAACGTATGGTCCAGAGGAAAATAATGATTTTTGAGAAAAATAAACAAAAAATCACAACTTTTTTAAAATTTTGTACTTCAATTTAATATAACTTTTTATCGGAACTTATTCATGCACAATATTTAAATTTAAAATTTTGTACAGAATCCGAAGAATATTTTAGGACTCAAAGTAAGCTCGCCAAGTTAAAAAAGAAAAACTAAAAAACATTCAAAAATGGGTCAAAATTTTGCTTCGTTCTAAATATCTCTTAAAGTAAAAGTGATATATAAGCGCAATTTTTGTAGAAAATTATGACTATCTATGTATGAGTTTTTTTCCAATCAAATCATAAATGAAATTTTGGCAATTTTTTTAAAAATTTTCATACTCGCAGACTCGCTAAGAATCTGTGCTACTCCAAATCAATTGGATTGCCCCTCAATATTGGCTATGTGAAATTTCATTAATATACATCTATTGGTTCAAAAGTTACAGAATTATTAAAAAAAAAAAAAAGTTTTGGGACCATGTGCAGCATTAAAAAAAAAAACTTTTTCAGCATATTTTATTTGCTTGCGCTCGAAAAGCAATAAAATAAGATATCTCATGGATGAAATATAATTTAGAAATGTAGTGCAATATTGACAAACATTGTTTTTGTTAAATTCGAGTTGTCGTCATACTATCTTCCAGCAGTGACTACAAAGTGTACTTTAGGACGAACGATAGTAAATTATTATAAATATAAGAACGAAGTCCTTAGTTTATACAGGAGCTTCAAAAAGTTTAAAAAACCGTTTTTACCGATACATGTTTCGGATACATCAGTAACTTTTAACTATTCGACAATGGCAAAACTTGTCATTGGCATTTGTTTGTGGTAACGATTGTGCGATTCACTAAGTAATCTTAAACGTTTGTATATAACTATTGTTGTCCCGAAATAAAAGTAAAGTTTAAAATAAAACAAAAAAAAGTGGAAAACAAAAAATTTTGAGACAAATCGAATTTATTTTTTAACAATTCTAATACGGTGAGTGATTAAGTTATGTCTTTGATATTGATTAAGATATGTTTCTGCAAATAGTTCTCTTCGAAATTACCACTACTCCTAAAAGAAAATGCGCAGACGTGAAAGCGCGGACTATAACCTTGAAAGCACAGACTACAAACGTGGAAGTACGATTTAATCATAGGGTTGACTTCTTGGCTATTTTTGTTAATACAACAAGGTTTATTTTTTCTACATTTAGTATGAATATTAACTTTTAACAAACGTCATACAAAAAATATATTCACTGTTACACATCTTGTGTTACATACTACTAAACACTGCGACAATATTTTCATGCGGTATACTAAAAATTACAGCGTCTGTTTGCAATTTATATATATATATATATATATATGCGATTCAAAAAATCGCCATTTTTGGCACTTTAAATGAAACAATCAACGAAATGGCTATGCTTGTTTTGTTTTGGAGTTTATTTTTTTTAATACACCTTAATAATAGAAAAAAAAAAACTAAAAAATATTGTTTGAAACACACATGGATTTTCCTACAATTAGAGATAAGCGTATTTAAGAGGAATTTCCCACAATTAAGATTAAGAAACCATTAATAGTTTAAGTATATACTACACAATGTGTGGTATACATGCATACCACATGGGATGCAGGTAGACAGAGTGTAGTAATAAGATAATTTTAATTTAGGTTACTTTATGTTTAAGTTTGTAAATAAAGATGAGTTCGTTTTAAGACCTTAAAAAGAAAAGATCGTGTGTTTTCTTTATTCTATTTAACATGAAAAAAATTTTTTTAAACATTCCAACACATTTAAAATATATATTTAATATATTTTGTGACATCTTTTGTTGTGCTGTGCTGGTGTTTTGAATATTTTTCCAAGGTGAGTGCCAACTAAAAAATTCTTAAAACTCTTGATTATGGTCTTTGGTTTAAGCTATATTTAATTTTAAGTATTTTTTTTTTATTTTTTCAGCGAAATGAATCCACCAACCTCTACACCGCAAGATGAAGCAACAAGAACATCAACAATTATCGAAAACCCAATGATGTTACTCTTTTTGGTGCGTGTTCTGATTTGACTGATCTTAATTTACCAACCGAGCTGGATATCTTGAGATATTATTTTTACTTGAGCTAACGTGCTAAAGAAGATCAAAAAAAGTTTTCCTATAAATCGTTCACTACTATAAGTTGATTGAATTTGGGAAAAACTTCGTATTTAAATAATGCAGAAAAATAGTGTATTGATTAAATTGAATAGATTGCTCAACAAATATCAAGCCGAAGGCAAGCAATTTCCATTTCCAGAGTTTGTAAAATCTCTGAAAAAAAAAATTTACATTGGAAAAAGCCTCAAAGAGTTTATGTGCGATCAACATAATCAGAGAAGACTAACAGTCTATACATTTTTGATGAAAAATTAATAGCTAGGAGCAACGGTTATGTCATCAATGCCAACAATGCATCCCGATGATTCAACATACGTACCACCATCGGTTGAAGAAGATATGGATAGAAGCAATGGTTCACAATACACACAAAGATATGATTGTTTTAACTTTGCCTTGATGTGTGACAGATTTGGTGCGTCTGATAGAGTAGCATCAGCATTGGGAACCGATCTTTTCCAAGATTTCGAAATGAAAGATCGATATGACGAACCTCTCATCATGGATAAATCGAAAGTTCGCAGAGAAAAAAACAAATGCAGACGAGAAGTGCTTCGCAAACAGTTAGACGATACCAATTTGTTAGCGTTTTCATTCGATGATAGAAAAGATGACACTGTAACGAGAGATAAAATTGATGGGAAGTATGACACTAGGAGGGTAAAAGAACCGCATCTTGTTATTTTGAGAGAACCGAGTTCTCAATTAATTGGTTATGTAAGATTGTAACATGAAACGGCTGAATACAAAACAACCAAATTAAATGATTTTTTCAACGATAAAATTATATCACTGGATACATTAATTGGTATATGCACTGATGGTTAGCCAACAAACACTGGGCCACACGGTGGAATTATACGACGATTTGAATAGCTGTTAAAAAGACCATTGCATTGGTTCGTTTGCCTTCTACACTTTAACTAACTTCCGTTTCGGCATTTGTTTCAAGCTTTCGATAAATCAACCAACACTGGACCAAGATCGACAATCGGAAAACTGACCAATCAAATCGAAACTTGTGAAATTCTTCTGGTAAGTAATTGCTATCACTCATTTATTATAATTATCAACCGTATTTAATTATTTGACTACTTTATTTTACTATTTTCAGGCGGTGGACGGCTTTGAGAAAATTGCGTTGAAAAATATACCTCCTCCTCCAGAAAAAAATGAATTTTCCACCGATCGAAGTACTTATACGACATTGCCCATGCAATTTCTAGCGGCGTGGTTTCTGTGGATCTGGGTAACCTCAAACCAGGGAAAATTGTATATTCTCGCTGGCTCACCAAGGCCGCTAGATTATTACGATTATATGTGACAATGGAAAATTCATCCGAAAATTTACGGAATCTGGTTGAATTTATAATTAATTGTTATGTGCCAGTGTACCTCAATATCAAGTATTACAGCTCTGTCGTGTACGGCAGTGTATTATTTTTCAAGTTCATTAGTTGGTCACGGTTTCTACAACCTCCTTTACGCAGTATTGTCAATCAAGTAATTAAAGATAATTCATATTATGCGCATTGAGAAAATATCCTGCTATCGATGTTGTTTGATAATAGCAAAGAAAAGCGAGACTGTGCTATAAAGAAAATTCTATGCTATCGAAGTTTATAAAAAATCAGATATAAACTTTCATTGCACAAATTACATGGAATGATCAATTTGAATGATATTAATAACGTATTTGAACCACCATTCACGCGAATCATTCCGTACGATACATTGAAAGAATATTTAAATCAAGATGATCCACCGTTTAATGATATAAACATTCCGTCACATATACAATGGAATGGAACGACACATTCAATTGCTAGCTAGCGTTTCCAAATGAGTTATACCAGAAAATGTAGACGCTGTTATGGCGACGACATCAGAGCCATGCGAAATTGCCCAGATTTGAGAGCAAAAAAGATTTCAAACAATAATTTTTTTAGTTTCTTTTCTATTACTAAGTTGTATTAAAAAAAAAAAAAACTCCAAAACAAAACAAACATAGCCATTTCGCTGATTGTTTCATTTAAAAATGGTGAATTTTTTGTATGAGGGGTGTGCCACTAGAATGGTTGGATCGGTCATATATTTAGACTCGAATGGGACACTTTAAATAGGTCAAAGTGGAATTTTTCAAAATTTGACTTTTGGGGCAAAATAAGGAACATCAGAATTAATTTTGGAGATATGGTTCCTTGGTCAAAGTTTTTTATTTTGATCCGTAGAATACGATTTTCCTTGTCACTTGGGCGATTTTTTTGCGTCTCTACAAATCGACCCGCCACAATATATATATATATATATATATATATATATATATATATATATATATATATATATATATATATATATATATATATATATCGGAATATACATATATATATATATATTTATTTATATAACTTCGCTGCCAGCGATATGACCCAATGAAATATTATCCAAAAAAGTACCCACACAAATTTCAGTTATATGAAAAATGACCCAATGTATTGAAGTGACTTTTCGGAAATTTTGAGGCTAAAAGGAAAATAAAAAATGATTTGCGTTTGCTGATGCAAATTGCATAGACGAGTGGCAATTTTAGTAGTAACACGAAGTTATGAATTGAATAAAATTAGAATATGAATTGAATAAAAGAATTTTGTACTAAACTTTTAGATTTTTCTCTATCAAAATATCTTTGTGAAATGCCCCTTAAATTATTCAGCAGAATCAAAGCGAAGCGTATTTTTTTAACTCTTAAAATCGTTTAAATTTGACTTAGAAAATTGTAAAATTTAATTGTTTACAAATTGTCCAGATTGTTTAATAAAGGCCTAATGATTGAGGGTTTCTGGGTTCTTGAAAAAGAACTAATCTAAAACAAAAAGTGGTACTTCTAATATTCAGCTCTGATTTAAACCTACAACTGGGAAAGTTTTACCGAAAGCTTTAAAGTAATCCAGAAAAGCTCATCTTATAATTAAAACTTTTCATGTTGAGCAATGGACGCCGATATTTTATAAATGGGTTGTCAGGAAAATGTTTTACTGAATCTTTTTAACATAAACTTAATAAACACATATCAAGAGTATTTCCAAATGTGGAGGAATTGACACCGAAACATACGTCTTTGTATACTTTTTACATTTTCTTTAAGCGATTAGTCGAGTAAAGGTCCACCGTTTAACATAAACTTAATAAAGGCATATTCAAGAGTGTTTTCAAAAGTTTATGAAAATGAATGTGATTCTAAACTTTTATACATAAATTATTTAAAAATCGTATGAAGAATTATAATTTCAAATAATAATTTTAATAATAGTGCAAAATTTAAAAATTGTACTAAATGAATCACTGGAGTACTGCCGTACTTTAAAGAACGAATTGTACTGAAAAAAGTGCAATTGTAACGCATTTATCATCCTTGATGTGGATATTTCTAGTTGGTGAGTATTGCAAAAATGAGGCATTTGTATACTTATACAGTCGTAAGTGAAAAATTCTTTGCTAGAACTGGATATTTAAACTTCGCAATATAATAATAACAACACAAAAATGTTTGTGTTTAAGTTGATGATAACAAATATCGTGAAAAGAGTTAGCGAATAACGAATTCGACAATTTTGTTTTTTACTATTTTCAGCAATTCGATTATTGTTAAAACAAGTTACTGAATCGCACTACAGCTTTGGTTCAGAGTATAGAATGATTTTTTTGTTTTGGTTTTTTTTTGTTTTTGTTTAATTTAATAAATAGGAAAAAATTAATTACACTTTTTAAAATTTTTAGAGTATATTTTGAATTTTTAAATGCATTTTAAGGCGCATATTTTCAAATGATAATTCTATTAGAATTAAATAAAAAAATTAAAAAATTGAATTTTAAATTAAAAAATTGTAATAACAATGGATAATGTCACCACAGGTGTTATTATAACAAAAAATCCCACAATATTAGCAGAAATTAAAGAAGAAATATATTATTTTTTTAATTTTTATCAAAAAAGATGAGGGGATATATTGTTTTTGTTTTATGTAGAATGGCAAAATATTTGACTAAGACGCCATAAAGAATACATGTTCTGGCTCCTCGTAAGATTCTGAGTTGATCTGGCTATGACCGTCCGTCTGTTAAAGGCTGGATAGAACTCGGGGCGGATCATCTAGAATATTTTTATTAAAACTAAGACCCGGTCTTATACTGTTTACTTAGTTGCGAAATTGTACTTAAGTTAACATTTTTTTTAAAACTTAAGTATTCTTTTTCCATCCCTTAAGCTTTTCCTAAGTATGAAAATTGACTAATGTCTGCAAAAATATTTATTGAAAATAAATAAAAATACAAAATCTAATAAATAATAAAACTATTTAAAATTTTTAAAAGATTTCAAACAACCTTTTAAATTTATCTTTTTTCTGTGGTTATATATCTTCCACCAATACCTTTTTAATTTTATAGCCCTTCAGGTGCTGATTTATTCAATTTTCAAAAATTGTTGCTCTCTTATTTATTTTTGATGCCACATTAGAGATGCATCGAAAAATGTTTGCCCAAAAAAGTAAATTTGATATCTTTAAGGTTGTTCGATTACCATAAGCCAACAGTAACCTAAATAAAATAGTACTGTACTGTAAATACATAAAAGCTTAAAGCTATTTGTATCTGTCAATTCTTCTAAATATAGTTTTGAGCAGCATGCAATTTTTCCTCCGACTTCCATCTCGTCGGCGATATGGTTAGGTTGATATTTATTAAACTCATTATGATAATAGTGGCTATTATAATAAATATATATATTATAATAAATATAGTTATTTTAATTATGCATGCTATATAAAGAAAATATTCTAGTACCAAGGATGGACAAAAGATGAAAAAGAAAATATAGAGAGAAAATAATAAAAATAATATAGCTCCAGAAAACAAATAGGTTAATTAATCTCAGTGAGTGTAGATGTTAACATCTTAAATTTTCCTTTTGATCCTATTTAAAAAAGAAACCTTCATAAACTTATTTGTGATTTTAATTAAGGTATTTATAAGATGACTATTAGTTTCAATCGTTCTAATTTTATATTTATATAAAATTAGAAAATAAATGCTAAATAGTAACACTATTAATTAACAATATACAAAAATAGTGTAATAAATAATATATAGAACTTTTTAAGATCACAAAAAAAAAAAAAACAAAAAATTATAAGAATAATAATTATAAGTCAACTTTTAATCATTCCTTCTAACAGTAAACAAACCAATAATAATTCAGCCATTTTAGGTTGTGAGGTATTACACTAACTATAAATTTGTTCGGTTTTAAGTTACTTATTACTTTCACAAGATCATTTACAAGCGCCCTACAATTACCCTCGCCAAAGATCAGATTTGGTGTTATAAAGCACCAAATCTTATTCCGCTGTACAACCTAAAGTTTTATATCCTTAGCACGATAAACACTAATCAATTTCCCGTTTAAATTTTCTAACTGATAGTAGCAGTACCCGGTCTTCTTGTGAATCCAAGCTTTCCTAAATCACTGAAAACAATAAAACTTCTCGTTCCTCCTTTGTTATCGCTCAATATTTCTTCTGGCCCTGGCCCTAGGACGATATGGAACTTTATCTGCCTCTACATAACCCCACACATCTTGTAATTTTCCATCATCAGTCCTGAAAAATTACCGAATTTTCTTAAAATTGGCATTAGAGCTTGTAAAATCTGCTGCAGCTTTCGAACCGAGACAACATACGAAAGCACCAGTATCTAACAATTCTGTCCAATCCTTTCCGGAAATCTTTACGGTAACATGACGTCGGATGCATGGGGAGGATTGTCAAAAATGGAAATTAGTAAAATCCGTCTCGACTGTTCAATATTTAACCAAGAATTCTTCATTCGGTGAGTAGATCGTTTTCTATCTCTGCCTTTTTGGCATTATATTCCGATACACGGACATGAAATGGTTCTATTTATGTAGGGGTTGGAGTTGAAGTAGTTGTTGGATTAAGAGTTTTTGGAAAATAATTGAGTTCGGACTTAATTGGCATCTTGTTAGTTCTAGATTTTCTAAATTATAACTGGCTTATAAAGGAAATTTGGTATTTATATTTGCTGAAGTGTTTGTTATGGTTTTAAAATTCGCAACTTTATACTTATGAATATTTTCAGTATTACTATTGGAATGTGTCATTGGAACTAATTGGTGCTCGTTGTTTTCGTCCATTTGTGTGTAGTTTTCAGTGCACTTCATTTTGAGTTTTTTTTTTTTGAGTATTACAATTTGCACAGTTTGGTTTATAGATTTCCGGAATTCGACGTTCCTCATTGCAGTGCTGATACCTATGTCCAACTTTCTGACAGTTCCAGCAAATTAACGATATTGTTAAAATCTCATCTTCTCCCTGTAAGTCACTATCAATCCACAATTTCGTTGAACAATTTATTTCATCACCATTTGTCTTCTACCTACATCCATTAAGAAAAATTCTCTCCTTTGATGTCTCGATAATGGGACACAGAATAAACTGAAATATTGAGGATCTCGTGTTGTATTTCTTGCAATAAATTCCTTTTCAAGCATTAATTTAACAAAATAAATGAACTTTTAATTAATAAAACCAACGTAAAAGTAATTGGCGCCCAACGTGGATCTTGTGAAGAATTTTTTTTAACAAGAAAATATTCGGAACAAAAATCAAAGAAAAAAGAAATTTAACAAGAAAATATTCGGAACAAAAAACAAAGAAAAAAGAAATTTAACAAGAAAATATTCGAAACAAACATAATTTAAAAAAGTAAAGTGTGAACTGAAACAAATATAAATTAAAATAAAACAGAGCAAAGAAGGAAATTTCTAGAAAACTAATTCCATACAAACATACAGCTAACATAAATTAAGTTTCGGAAAACAACATCAAATTAAAAATTCCTAACAACAAACTAAAGTTCGTAAATCCTACAAGAGAGAAGCAAATTCCGTGAAATTATTTCAAACCATCTCATCAGTTCAAGCAATAATCCAATATTACAGCAAGCAGCAATAATCACCAGATTAAAATGGTATGTATACCTGTAAGTGGAATGTAGAATCGTAGTGATGAATTTTTTTTATAAATTGTAAGTAAAAGAAAAATTAGAAAAAATTGTAAATCTTTGCAAGGGTTGGTATCTTTTTGTTTGTATGACGGTTCCATTCTTTAGGTTTCTATGAGTGACTCAGAAAATCAGGAAGAATTAGATCAGGTGGTAGAAAATTTAATAGATTAGGGGTTGATAAGACAGAAAGCAGCAAAAGTGTAGTAGGAACCAACAGGTGGGAAAGCAAAGCAATGGCTGCAACAGCAGAATAATTGAGAGCAATAGTGGAGGTTGCTATAAGTACTGCCCTGAGATCCCAAAAACTAGACTTTGAAAAACAAATAGAAGAACTTAATAAAAAATTCAACGAATGTGTCGTTCAGACACCATTAATCGAACCTTATAGAGAAATAGTAATAATACCGGACCGGCAATGTGACGAGTCACTAGATATGGTAAAACCTTTAACGGATTTTGAAGGTAAGCAAGAAACATACGTTTCATGGTGACAAGTGGCGCAAATCGCCTATAAGGTGTTTGAAAATGCTGAAGGCAGTTCCAGATATGACCAAGAGGTAGCCATTATTATAAATAATATAAAAGGTTCAGCAGATATGGTGAATGGATATGGTCCTCCTTTAATAAGGTTTTAAATATCAAAGCCATAATTGCACGTCTAGACTTCACGTACTCGAATAAAATGCCGATTTACTTAATCGAACAGGAATGTCAATTCTCTGTCAAGGAAACATGACACTTTTACAATTCTATGATGAGGTCGAGAAAAAATTGACACTACTAACGAACAAAATAATTATGACTTATGATAGGGCCACTGCGGCATCCATTAATGAAAAATACAGAATGTACGCACTACGTGTGTTCATATCGGGAACGAAAAAGAGATTAAGTGATGTACTTTTTTCGACTAGACCGAATGATTTACCCTCAGGATTAGCATTGGCTCAGGAAGTTGAATCTAAACATGAGAGATACCAATTTGCAAGAAACTATGCTAAGTGTCTTGAGGACAAACAAAGACAAAATTCTAAAGCAAGACATCAAAATAGAAATCCGACCACAGAAATTCAGACAATTAGGAACTCTCATTTTTTTAAACGACAAAATTTTTAGTCCAACCAATGGACGTTGATCAATAGATGCGTTCCATACAATCGACGAGACGGCAACTAGCTAATAGTGGACCGCATCGGAGCTAATATTACGAGAACCGGGTACAGGCAAAACAAGGTTTAGCACTGCAGAGTCAGTATTAAAATAATCAGACTTCAGGGCAGACAGTAAAATGTCAACACAGTGACTCAGCTAGATTTACAGGCCCCAAGCAATAGTGGATTAATCATATTTCCCAGGAAACTACATCAACAGAGCAAGAATACTATGAATACCAGGTGGAATTAGCAGCATCGGAAATTGATACTGAAGAGGCTTTTGATCAGATAAATTTTTTAGTCAAAACTCCCTGCTACAATTCATAGAAAGGACAATTGCAGGGAGAAATATTAAGTTATTGATAGATAAGGGAGCTTCGAAAAATTACACAAAACCCTTGAGCGAACTGAAAGACATATTGCCAGTTAATAATCCCTTTATAGAAAAATCGATCCACGGTTTTAACACCATTGATAAGAAATACATCCCATTCAACACGAATAGTACATTACCATCACTGTCAACATTTGACTGTTTGACTACATTTGATGGTATAATAGGCCTTGATCTGCTAGCGCGGATAAGTGAAAAACTAGATTTCAAAAACATTTGCA
The DNA here is from genome assembly GCA_932274085.1 of Protocalliphora azurea. Lineage (NCBI taxonomy): Eukaryota > Metazoa > Arthropoda > Insecta > Diptera > Calliphoridae > Protocalliphora > Protocalliphora azurea. Next base: position 75,980,532 of record OW026521.1, on the reverse strand, counting down.
CACTTGCAAATGTAAATTTCATACAAGTAGAGGATACCCCACACAGTGCTTAGGACATTTCAAAACATGATGAAGAGTTTATTAGAGGCTCATGTTAACCACATTGCATGAGTAGTGAGTAGGTTGTATGAAGCAAACATGAGGGTATCTCATGAAAAATTACACTTTTTTAAGGAAAGTGTTGAATAGCTCGGCTTCTTCGTATCTCGGAATGGTATAAGTACAAGTCCCGATAAGGTGGATGCGATCCGCAACTACGAACAGCCTACTACATTATATAACATTAGATCCTTTTTGTAACTAGCAAGTTATTATTGATGCTTCATTAAGGATTTCGCTTTGGTAGCAAAACCTTTGACAGATATTCTAAAGGGTGAGAACGGCGAGGTCAGTGCCCATCAATCAAAGAAGATAAAAGGAACTTGGACGAGAGACAAGTTGAGGCATTTGTCAAACTAAAGGAGATATTGGCTTCAGAGGACGTCATGTTGTCTTACGCGGACTTCACTTTACCATTTGATCTAGTAGCAGACGCTTCCTCATCGAGACTAGGAGCCATTTTGTCACGAAACGGTAGACCTATCACAATGATTTCAAGGACTCTGAAGAACTGGGAACTGAACTTCGCAACAAAAGAACGCGAGCCACTGGCCATAGTATGGGCTCTAAAAAAACTTAGAAACTATCTTTATGGAGTAAAAAATCTGAATATTTACACAGACCACCAACCGCTTACGTTTGCAGTTTCAGATCGAAACTATAATGCTAAGATAAAACGTTGGAAGGCTTTTGTGGGTGAACACAACACAAAAATTTTCTGCAAACCGGGTAAAGAAAATTACGTCAGTGGCGCATTGTCGCGACAACACATTCATGCCTTAGAAGAATAGGCTCGCTCTGATATTGCGACGGTACACAGTGAGATGTCATTTACCTACACCATTGAAGCAACGAATAAACCAAATTAACTGCAACCGAAATCAGATAGTTTTGAAAGAAGCAAGTTTCGCGCGAAAACGAAATTTCATAGTTTTTAGTGAAAAAACTCGTCATATGATTGAATTTGCTGATAGGAACATGGTTATAGAAGAAATTAAATTAGCAGTGAATCCAGGAGTGGTAAATGCAGTATACTGCGATTTGCCAATCCTAGCTTTTATTCAGCATGAGTACTAGATTTTGGCATTGTAGAAAAATGCTGGTTGATATTTTTGATAAAAACGAACAATTGGAGATAATTAATACTGAACACAATCGAGCTCATAGGGCGGTTCAGGAAAACGTAAAGCAAATTCTTGATGATTGTTATTTCTCGAAAATGGCAAATAGGCATCCGATTAGGCAAGAGGTGGGTGAGATCCCAATTCCATCTTATACAGGAGAAATGTTGCACGTTGAAATATTTTCTACAGACAAAAAAGTACTTCCTTACATGTGTCGATAAATTTTCGAAATTCGTTGTGGTTCAACCAGTCCCACTTCGTACGATTATAGACTTAAAAATCCCAATTATACAGCTAGTGAACATTTTTCCAGACACAAAAAATATTTATTGCAACAATGAACCGTTTAAATCTGAGACCATTACGGCTATGGTGAAAAATCAGTTTGGCGTGGTAATTGCAAATCCTCCTCCGCTTCATAGCACTTTCAATAGTCAAGTTGAACGTTTCCATAGCACTTTATCAGAGATTGCTAGATGTCTCAAACTAGAGAAAAAATATCGACGATACAATTGAGCTCGTGATGTTGGCTACAGCACAATATAATAGAACTATTAACTCTGTGACCAACAAAAAACCTATAGAAGTAGTTCATAGTATATCGGCGAAAATAAGAGAAGAAATAAAAGAGAAAATTATGAAAGCTCAACGAGTTCAACTTGATAGGAATAACGATTCAAGACAGAATATGACTTTTGATATTGATAATAAAAGATTGGGAAACAAGTTAACCCCTTTATATACGGAAGAAAAAGTAGAGACCGACTTAGGAACTACATTTCTTATTAAAAGAAAGGTGGTCCACAAGAACAACTTAAGACAAAACTTATTTCTCAACCACATACAATCGCTCCACTTTAATTTTGTCCTGTTTATTTTTTTTAGAATTAGACTTACAATATTTCCACTACAGACAGTGACCGCAAAATTCTGACTATATTCCTATTATGGACGAGGAAGTAATCATATGGGAGGATTTTGATTACCTTAGACATGCTACAAACCTGACAATGTACTCAGAAATGGCCCATGGAACCAAATACCTTACAAAACATTTTCCTTCGTCTCATATGTTGAAAATTTTGGAATCAGATGTTACTCGAATAAGGACAATTTTGGCATCATTTGTCATTCACCACAGACATGCTAGGAGCATTAATATTTTAAGCACTGCCCTTAAGGTAGTTGCTGGTACACCGGATTTTGATGATTTTGAGAATATAAAATTCAAGCTACATGAGATTATTGAATCAGAAAATGGACAAATACTAATAAACACAAAAACACAGGATCAGATAAATAAAATTGCAGAAGCCGTTAACGTTATTATTAAAAATTCCAAAGACAAACAAATCGATACGGGGCATTTGTATGAAACGTTACTTGCAAGAAATAGAATAATAGTGTCAGAACTTGAAACTTTGATGTTGTCGGTAACCCTTGCAAAGATATGAATAATTAACCCTGTAATTCTGTATTCTGAAGATTTAACAAAAATTGTAAATTCTCGCTCCACAAACACCACTGTAACTGATATAATGGAAGTATCATTTATTAAGGTCTTATTAGATAATAATTTTTTACATTTTATCATAAAATATCCTAAGCCTAGAATAGAATATAAGAAGGTGAGCTTATTTCCTGTCCAACATAATGGAATAATCTTGCACCTTGATAAAGAAAACATCGTAGCTGACTATGGAAATAAAATAATCGCCATTGGAAATTGCAGCGAAACACTTACGACAACTTTCTGTAAGGAACTATTACATCCCACATATGCTCAACAACTACACTCTGGTGGTATAGCTCGATGTGATACTCAGCCCACTCATCTTAATTCTTTGGTAGTAATTGATGACGGTATTATTATCATCAACGACGACTCTGTCGTAATAAAAACGACTAAAAAATCTATAAAAACAGTCACTGGAACATACTTAATTACCTGTGATGACGAGATCAAAGTGAATCATCTATAAAAATTTGAAACGAAATCTGAAAAAAATACCGAGCTCAGCTAGTATGGCAACTTTAAATATCACTGGACACCGAGAAATACTAAGCCTCCCATACCTCCAGAAATTGGGACTAAAAAATCTGCAGTACATTGGGGAGGTCGAAAATAAGTTTATCATTGGCCCAACGATCTCCACGGTTGTTACAGTTGGCCTAATAATCTATTACTTAATTTCTAAATTACGTTACACAATGGGGCAGAATCGAAATTTTTTGGAAATAAATCTGTAACTTCTAATCGGCCGGTTGGATTTTCATGAAATTTAATACAGGCGTAGAAGAGGAGTGTAAAATGTTATTTTTGGAAAGAGGGCACAACAATCCACCCAGGGGCGGAGCTAAGGGGGCTCAAAGTTAGGTACCTCTGACATAAAAAATTTTTAATCGCTTGCAAAATTTTTGTTTCTCGTCCGATTTTAAATTATTATTTTCCTATTTATCTCTTATAGTTTTCGAGTTATTTGCGTTTCAGTTTTTAAACACCATAATTTTGCATATTCTTGGTCCAGTTTTTTAATATATATCCCAGTATTTTCGACCAATTTTATTATAGTTTTTTCTTAACTAGTTAAAGAACAAAAAATTGAAGTCGATACCTTTAACGAGTCCTAAAATAAACGATTTTGAATTTGAAAATTGCAAAAAAGACGACATTTTGTGTTTTTTTAGCCGAAAAAGTATCTATACTCTTTCTTATCTATAATAAAATTTTCTTTAGCAACATATAATAATTTTGCAATTCTCTGAAAGGCAACTTCACAGAGATGATTTTAAGATAAAAAGCAAGCCCAATAACTCAATTGGTCATGGTACATACCCTCCCGAATTCGACCCATTTTATATGAAAGTTTTGATTTTAGACCATATTTTCTCAAATCCCAAAGCACGAATCGACACGCGGAATATATTTTAAGAATCCCCAATATGATATTAAAAGTTTTAAGTCAAAACCTATGGGACTTCGGAAAAATGTGGATTCTATAGCCAAAAATGTAAAAAATCCCATTTTTATGAATTTTCATTAGTTTATTTGGGATTTCAGGAAAACCCTACCCCTGATTGAAATTTGGTTAACACGTTTTTATTTGTATTAATAAGATCCACATTTCCTTTAAATTTCATTAAGATATCTTTATAAACAAATATGTTGTTACAATTAAAAATTTTTATTTTCTCCAAAAACCCAAAATTAGACCTTATGTTTGGTTTATTTCTAAATAGCGAAAGAAATTTTAAAAATATGTATTCCAAATTAAGCTTATCCTTTAGCATATATAATTTCCGATATTTGCAAAAAGATTCAAGTCAATATTATGCCTCATTTCAGAAATATACGCCTTTAAACTTTTTTTCCAATTTATTGTATATATGACTATATTTTTACAAACTTGCAACTTTTGCATTAGCTTTGCGTGAATAATTACTTAGAAAATTATGCATATTTCTGTATACTTTTAATAATATCTATACACAAAATATTTTTATAAAAATAATTAATAAATATTTTTTATTTTTAATAGGGTTGCCACATTTCCCAAATTTAAGTAAATCTTTATCCTTTTCTAAGCATTAATATATTTCTATTAATGAATTTAAAATAACAAAACAAACAAAAAAATGTCTATTTTAACTTAATCAATAAGTATTTTATTAGTTTACATTTATGGTATTTACCTAAATTTAACAAATGTATTTATCTATTGTTGATGGTTAAAAATTTATATATTTATAATCCATATATAATATAATATAATATAATATAATATAATATAATATAATATAATATAATATAATATAATATAATATATATATATATAATATAATATAATATAATATAATATAATATAATATAATATAATACAAAATAATATAATGTAATGTAATATAATATAATATAATATAATATAATATAATATAATATAATATAATATAATATAATATAATATAATATAATATAATATAATATAATATACTATAATATAATATAATATAATATAATATAATATAATATAATATAATATAATATAATATAATATAATATAATATAATATAATATAATATATAATAAAATATAATATAATATAATATAATAAAATATAATATAATATAATATAATATAATATAATATAATATAATATAATATAATATAATATAATATAATAAAATATAATATAATATAATATAATAGAATATAATATAATATAATATAATATAATATATATAATGTACATGTATACTTTACAGGTACACTTACCTAGCTGCAGCATTTATCTATTACTGAAGGCTCAAAATCTATATTTTTATAAACTATTGACAACGCACAGGTAATATCCTTTCCGGTGATACCTAACAGCAACATATAATATCAATGAATTCGGTATAGGTACTCTCCCAAATTGACTCTTTCAGATATTTTACCTGTAGTGCGATTCAGTAACTTTTAACGATTCGACAATCGTAAAACTTGTCAATAGCAATTGTTGTTTGCAGTAACGATTGTGTGATTCACTAAGTACTCTTAAACGATTGTATATAACTATTATTTCATGTGGCAGCTCTCCACAAGGAAATGCCGAAATAAAAGTAAGGTTCAAAACCAAATAAAAAAGAAAAACAAATAAATTTGAAACAAATCGAAGTTTATTTAACAATTTTAAGACCGTGATTGATTAAATTATGTATTTGATATTGATTAAGATGTGTTTCTGTTAATGGTTTTCTTCAAAATGACTACTACTCCTAAAAGAAGATTCGGAAACGTAGAAGCACCATCTATAATGTGGAAGCACAGACTACAACCACAAAACAACGACTGATTCATTGGGTTAACTTTTTGGCTAATTTTTGTCAATATATTAACAACACAAAAATTTTTGTCTTTAAGTTAACGCAAACAAATATCGTTAAAAGTGTTAGAGAATAACTAAATCGACAATTTTGTTGTTTACTAATTTTAACGATTCGATTATCGTTAAAATAAGTTACTGAATCGCACCACTGATGAAAATTCACAGAATACCTACAAATATATATACCTGTGCGATGTATCTAATAGATATATATAAATGCGCAGCTAATCCTTATCAACATCATAACGAAGTTGATTACCATGGTGATTACATTGAAACATGAACAATTGTGTTGTGTTCTGTGGAGTTTATCTAAAAATTATCTTAATCGTTTAGAAGCTATAGTGGAATTCATAAAAGCTACATATCATGCAAAAGTCGACGTCATTGGCAAATCTCTCTATCTGAGATTTTAAAGTTTTATGACGTAAAAATGAAGTCCTTGAATCAGCGTACTAACAGATTATATATTAAACATTCCGATTGGATGGATACTGATATAGAAATATCGCCGTGCAAAATATCAACTGGAGCACCCTGCAAGACATATGATGATTTAAGTACAAGATCTAAGAAGAAGAGACTGGCCCACAAGCTTTCTATAATTTCGAATGAAGAAATTTCTGATACATTAAAAGAAATGTTAAAAGAAGAGAAGCAACCTAAGAGTGCAATTAATATTACTGAAATACTGCCAACTGCATCACCAAAACGTCTTAAACGGATTGCCAAAAGTGTACCTACTCCAACATCACAATCCAATTTTAAAGAGGAAGAAGCAATTGCTTTAATGCTTGAACTGGACCTCAGCCGAAACAAATATCAAATTTTAAGAAAAGCTCTGCTTGAAAAGGGACACACAATTCTACCATCATACAAGGATATTCAAGAAAAAAAGCAAACTATTTCAACATCTATTTCGGTTACCGAAAAGGAAACATGTGTAGAGCTATCTTCTTTGCTTGAGAATACAGCTACCAGGATAGTTGCAGATTTTTCTGCAGATCAGTTGGAAAAAGTAAATAACAGCGACGTTGTATTAATTTGTAAGTAGGGATGTGACGGACTATCAGCCCTTCCTGAATACAAGCATGCTAGTGGAAATAAGAAAATGGCGGATTATAAAAGCGTATTTATAGCATCTTTAAGAATGCGATCTTATTCCTTAAAGCAATCTTCATTCAAAAGTAAACACTCATTTGAAGATATATGGCTTAACACCACTCCAGGATCAAAACATTTTTGCAGACCTATTTGGTTGGAATATACAAGGGAGTTGAAGACAACAACAAAGAATTTAGTGGAATATATTAAAGATGAAATAAATGATTTACAACCTCTTTCAATAACCATAAACCAATACACATTCGACATATCCTTTCAACTTAGTCTAACAATGATTGATGGAAACATTAGTAATGCCATTACGGAAATATCTTCTTTTTGGAAATGCTCACTATGTGATGAGACGAAATCACAATCTTCGGATATTGGTAAAAAAGGAGTATTAATGAAGAATTTCTTTCTTTCGGAATATCTCCACTTCACGCCAGAATACGGTTCATGAAGCATTTTCTGCACATAGCATATGATTTAAAGTATAGAAGTGTGCCAGAAAATTTAACAAAACCTACCAGAAACAACGAGGATTTAAAAACACTTAGAATATCTGAGAAAAGTAGAATCCAGGATGAATTCAGAGAAGAGACGGGATTAAACATCGACAAACCCCTGCCGACTGGTGGTAGTACAAATGATGGAAACACAGCAAGAAGGTTTTTCGAAAATTTCGAAGCTACATCAAAAATAACTGATATTAATAAAGAGGTACTTGAAAGGACGAACATACTATTAATTGCAATGAATTGTAAGCACAAATTTAACTCTGCTCGATTTGGAGAATATGCAACAGAAATATCTAAACTACTTGTTTCTCTATATCCATTGAAAGAAATGACACCAACAGTACATAAAGTATTGTGCCATGGCGAAATTATAATTGAACGAAATATTCTTCCACTTGGAGAGCTTACAGAAGAGGCTTAAGAAGCAACAAACAGAGATTTTAAGCACGTTCAATTATTCAGCTCCAGGAAATGCTCCAGAACGTCACAAAACGAGGATATTTTTATTAGCCTATTGTTATCATCAGACCCTGTACTATCATCAATGAGAAAACGTTGGATTTATTGTGAGACTTTATCAACTCAAAATACTGAAGACTTGAAAGAACTTTATTATCTTTTAGATATGTGTACATATACAACAGATTATTTTATAGAAAATAAGTAGTATAAGTTTAAAATAATAGAAAAATTGTCTACATAAATTTAATGTAAATAAGTAATAAAAAATCGTATTAGAAATAGAATATTTATTAAGGAAGATGATAAATACCAAAAATAATAATATTGATTAAGTTAAAATAGACATTTTTTGTTTGTTTTGTTATTTTAAATTCATTAATAGAAATATGTGAATGCTTAGATAAGGATAAAGATTTACTTAAATTTGGGAAATGTGGCAACCCTATTAAAAATAAAAAATATTTATTAATTATTTTTATATAAATATTTTGTGTACAGATATTAGTGAAAGTATAGAGAAATATTCATAATTTTCTAAGTAATTATTCACGCAAAGCTAAAGGCAAAAGTTGAAAGTTTGTAAAAATATAGTCGTATATACAATAAATTGGAAATATAAAAGTATTAAGGCATGATATAGACCTGAGTCTTTTTCCAAAAGATCGGAAATTACATATGCTAAAGGATAAGCTTAATTTGGAATACATATTTTTAAAATTTCTTTCGCAATTTAGAAATAAACCAAACAAAAGGCCCAATTTGGGGTTTTTGGAGAAAATACAAATTTTTAAATTGTAATAACATATTTGTTTATAAAGATATCTTTATGAAATTGGCAAGAAATGTGGATCTTGTTAATATAAATAAAAGCGCGTTAACCAAATTTCAATCAGGGGTAGGGGTTTCCTGAATTCCCAAATAAACTAATCAAAATTTCCAAAAATAGGATTTTTTACATTTTTGGCTATAGAATCCACACTTTTCCGAAGTCCCGTAGATTTTTATTTAAGACTTTTAACAACACATTGAAAATTCTTCAAATATATTCCGCTTGTCGAGTCGTGCTTTGGGACTTGAGAAAATATGGTCTAAAATTAAATCTTTCATGTAAAATGGGTCGAATTCGGAAGGGTGTGTACCATGGCCAATTGTGTTATTGGGCTTGTTTTTTATTAGTCATCTCTGTGAAGTTACCTTTCAGAAAAGTGCAAAATTATTATATGTTGCTAAAGAAAATTTTACTTTAGATAAAAAAGAGTGTAGATACTTTTTCGGCTAAAAAAACACATTAAGTCGTCTTTTTTGCAACTTTCAAATTCAAAATCGTTTATTTTTGGACTCGGTAAAGATATCGACTTCAATTTTTTTTTATTCAATAGATAATTTTGTTCTTAAACTAGTTAAGAAAAAAACTATAATAAAATTGGCGATTAAAAATTTTTTATGTCAGAGGTACCTAATTTTGAGCCCCTGGGGAGATTGTTGTGGCCCCCTTCCAAACATAACATTGTGCGCTCCTCTGCTACGCCTGTACCAAATTTCATGAAAATCCAACCGCCATGTCTACCAATTCGAACTAAACATTTTCAAGCTTTATGCTTAGGTTTGCTTCACATGAAGATTGTAATATTATTCCACATACATGTTGCATTGCCAGCAAGTAAATAACGAACGATAAGCAATAAGCTCACCTTAGGTAGATAAATTAATTGATTTTAGTTAGTTAATAAATAGAACTCAACAACTGTAGTAATAAGCAGCTTTAGTAATAAAGCATTAATTTAACAAAATAAATGAACTTTTAATTAAGAAAACCCACGTAAAAGTAATATATATATATATATATATATATATATATATATATATATATATATATATATATATATATATATATATATATATATATATGTATATATATACATATATAGTTGGTAAAAAAAATCATTGGAATATGTGAGCCCCGCGTTGGGCGCCAAAAATAATAATCTGTCAATTAACTTAGTTGTTTGCAGAGTTTTAGCATCATGCAATTTCTCCTCCTGCTTCCCGATAGGGGTAGGTTGATATTTGATATGATAGTAGTTACATATATAGTTATTTTAAATATGCGTGCTATATAGAGAAAATGTTCTAGTACCAAGGCTGGACAAAAGATGCAAAAGAATATACAGAGAAAATAATAAAAAAATATAGCTCCACAAAACAAATAGGTTAATTAATCTCAGTAAGTGTAGATGCTAAGTATTTTTTTCTAATTTTAAAATAAGTTTTATCTTCATATCTGTTCGATGATTTGATCTGAACTTTAGATTTCAACTGTTGACTCAGAATAAAATTTTTTTAATTTAATGCTTATTGTTTTACAATATTGGACAAAAAAAAAAAAAAAAAAAAACGGTCAAACTAGTTTAGCATAATTTTAAGAAAAATTATAAAACAATTAAAGTAAAAACAATTGATAATCAAATGCAGAGTAATTTAAAGAAAGTAAATTCATAATCTTTATTATAAGATTAAAATCGTTCGATAAAATGTTATGCGAGAAAATAATGTTAATAAGTAATGCAACATCAAATACATATAAACAAAGTATTAGGGATATTTATTAAACATATAGCTCTAGGACGACGAAATTTAGCTTAAATATTTCTCTCGCAATGAAAACAAGAAAATTCGATTAAAATCGATTCAGCCATTACCTTATAAACAAAAGCATGTACACCAACGAGATTTTGTACAAATACTCCAATAATCGACGTAAAGTCTTCGCACACTTTGTCGCCCAACTCTCATATAAGGTGAAATTTTTAATTAGCGTGGCTTAAAAAAGTTTGCATTTGGTAGATATAATAGATTCGGTCAAACCGAATACAACAGTATTACTTGCTTTTTCTGAATATTCTATTTAAAACAAAATTATTTTTGAATGGTTAACAGCAAATTTTACATCTACCGGGTATTATTTTGTTTGTATTTTCATGAAATGAAAAACAAATTTATTATAAAAAAGTATAGGCAAAATAGTTTTGTGATGTAAAAACCGACTCTTTTACAGAACCGGTTTTCGGTTTAACTGAAAAATCTCATTTTAGAGAAAAACCGGTTGACCAGTTTTCAGTCAATAAAATTTTTTAATAAGAAAATATTTTTTTTATATCCTACACCACCTTCGGTGGAAGCATTTTTCTTTTTATTTTTTTTTAAGATTAGGTTAGGTTAGATGGGCAGCTATAAATGTAAACTATTAATTCCTATTGGTCCTATTGGTCTCATTGTATTACCCTAATGGATCACGTGAATATGTTTTCATATGTCCTTGAATATTTTCATATCGAAACAACCTGACGCACGAATAAAAGATCTGACATCAATTGCAGCGAGATCAGATAATCCGTGCATATATGGACTAACAAATTCAGCAGTCCTTATATTCTCAAGAGCAGGACAAAGAAAATGTTCTGCTGTCTCTTCCTCCTCCTCGTTAAAGCAATTTCTACAATAGTCATCAAAAGGGAGCCCTAGTCTCCTAGCGTGTGCACCAGCAGTCCAGTGCCCTGTAATAATGGCTGCAAGTGTTTGTAGCTGACGCCTTGGCAATCTCAGAATGCAACTCGATCGTTTTTGATCGTACTGGGGCCATATCTGTCTCGAGATTTAACATGCGGACTCGTTTGTCCATCTTTGTTGAGATATTCTCGACAAGTACTGCAGTACCATTGATCTGCAATTTGACAGTGGTATGCCAATTAGTTGGTCCGTTTCTTAAATTTAAAAAAGGAAACCAGTTTTTGCTAATTCATCCGCAATAATATTTCCCGGGGTACTTGAGTGACTCCTTACCCAGATCAACTCTAGTTTTGAATGTCCCGCCATCTCATTTCAATATGTCTGGCATTCATGTACCAGTCTGGATATCAAATAGACACCCGAAAAAGACTTAGTCGTGGGTTGGCTATTGGTACAAATTTGAATATCCTCTCCGAATACTCTATAGCACATTAGCCAATTTACCGCTTTCCTAATGGCTGAGATCTCCGCTTGAAGAACAGTGCAGTGATCCAGCAATTTAAAGGAGATGTTCCTCTTATATGCGGGAATAAAGACATCTCCCCCAACCCATTCAGAAGAAAGGGTTTGGGAATTCAATAAATAATATTGTCAGGGATGTCATTCGAAATTCCCAAAATGGTTACGTGGCCATAGCTTTTGCCGTTCCGTGCACCTAAAATACTGAGCAGAGTCGCATACGCGATGGCGATTTGTTTGGCAATTAGATCCACTGGCATCAAGTTCAGCAGAACGAATAATGCTTTGCATGGTGTTGTACGTAGCGCATCTGCAATTAGTAGCGATGAACTACGCAGAACCTTTTCGAAGATTCCGCAAAACGTGGATTTTTCCATCGCTTTCCACCATTCTATCGCCCCATATATAAGTATAGGCTTAATTACCACGTCGGAGAGCCATTTTGTATTCTTAGGATTTCATCTCCAAAATTTCCCTGTGCCCTTCCTGTATATATAAAAGGCAATGTTTGCTTTTGAAGCTCTAGCCTGGGTGTTCTAGAGCCAGGACACTTTAGAGTCCAAATGCATTTAGGTAAGGGAGTGGGAAAGATGGTATTTTGTATCTCCTTGAAAAGAGAACTAGTTCCGTCTTTCCCGTATTCACGCTAAGACCTCTACTTGTACTCCATTTATTGAGTAGGCTTAGCGCATTTTGAAGGCGGTGAGATATGGTATCCAAATATTCTCCAGATACGGCCACCGCTACATCGTCTGCATACGTGACGGTTTTAAACCTCAGGGAATCAAGTTCCCTGAGCATTGTGTTGACGGCAATATTCCAAAGAATTGAAGATATAATTTTCTCCTGAGGAGTGCCTCTATTTGCTACCCTATATATGGCAGCCGCACCCATAGTGGAACTCTGTTGGTTAGAACTCTCCATATGATACTAATAATCGACTGATGAATATTCAGTCTTTCCATAGCCATTTTAATAGCATCCGAGGTTACATTATTGAAGGCTTCTTCTATATCAAGAATATATATATCCTACAAACGAATGCAACGCCGTCTCAACTGACTTGCCCTTCATGTAGGCGTGTTGGGACGCTGACAAAAGGCTAGGGTTGATTGTTTTGCGAAGGTGCAGATCAATCGGCCTTTTTAAGAAGTATGATAGACTAGTATATCTGAAGTCCTTCGGTCTCGTATGGGACGTCATACCCCCTTTTAGTATAAAGACCACTTTACATCTAGTCCATGAGTCAGGGATATAAGAGCATGATAAGCAAGCCGAGTATATCCGAAGCAACCATGGGACTATAATATCAGCATTGGTACGAGTCTAAGAGGGCGTCTTCGTCAAATACTTCGTTCACCCTTTCAAAAACTTCACCCACCAATTCAGACTTTGAATGCGTGTCTTTTTGAGCGAGAGAATTAATAGTTTCCTTACATGACATTTATTCCGGAGTCGGATCGTTATCGTCCTGAATCGGTATGTCTCGGTCGTCTCCTCGAAGACCTGTAGAAAAATAGACTCGAAGTATATCTTTCCACTTTTCTCTCGAAGGAACGGCAGGGACTCCTTATTCATGACTGTGACTATCCTCCTGGATGCTCCATCAGATTCAGATACTCTGGTCACCCTCCAATCATTTGTGGGGATCTCAGGGTTACCGAACCGGATGAGTTCTAGAATCTCCTCTGGTTTGGATGGTTCATCCGGTATGCGGGCTCTAGGCCAACATGGAATCTCGTTAATAGAGACCTCGTCTAGTATAGCGCCTTCCCATAGGCTTTCCAAAGAGCGACCGCTTGCTTCAAGAGCAAGGCCGATCGCTCATTTGGTCCGCAAACAGTGACCAGACACGGCCTCAGCTCATGCCATTAAACATAAGCTCTGACAAAGTGCCCCCTATCCGCCACCTGGGGACGCGCTCGATGGAAGACCTGTCAACTTCCACAGACAAAATCCTAAATTTGTACGAGCATATAAATTTGACTGAAAAAATAACAAATTAAACTTTTTATTTCATGTTACAACGTTCAAGAAACTATTTTTTTGACTTGTAACTGGCTTCGTTTTTATTCATTTTATGCAATTATCTTTCTTTTATATTTTATCTGTAATCCCGGTATTTGAAAATACGTCTCTACAAAATAAAATAGAATGTGCACGAAAAAACTAGTGTATAAAATTCTGGTTATAAAAATTATACCAATGCACAGTGGTCCCAGATCGATTTTTTTTAAATAATTCTCTAACTTGTGAACCACTGGAGATATCTAAATAAAATTGTACATGATCATAGCTGAGGTATTTTCCAGTTGATTTGGAGGAGTACAGTACAGGCATACAAAGTTGGTCGGGTATGTATTTTTTAAAAACCAAAAATTAATTTATGACTTGAATGTGAAAAAAATTTACATATTTTTTTTCAGAAAATATAGTTTGTGTGTTTAACCAACATATGAGGATATATAGTCAATATATTTTTTTGTTGATCACGGCTTTGACATTTTAAAATTTTACAAACAAAAAATAATAATAATAATTTTCAAAATTAACAAAATTTGGATAGGCCTTGGAGGGGAAACTATTGCCCAAAGAACCTCCGATTTTGATTTAAACACATTTTGTTAAGATTTCTTTTAAATCCATAAAAAAAGAAAATATTTTAAAAGTGAAAGAATATTACCACCTTTTTGGAAAATTACCTAAAAGTGTGAATTTTTTAAAGTTTCAACTTCACACTAATTTAACCTTTTAAAGGATAGATATATTTATGTGACTTTTTATAGCAATATTATTTAGAATTTTGTAAGAAATCTAGTGAATATTTAAAAAAAAATTAAGGCCCAAATTAAGGCCCTCAAGTTTAAAAAGCTTAAAAAAACTAGGCCAAAAGTTGGATTAAAATCTGCCTCGACCCTCGTGATTCATTAGATATCTGTACTCCTCCAAATCAACTAGAAAGCAACTCAGCTCTGGCCATGTGAAATTTTGTTTAGATATCTCCAACGCACAGTGGTTTCAAAACGATTTTTTCTTTTGGAAATAAACCTGTAACTTTAGAACTACTAGATGTATTTGAATGAAATTTCACATGGCCAATACAATTGACTTGGTGGAGCACAGGTTCTTAGCAGGTCTGGGGGAAAGAGAGTGGACCTCTGAAATTTTTCACTTCTTTTAATGATTTATTATTTGACTTTATTTATTACTAAATATAAATTAACATAATTGCTGTGTAAATATTTGGATTTTTAATGAAATTTTTAGTCGTTATTAAAAAAGCACCAGAGTTACATGTATTTTTTTTAAATTTTTTTAATAAAATTTTGTGTATTCAATTCCTTATATTCAGCATATTAAAGAATGAAACAATCAAGTATATCCTACAAGTTTCGGTAATGTAATACAACAATCAGGTATATTTAGCCATTTGATATTCCTTAAAATAGGTAAATTAATTAGGTCAATTTATGAGATCTATTTTTTTAGAATATGTTTTATACCTGTGGAATTTTATAAAAATATTGTGTAGTTTTATAGTACCTAGATATAAATATAGTACCAGTATATAAACAAATCATTTGTTTTATTTACATTATTAACATTTTTACCATAATGACGGTAACATTAATATATAAAGCTTTGTGCTGGGTTCCTTGGGAAATGCCTAAAAGAATTAGAGCTGCATACATAACTACATTAATACATATTATTGAAGCGCAAAAGGATTCAACAATTGTTACTGGGGAATTGGATAAAGTTGAAAATTTTTTCAAATTATTCGAAACAAAAATGAAAACAGTAAATAATTGCGTACGGATGTTTCAATTGAAATATGGCATCTGGTTGAAAGCATCATGGAAATTAAAACCTCTAATGCAAGACCACTACTTAAGCAGTATACGTTATTTGGGGTAGAAATAAAAAAGTAGACTGTTGGAATCCGACGCAATCCGAGTCTGAACTTAAAGATTCATTTAAGGCTGTATTACGAGGAAATAAATAAGCTGATGCTTCTCCAAGTCAACTTAAGTAGATGATAAAAAGTATTCCAACACCTTCATCTTCACTTCTGAGTTTTCTAAAGATGAGGCTGGAGTATATATATAAATATATAAAATTGAGATAAGTTTTACTCGATAAAGGGCACTAAATTCTGCCATACGACAAAGATATAGACAATGAAAGAGCATTTATTGACTCGTCTCACTTACTTGAAAATATCTCTTCATGGATTCTTTCAACATTTTCGAAAAAATTAAAATTTGCTTTACATGCATTTCCGTGAGGCATTCTTTTAGAAATATAAAAAAATGTATGGTCTAGATGAAAATATTTGATTTTAAACCTTTCAATACCTTTTTAAGAAAAATTATAAAAAATTAAAATTTTTTTAATTTTTCTTCTTCAAAATAATATAACTTTTTATATATATAATATATAATATTATATATATAACTTTATATATATATATATATAAATATATATATATATATATATATATATATATATAATCTTCTTGCAAGAAGATTATTTAGAATTTTTTACAGAATTCAGAGAATATTTTAGAAGAAATTGGAGTCCGCCGAGTTAAAAAAAAGCATGTCCAAAAATGGGTCAAAATTTTACTTCAGTCTAAATATCTCTCAAAGCAAAAGAGATATTCCACTTATGTAAATATATTTTTGTAGAGAATTTTAACGACTATCTATGTGCAAATTTTTTTTCAATCAAATCATAAATGAAATTTTGGCGATTTTTTAATGTCCACCCCTATATTCGCTAAGAACCTATGCCCGTTCATATCAATTGGAATACACCTCAAGTAGTTCTAAAGTTACAGAATTATTTTAAAAAAAGTCGTTTTGGGACCACTGTGCAACGGTTCACCAGTTACATAATTATTTCCAAAAAGAAATCGTTTTGGGACCACTGTGCAATGGTTTATGTTGTTTTTTTTTTGTGAGAGAAAGTTTTAATTTTAAATTATAATTAATTTCTTATTGGGTTTTAATATAACTTTTAAGTTTTTTTACAAAACTTTAACTATGTCTATTTTAGAATCCTTTAAACATTTTATAATAAGGCCCAATATCTTTCAACTGATCGGAGTTTTGGTTGCAATTTAGTTGACTGGCATCCTTTGGTACATATACAACACCATGATTAATAAACATGGTGAAAAATATATTATTTTTGGTATTACTTTTTCAGTGTACATCAAATGTTATAAAGCACAAATTTTTTCGTGTGAACTCAATACTTGCATTTATTTCAACTGCTTAATGTGAATTATAAACGTTAAATATACATATAAGGTACCTGTTATTTTTATTTCATTAGGCAAGCTACATGAAACTTTTATTTTAGTCAAACTACATTAAACTTTTATTTTTAGTCACGTAGTTTATAGTTATTTTTATCTTTTTTGGTCACATTTTCTGAGTAAAATTACGTAAAAAGTTAATTGAAATGCTGTATTAAAAACTGGATAATCGCCTTTAAAACCCGGTTTCCAATAAAACTGAAAATTATAAAAAACCCGAAACCGACAGCGTTTGTAAAAAACCGAAAACCGGCTATGGTTTTGTATACTCTATACTGTATGTCTTTTCACAGGGTTTTTTTCAAATTTATTTATCTTACTTAAATATTTTTTAGGGTCTCCATTTTGGTGTCTGTTCGATATTGTGCCAATTAAAAATGAAAAACGAGAAGTTGTGTTGTTCCTGGCATCCCATAAGGACATCACTCACACAAAAATGCTGGAAATGAATTCTAATGAGGAGTGTGATAGCGGTAAGTATATGTTTAAAACATATATATAAGATTAGCTCAATTAAATGAGAGAAAAAAATGTTGTAATGTTCAGTTAAATGGAACGAGTATTCAGTAGTCTATATAGATGCTCTAATTTGTGCAATTATTTGTACTCTCAATACTTTTCTTAGACCCGTTATTATAACCTTTCTAAAAGGTATCAGATAGTCAGTATTTCCAAAACCTAAGTTGAAAAACATACTAGAATTTTTCAAGAAAAATTCTATAAAGTGCTAAAAATAAAAAAAAGTGCTAATAGAAAATTTAATATTTTAAAGAAAAGATATATATTACTTATTTTTAGGTTTAAAACTGAAAGAACATTAAAGAAAATAATAAAAATACATTGTGAAATTATTTTTTTAGAAATTAAAAAGTAATAAAATCAAAGTGAAACAAAATTTATGAGTGGATTTTTCAAAATTCTAATTTTATCATAAGATATCCAAGCATGTGTTATCTGAATTATAGCGTTATATGTTATTCCAAATAAAACATAGCTTAACATTTTATATATTATTATATATTATTGTATATAAAATATAGTTTAATATTTTGACAAACTAAAATCCGATTCTTTTACCGAAAATTTGATTTTTAAAATATTATTTATCTTTAAAAACCAGATACAGTATATTCGACAATCCGGAATAAGGAATTCAATTATAATTAACTTTTACATCATAATTATATCATAATTCTTATTGTATTTTCCAACCTATACTAAAATTTTAATAAAAATTGATTTTTTATCACAAAAAAAAATCAATATTATCCAAAAAATTTAGTAATATATCTTATAATTTTTTTTGCACACCCTTTCTAAATATGCAAAAAACTTTTATTTTTTCATTAAGTTTCATTTTCGGGCAATCCAGGCAACGCCGTGTAGAAATAGCTAGTAAAATATAAATATATATACCTATTTATTAATACAAATAGTCAAAAAGATTCGAACGAATGGATACCCTAGTAGAAATTCTAGAATACATAAATATTTTTTGAAAAATTTTGAAATTTTATAAAATTTGAATTTTACTGTAAAGCCAACATATCATGAACTATTATGTGAAAATATTGCAAAATTACTCATTACAACTGTCCTAAAATATTCACTAAATTTAGTATATCATGAATTCCATGAGACATCACATATGAAAGATACCATAGGTCACCAGATTTTGTTCATATTTGATATTTTAATGCTTTGTAGTAAGACTACATTGACGTATCTGTTTTAATTTTTTGAAATTTTAAATGAAATTTTATTCACTTTTTTAATTTCGTAAAAAATAAAAATATTTCACTTTGCATGTAATCTTAATTATACATATCTTTTGAAGTTTAGGTCCGATTTCCTTGGTCTAAAAGTCATTAGAAAGGCAATTAATTCCTCTTTTAATATCGAAATTAGAAAAAAAGAACTCAATTAAAAAAATCCATTTCTAATGCAGATTAATTTTTGGAAACTTTCTTCACCTTTGATTTTTAATTGTCATAAATAAAGTTATAACTTGATATATTAACTTAATAATTTCAGTTTAAGTTTTTTTTGTGACGAATATTTTTAACATTTTTTTTCTAAAAAACTCCAACAAATTTTCCCATTTATTCAAATATTTTCGTGTTTTGGTCTAAAAACATAAACATTTTTTAACCAAAATTTTTGGTTTACTATTTATAAAAACAATTGAAAAAATATGTACCAAAATAAAGTTATATATGAATAATTAGTATAATTGTCAAATTTTAATAAAATATTTAACAAATTTTTGTTGAAGAAATTTTGCAAAAAATGCAGTTAATAAATTGCAAATGCATTTATGCACCTAATGCAATTTATAAGTAAAATGTTATTTTTTAATTATTTAACTTAAAGCAAATATAAATACCGTTAAAATATTTTTTAATCTATCATTTAAGTATGCAGTTTTATATATTTTAAATTGTACACTCTGCGTAAAACGTACAAAACACTAAAATATTTAAAAAGTAAATTTTTGTATGAAAAAAGTGTTGGTATTTTTTTATTTTTTCTAAAAATTATTAAATAGAGTAAATATTTCCATTACAAAAAACTCTAAATTGAATTGTTTAAGCAACAAATCACTTTCTAATATGAAATTAGAAAATTAATATATGCAGGGGAGAAGAATTTCAAAAATGCATTTGCATTTAAAAGCATTTAGTAAAAAACTAAAATTATTTACTAAATTTATTATAAAAGATGACAAATGTGGAAATCTAATGCATTTTAAATAATGAAAATGAAGATCGGATACGATATTTTAAATTAACATACTTTTTCGATTTTTGGATTTTTTTTTATTAATTTCAAACCGGTTTTCGATTTTTTTTCAACAAAAGTTGGATATATTTTGTAAGCTTCATAAAGAACATAATTAGTGAATATGAAGAAAATTGAAATACATGAGGTCAAAAATTTTACTTTTTTATGTGTTCTTTCATGGAATTCATGATATTTGAAATAAAAAATTTTTGAACGAAAAGTTAGCATATTTTAAAGAGTTTTTTATTCGTATCTTAAACTTTGTGAAATATAATTTTTGCCATTTTAGATAAAGAATTTTGCGTAGATTTTATTTTTGTCATAAATTTCAAAATCAATAGAAAAGTGGTTAAAAGTCATGTATACATTAAATTGAAATACTTTGGGTGACAAATGATACAGAACTGCCTCAATAATTCCAACGCAAAATTAAAACGTACTAGTAATCTCACAAAACTTCCAAAGGGATTTTTTTAATTAGTTCGAATTTTGATTTTGTGGCCTCTTGAATTTCGAAATTTTTGGAGTTCTTTTTTCAATATGATTGGAAATAAAAAACATTTAAATTATTTAATCCAACTGTTATTATATGTTATTGTTGTTTTATAGTCTACTAGCATTATTATTTTAGATTTTTACTGGATGCCACAAAATTTTTAGGCCCATTTTTGCCATAATATTGTTTAATTTATTTAACTTTACTATACGTTTAAACTACGAAACAGATGAAAATGAAACTTTGCACATATTTATACCCTTGCAGGAAGCACTCACTCGATGTCACGCTTACTTTTTTTTAAAGCAAGGTTACTTTCGTGACAGTGGTAAAAAATATCACAGTATAACAAAAGTAGGCGCAAAAGAGGCATGGTATTCATACAGATTAAATTTTTAAATATACAGTACCTTTTATTCTTTGTGTATATCAAATTTTATGTGAATTTTCTTAGTATTATCAAGAAAGTAGCCAAATTTTAGTCCATAGTTCCACAAAATAATAATAAATAATAATTTAAATGTTTTTATTTTCACACATAATGGAAAAAGACCTCAAAAATATCCAAAGTTTAAGAGTTCATAAAATCAAAATTCGAGCTAACTTGGCAAATCCCTTAGGAGATTTTATTTATGTGATGTTATACTTTCGCGTTGAAATCATTGAGTCAATATTTTATGACCCCAAATTTGTTGCATAGTATAATTTTTAATTGAATGCCTATTTTTTACTTGGATCAAACAAAAATTATGTTAATTAAATTCCTCAATATGTTGGGTAAACACTAGGGTTTGGGGTCCGGGAGTTCCCGCCAAAATACTCTCTGGAATTTTTTAAAATTTTCCCGGGGAAACGGGAAATAAAGTAATCTCGTTGTTTTAAAATTCTATAGCAGACATTTTGCTATTTTGGTACTTGCAGGAGTTTAATGCATATAATACATCTAGAAAATTAATATTGAATGAATTAGGTTCTTTACTATTGAATTAGGTTTTTGGCTATTGAGTTAGGTTTTTCTAACAGATATCTATGCATTTGTTTATCTATGGTTTAGCAAATTTACTTACAAGTTGTTTCACATGAAATTTGAAATCAACTTTATTTTTGTCATGTTCAAATTTTAGATACTTTAATTTTATTATTGATTTGTGGAAATGAATATTAAACAAGTTGAAATTCGAAAAACTCACTATTATAAAAAATTAGTTGGTTGGGAGATCTTTCATTCTAACACAACATTTTTTTTGAAACAGCATCTCTTATCCAAGCAATGGATCTGTAAATGTTATATCTTCAAAATACTTATAAAAACTAATCTCATGTTGTATTCATACATATATGAGATTATTTTCATCAGATTTCTTAACACTATGATTGATCCGAAAAACATTGTTGCGAATCAATTTTTAGTATTTTCCAGATTTATGTTTAATTTAGTAAGTAAATAATAAATAAGTAAATAAGTAAAAAAATAAGGTGAGTTAGAGAAATAAAGTGGAAATAAACGGCAAGCTGTTTATAATGGAAATTATCGAAGAGATTACTGTATATTTTTAAAAACTTTTAGCATCAAAAAGACAATAACGTAAAACTCTAAGACACAGTTTTTAACATAATTACGAAAGGTACTAATTTTATTTGTATAAAATATTTAAACTTTCTTTCCTCTTAGAAATGACGTTATACTTTTATATTATTTAATTTTTCGTTAATTAAATATGATTTATAACGTTTCGTTTTGTTTAATAAAAAAATAATAATTTTCTTTATAAGAAATCGTGGCTTTTTTGTTATAATCCTGGGAATTCCCGGAATTTTTTTTAAACTTTTGTTGTGATTTTTTCGTTCCCATTTCCCGGGAAAAGAAATATTACGGGAAACCCCAAACCCTAGTAAACACACAAAAAGTATTTTCTGACGGACGCCTCTTATAACGTCAGTGTGATCATTCGAATGGAAAAAGTCAAAACAAATTTTTAAGGTGTAATAATAAGAACATGGGGGTCTTATGTACCCTTATTCAAATGCTCTTAACTGTATGAAAATATAGTTTCTCATAACATGTTTCATCTTACGTGCTTATTGATGTGAAACATAAGTGAACAAAAAAGATTTATTATTAAAAAGGAAATAAACCAAACAACACCAACCCTCGGATAATAAAAGTGCGTAAGCAAAATATTTTAAAAATAAATATTTTTATTTAACCCCAACACTAATCGTGTAATTATTATTTTTGAAAATTTGTCAACATATCTTCACTTCACCCCCCAACATTTCTGGTCCTTCGAGCCGGATGTAAATATTGGATATTTTGAAAATATTTCTAATTTCAGATCATATTCTTAGCCGTCGCGGACTTCACCAGTAGAACATACTCTAAGCAACCCCTCGTGGGAACATCACCTTATTCTTTGCCTTCTAATCGGTTCCGCGCTATTGGATTGAAAGTATTAAATCCTATTTGACATTGACGACTCTCAATGTCATCAAATTTATCATCAATATTTTCAAGATCAATGTAAGTGATTTTTTCCATATCATATATATATATACTTACTACAAAAAATAAAAAGTAAAAAAAAAAACATAAAAAGTACGAAAAAAATCAATGCAAGAATGAAGTGCATACACAAAAAAATAAAAAAAAATAACAACTTGTCCTTACAGTTATTATTTTGTGAAACAAAAATTTCCCTCTTGTTAATTGAAACGATTTCCACAAGAGTTCAAATCATCTTTATTGTTCTAAAAAAAATTTATTAACATCAGTCTTCACTAAATTCAATAAAACCTGTTAAACTATTTAATATACTTTTCATAACAGTGAGTGATCATACCAACAAGTTGCAGATGTAAACAATATAACAAATCTCAAAAACAGCACAACATAAAACTGTATAGGTAACATACACAAGATAGCCAGTAACAGAAAGCATTTAGTAAATAAAAATAATAAACACGACTCAAAGTTGTTAACGAATGTAAACATAAAGTATAATTAAAGAAAAAAAAAAAAAACAAAAGAGAACAGCTGTTATATATGATAAATAACATTGGTGAACGTAAACAAGACAAACGTTTTTTATTTTTATTTACTTTTTGTATCTAGTTACAGTGAAAGATTCTGAGATATATTAAAATTAAATTATGTCCTTTATCATTGATATCCCAGCAAACATTTTTTCATTGGAAATAAAATTAATACAAAACATTTTTAAAACAAATTGAAGTAAAACCGAGTATTTTTAAATAAATTAAAAATTTGATTGAAAATTTAAATTTAAAGGAGTGTTCACAAATAACTTTATACAAGTATTTATCATATCTGCAATTTAAATTGTGTTCATTCAATACGTACATATTTTTAAATAAGCCCAAATAAGTGCTAAATATTTCTTTAAATCATCTTTTTTCGTTTTTTTTTTTCCTTTAATATCGAGGTTGTTATTCTGGTCTTCTCTTCGTAAGACATTTTGGGTTTGAAAACTGTGGTTATGTACTCGGATTATCTGCTATTTATCACTCAATTTTTAAGAGAAGGCTTTGGAGCTATTTATTTCTTTACTTTTGATTTGCTTACATTGATCTTTCGTCACGTCCTTACTCTGCCGAAGGGCCTCAATTACGCTTGTTTAATAAAAAAAAGCGTATTTTTTTTCTCACTCTAGAGGTACAAAAGGATGAAATGGTCCATCTCTAGGCAGATTTTGGAGAATGCTATGTCGACATTTTGAATAAATTTAACGAGCTTGAAGAAAATGTGGAAATCGAAACGCTAAAAAAGTGATTTCATTCTGCTTATGAAGTTCATGTTAAAGTTTTGTTGAAATCAAATGAACTTTTAAGCGGTCTTTGCCAGCAAACAAGTCCTAGTACCGCTACCAACCCTCTTCCAACGGCTATAATCGACAATACCGCCAATATTTCGTTACCTCCTTGTGACACCGAGGTATTTCATGGGACTATCAGTCACGACCAACGTTTCGTGAAATGTTCACGGCCTTACACCGTAATAGTAAAAGATTATCGCCAGTTGAGAAGATGTGTCATCTGGTCAAGAAGACAAAGGGAGAGGCCCGTGCATTGCTCAGGACCTGCAAAATCACAAATGATGGTTTCAAAATAGCTGGACAAAATCTAGTCAACCGCTATGAAAATAAAATAATACTAGTCAATGCTCAATTGAAAAACCTTTTCAATATTTCTCCTATTTCTAAGGAAATTGGTAGTAATATACGACGGATACAACGTTCTATCAACGATTGCATTACCAATCTCACTCTTTTACAAAATGATACTGGGAAATCCCTTTTAGTCTATGGAAACAATCCCTCCCAAATAGCACAGAGTTGCCATCTTTGAAGAAAATGGATGTTTTTTTGACCTCTCGTTTCCAAACTTTAAAGTCAGTGGCTGATACACGCACTACATTTACTCATCCTAATAGTTCTAACAATAATAAATTTTCTCAGTCTAGGAAACCAAGTATATCAGATCAAAAGAAAATTAAGAGCTACCGTACTACAGTTCCTAACGATAAAACAGGTTCTTGTTCGCTTTGTCCTGAAGTACACCCCCTTAGACTTTCTCCTTCATTTATTGGAATGTCAGTTGAAAACTGTTTTGCTATCGTCAAGAGACAAAAGAGATGCACGAATTGTCTAGGAACATCCCACAAATTCAAGAAATGTAGGAGCCAGTACTTTTGTCAAATGTATAAACAAAAACACCATTCATTGCTTCATCGCACAGAACAAACGCTAGGTCCGTGTCTTCGAATCAGAATATAACTCCCAACAATTTGCGTACAAGTAACTCCCCTTAATCGTCATTTCTAAACACGAACCCCTCTACCTCTGCTGAAGCTGCTACTCAATTGCGTCAATCTTATTCAACCCAAATACAGTCCACATCAAATTCGACCGTTTTACTCGGAACTGCTTTCGTAGATATTTATTCAAATCATCTTAGGTACACTGTTCGTGCGCTAATTGATTCTGCTTCGGAAGCAACTTTTATCTCGAAAAAACTTCAGAGAAAGCTCTTGTTAGATACTCGATCCTCAAAAACTGAAATCCCTTAACTGCCACCTCAACTTAGCTGTGTTACATTCGAATTAGTTCTCCCATTGACAGTTCTTTTGAAACTTATACCGATGCCTTTGTCGTCAAAAAAATTAACTGGTCGGCTTCCGTACTATCCACTATCTGTCCTTAATGATAGAGAATTTTCAGACTTGAAATGGCTGATGAACGTTCTAATCAATCGCCTGATATAAAATTACTTCTTGACGGAGATATATATCCTAAAATTCTATTAGGATTATAACCAATCTTCAGTTATTTTTTAAGTTGGTTACCAAACTCAATTTTGTTAAGAAATGATGATGATACTGATAGAATGTTGGTTCTTGTCGAAATCCTACCACCCAAAAACAAAAAGCTTTTGACTCCTGCTTCCCAGAGTCCTCCAATATGTGACATTCCTGGCGGGATGAAATGATATTTTAGCAAAGTAAAACTATGTTGATCAATTAATTTTCGTCGAACCAGTGACATGAAATGGGTTTTGACACCGTCTAATATATGTGAAGCGCCAACAAAAGCTAGACCATTATCTGAATATAAGGCACTGGGAGTTCCTCGCCGAGAGAAAAAACGTGCAAAAGCAACTAAAAAGGCTTGAGTGGAAATTTCCGTTGTTGCTTCGAGATGTATAGCTTTTGTTGCAAAACAGACAAAAACTAACACATATTCTATGGTGACTTTACAACCACGACCACATATGATTTGAGGTCAATGGAACCAGCGAAATCGACACCGGTGTTGGTAAACGGTCAAGAAATGGTGGTCCTTTCGGTGGATAGGGCTGCCATGATTTGCTGACTTTGATATGTACGACACTGTGATATTGTTGATTTAATCAAGACCTTTAGCCGGGAAACATAATAGTAAAGTCTTATTAACTTGTATAAAAGAGCATTCTGACTATAAAGGGAGTATTTGTGTATATATGACAAGAATATACGCGTATACCATCCATCTTCATAGTCTAGCATAGGGGAGTTCGTCAACCGACCCTTTATTCGCATAACGCCATCAGAGTATAAAAAAGGATTAAAAGTTAACATATAACTTTTTCTGAGTATTTAAAGACATCATGACAGTAAGTTATATTCATTGGCGAAGTATAACTTTTGACACGCGATGATCATATGAGACTTTGCATTAAATAGTTCATTTCGCGTTAATTCGCCGGTGCTGACTAGTTTATGACGAAACCTTCTATTACATCTCTAATAGAATAGATATACGCATAACCCTCGGAAAATCTGAAAATTGCTTTAAAATATCGTTATCTCGTGCCTGTGTTAAGTGAATGCGAACTAGTTTGGCCTCTTCTTGAGTAGAGAAACTAGAAGTATTTTGGAGCCATGCACTCGGAGGACATCTGTGCCACGTAAGTCCGTGCCACCATAAGTCACTAGACATTAGTTGAGGAACTCTGAGTCCATGGGATGCCAAATCGGCGGAGTTAATTTTTTAGTCAATATGAAACCAAGATTGACTCCCAACCTTCTCAATAATGGAAGAAACTCTATTATCTACAAAAGTTTTATATTTACTTGGGGGTTTCTGTAGCCATGCCAAGACTATTGTTGAATCGGTCCACAGAAATAATTTATGATTTCGAAGGTTGTGTTGAGACTGAATGGAATCGATCATGGTGGCCATTAATTATGCTCCACAGAGTTCTTTTTGGGATAATGAAACAAATTTAACTGGGCCGACTTTTGTTTTGGTGACTAACAGAAAAAACGAGACCGAACCTACGTAGCGGCGTATGCTTTCTGCTAGGCGTCACAAAAGCCATGCAACTCGCTGGAATATGACGGGTCAAAATCGACGAATTGGGGAATCTTGATTTGCTCGATATTTAGGTAGTCTTCTAAAAAAGCATGCCATTGAAGTAATATTACTGATCTAAGGTCGTCATCTCAGTTTTTTTGATCCTTCCAGATTTGCAGCATGATAATTTTGGCGACAACAATTTTGAGAGCATGCCAACCGCCGAGGTCAAATAGTTTGGCGATTTTAGATAATACTGATCTTTTTGTAATGGAATTTCGGTAGGGTTGATTCTTCAGTCGAAAATAAAAATTACCACTTCCTGCATTCCACTTCAGGAACTCTGCACCTAACAAATTCTCAGGCGAAAGACAATCACCGTGCCACGTACCCACCGCAGCAGTCTATCACCCTTAGAATTAGAATTAGAGGGGCCGCCACAGCCACCAACGTAGTTCCCGTCATCACCAACCTTCCAATTACCGCTTGTGTAGCAGGGACCATCTCCTCTGAAGATGCCTTAAATTTAAACTAATGAACGTCTCAAAGAAGCTAAAAGTGGTTAAACGGTTTCGATACTGTGGAAACTTCTTAGGACACTCCCACCAAGTTAATAAATGCCGCAACACCGATCGGTGCCGCCTATGTGGCAGCAGACGCCACACCCTCTTGCATCGGCATATACGTGTAAAAGCTACCACCTTTACGAGTTCCAGTATCCACACTGTAGCGCTATTCCCCACCATTATCGTTAAAATGGAACTTGGAGATGAATGATGTAAAGTCAGAGGACTATTGAACCCTTGCTAAGAAGTAAGTTCGATTGCAAAGTTTTTGGTAGAGCGCTACAAATTAACTACCGAAAAAAGGGCTCTGATCGTTGGTGCAAATTATGTGTGCGTTCACGCCATGAAGAAGCTTTAATTCTGACTGTGATAGCTAAGATTGATGGTGATCTGCCTCGTAAACAACCGAAGGAACAGATCGATGAAAGAGTGGCATAGTTGTACACCAACTTACGTCTAGCAGACCCCCATTTGTATAAATATGAAGACATCATCTTCGTCCTTGGGGCCGATGTTTATCCACAGCTCATCTAATGTGCAATTCAACCGGAATCGATTGGTACCCAAATGATACTACTATAGAAAAACTTGGTGTCTAAATGCTCACGACTTTATTATAGTTGCGGCTGTATCAATGCACTTACTCATTCTTTAAATTTTTATACCCATATTTTTTAGTATATTAAATAATTTTATTTAATGTATAGTATTATTTAATGAATTTATCCTCATATTCCACATACTTTTAGAATAATTAACTTCATAATGAACAGAATTAAAAGTTGAATTCAACCGTACTTTTTTAGAATAAGTTCTTTCCTGTGACCTTTTGCAATATAGAGGGATGTTAAGATGTAATAATAAGAACATAGGGGTCCTGAGTGCCCTTATTCAAATGTCGCTAACTGTATGAAATTTATCTCTGTATGAAATAAAATAAATATTTTTATTTAACCCCAACACTAATCGTGTAATTATTATTTTTGAAAATTGTCAAAATATCTTCACTTCACCCCCCAACACAGGGTTTTTCCGGGTTGGGATTTTGGGTATTTTGTTACAGAACAGTAGGTATATTTTAATTCCCTGATTTTAAAGCAAGTCTATCTAAATCGTGACAAAATTTCACTTGAATATCGCTATTCGTTTAAATTTTATTTACGTCCAAATATTAACATTATTTCTAGAAAACTATACTTAAAATTTAAAGTTTTTCTGGTCATGGTTTGAAGAAACTTGACGTATTTAATATATTTTCACTAATTCCAATTTTTCATATTCTAGCGTTTCATATGATACCAAATACTTTCACAACATGTTTATAATTTTGCTTGAAAACTAACAAAAACTTTGTCTTGTTAGGTAATTTTGAGCACTTTTCTTGTATTTTATGAAAAATGTAAACACAGCTCGAGTAGCAATGCACAGTGGGGCAAAATCGATTTTTTTTAAAATAAATCTGTAACTTCTAGTTGGTTGGATTTACATAAAATTCTACACAGGCATAGTAGAGGAGCGTACAATTTTAAGTTTTAAAAAGAGGGCACCACACACTCTTCATGAGCGGAGCTATTAGGGCTCAAAATAGGGTACTTCTGGCATAGAACATTTTCATGGCTTGCAAATTTTTGTTTCTTATGCGGTTTCAAATATTTTTACATGTTCTTAAAGCTCTCGATAAGACCTATGAAAAACACGTGCTATTTATTTTTTGAAGTGTTCAAGTTATTTGCATTTGAAATTTCAACTATCTTAATTTTACAAAATCTTGGTCCAGTTTTTTCATACATATCCCAATATTTTTGTCCGGTTTTGTAAGTTTTTTACCTAATTGGTCAAAGAACAAAATTATCTATCGAATAAAAAAAACTAAAAATCGATATCTCATTTGAGTCCAAAAATAAATGATATTGAAAATTGGAAAAGTTATGACTTTTTGTGTTTTTTTCTTTACATTCTTTTTTTCTTTAAAATAAAATTTTATTTAAGGACATATAATAATTTTATAACTTTCTGAACCTTAACATTAAAAACAAGCCCAAAACACCCAAGAGGACTATGTACAAATCCTCCCGAGTTTGACCTATTTTGAATCAAAATTATTACTTTAGACTTTTCCAATGGTTTTTTCTAAACCTGTCCATATTTATGACTTTATGGGCAAAAATCAAAAAAAAAAATCCATTTTTGGGATTTTTGTCGATTTTTTGGGAGTTGTGGGATTCCTTTTACAAAACTCTTAAATTTGTCTCAACTTTACCATTTAAAATGATAAAGTCTTTAAAAGCTGAAAATTTCGTTAAGATATCTTAACGAAACAGGATTTTATTAGAGATTAAATATTTATAGTTTCTCCGAAAACCAATTTTTTTACAAAATTTTTATTTAGTTCCAAAAATCAAGAAAACTATTCTGGGATTTTTGGCGGTTTTTTGGGAATTGTGGGATTCCTTTTACAAAACTCTTAAATTTGTCTCCACTTTACCATTTCAAATGATAAAGTCATTAAAAGCTGAAAATTTCATTAAGATATCTTAACGAAATAGGATTTTATTAGATATCAAATATTTATAGTTTCTCCGAAAACCAATTTTTTGAAAAATTTTTATTTAGTTCCAAAAATCAAATAAACTTCTCTGTCTAGCTGATATAATTCTTAATTATATAAATACAAAAAGAATGATTCAATATCTTTTATAGAAACAAAACTACGCCTCTTTAAAATCTAATATTTCACGAAAAATTACCCTTTTTGCGTATTGTAGCACAAACACACCTTCGGACATTGGCTACGGGAACAAATTATTTATTTAGTTATGAAATTTTATCATCCATAATAGTACAATGTTTGTGCAATTTTTCGCGACATATTAAACTTTAAAGAAGAAATAATGTTAATATTTGAACCAAAATAAAATTTAGACGAATACATGTTGGACAGAACAGTATTGATGATGAGGATAAACTCAAAATTTGAAGTTTGTATTTTGTAATAAACTTCAATATCGGGTAATGGAAGATAAAATTCGTCATCACAAAGTGTAAAATTTATTGTCATATATTGTGTACTTTTTTTGCTACACTCTCTCAAAGTTAAATATTATTTTTAAAATTAACGCGCATTTTTAAAAAATTAAATTGATAAAATTTTAAATATATTTTTTCCAAATTTTTTAAAGGTATGAATATTTTTCTAAATGAACACATTAACTTCAGGTATAAAACAATGTTTGTAAAAGAAGATATATTACAAATTTTTATTTTATATATTTTTGAAAAGTACCCCAAAAATATGGTATTTTAGATGTAAAAGTTAAGTTTCAAAAGGTTCTAACCAACAATCTTGGCTAAAATTTTTATATAGTGATAAAATATAGGATTTTTATGTACTAACGAAAAACATTTGACAATATTTGACTAAACGAAAAATATTTAAGTTTATATTAAAATAAACTAGATGAAATTATATAAAAAACACAATATATTATACTGTCAGAGGATAATGAGGAAGTTCAAAATGTATATTTTAAGCAATTGTAGCCCTGAAAATTGTAATAAAAACATTTGTACTAGGTTTCTTGTTAGTTGGGGTCTGTTAATTGCCAAAAGTATATCTTAAATTAAATAATTCGCAAATTTTTAATTTTCTGCATTATTTTTCTATTAACTAAAAATAAAAAAATTACCTTAATTTTTAATATTTCGAACAACATAATATCAATACCAAACATATTTTCCTTAAATTTGATTAATTAATTTATAGTTTTTGCAAAAATTACAATAAAAATTAATAAAAGAAGATATATTTTTAAATTAAAACTTTCCCGAATTAATCCCCATTTTCGCTATCTTTCAACTCGCTGTGGAGTGGAGGTATTTTTTATGTGTTTAACCAATGGAGGTATATAGCAAATTCAAAATATTTTAAAAATATAAAAGCTAACAAAAATAACTTTTATCCATTTCCATTTAAATTATTGGACAAATATTTATAATTTTCATTAATTTTAATTTAAACCATTAGATAAATAAAAGAGGAATTTTATACTTATAGCTGTTGATCTTTTTAACATAATGTATACACATTTATTGAAAATAAATTTCCTTCATACTGATTTTTTTGATACCAAATTACACAAATAATAATTATTTTTAGTGTCTGTTAAAATGTTAATTTTCCAAGAAAAATCTGTTAAAGAGAATGTTTGAAATGACGTAATTTTTAAACCATTAGACAGTACATATCCATCAATCAACCATTGGGCAGTACATATGTATGTACATCTAAAAAAAAGCTAAAAATCATTATTCCGTCTCCAATGCACATTGGATCGAGTCAAACAAGAGTTAAATAGTTAAATGTCATCAGTGTGAATGTGTAGCTGAAAATCATTAAATACACGGTTCAACAAAATCGAAAAAAATATACCGCGAATAATTCTGCAAAATTCTTCTTCCTTAGTATTATAGTTTAGAAATTTAAATGAAATTTGTCCAACACGTCACAATTTTAACCAATGACGACCAAAGAAAATAAGCCTCTCTGCGGAGTTTTATATAGACATGAACTGGTGCTACAAAAATTTTGTATAAGTCAAGTCTCCAAACTGCAACACATAACCCCTAGAAGTCTTTAAAGTTGTAAAAATCAAGAATTTCTCAATTAACCCTCACAAAACTATGGAACAATGTGGTGTTAGCTGTAGGTGTTGAGGGGAAATTTTTATTTGATATAACTAACACATGACCGTAGATCTCAAAAATGGTAACATTTCTAAAATCGCACTGACAAAAAATACGTAGACATGAAAAGTTTAATAAATAAATAAAGATCAAAATTTAACAACAAAGTCAACAAAAAATTATAAAAATAATTCCGCTTCATTCTTACTCCTTAGGCTAAATATAGTGTAGAAAGTTATATGAAACATATCCATCACTTCAAAATTTTAAGAGATATAATGTTTTTATGTTCAACTTTATTGAAAAGTGTATCGTCACCTAAAATGGAAAATGCCGTAATGATTGAAAAATCAGATATTGGTTTTTTATTGAATTATAATATACTGTGACCTAACCTATATCTACACAAAAAATTTCATATTCATATCTTCAAAAATTACATCAATATTAACAAAAGTTAAAAGGGCTTAACATCAACTTCATAAATGAAACAGTCGTAAAATTTATTCCATTTAAGAAAATATTGGTTTGGAGAGTGTATTATGCTTTATCCATTCTTGCCTTAAGTGGACTAATAACACTTTTTTCTTAATTGCTTAATTTTAAACCAAAAATTTTAAAATGTGATTACGGCCTTTTGCATTTTCATTATGTTTTTAGCGACTGCTGTAAAAAAATTAAAAAGGTGTGCTTAAGGCCTTTTGCATATTAGGTGACAGTATGCACTTTTTCCCAAATTATTATTTAAGAACGTACAATTTTTAACTTTTTCGCATACTAAGAAGCAGCAATAATCTTACAACATTGTAGGATTCCATATGTCTTGATGTAATCTCTCAGTAATAACTTTTTGGTGAAAAACCTCTCCTTTTTCATCGCTTATTGCTCCCATATTTTCGGCGATTTTGACAAGTTTAAAGACTTCCAGGAGCTATGTAAGAAAAGTATGAGGCATGGCATGTTCTACACTTCCGTTATACTATTCCTTCTCTATAAAACACGGATCCCTAACTTGCCCAGAAAATTATATAACCTTTAAATTTATTAGAGGTGATGGACATTTTTCATTTAACTTTTTTTCACTATATATAGTCTAAGGAGTAAGAATTAAGCGAAATTATTCATAATCCAATTTTTTTACTTTTATTTAAATTTGGATATCTATTTTTTCAAACTTTTGATGTCTACGCATTTTCTGCCAGTGCAGTTTTAAAAGTTTTGCCATTTTTGAGATCTACGGTCATTTGCTAGTTATATCAAATACAAACTTTTCCCCTATATCCACTCCTGACACATTATTTATGGCTTTATGAGGGTTAATTGACAAATTATTGATTTTTACGACTTTAAGAACTTCTTGGAACTACGTGTGGCAAGTTGGAGATTTGACTTATACTACATTTTTGTTGCACCATTTCTTGTCTATAAAACATGAATGACTAATTTGCTCTTCTTATGAGCTAGAAAATAATATAACCTAAAAATTGCTCATTGAAGCATATTATATTTGTTGGTCAATGCGTTAAAAATGTGAAGTGATGGAGAAAAACCGAAATGTTCCTAATGATTGCAATGACTATACCTACAATATCTGCAACATATTATTCACGATACTACTCATATTTTAGTGTTGACCTGTGATATTAAAAATATTCCTAAGAAATTTCAAAATTTTGTTCACAAATTGAAAATGTAAATAAATTTAATATAATTTTGTTCAAGACTTCTCGATTATATTTCATTTGAAATAAATATAAGTACTTTTCTAATTAAAGCATTGGACTTGTTGCAAATTTAAGAATATTTGTTATGGAATATGTAACAAAGTAGATCAGTTTATATTAGTTTGATAAGTTATATCAAGGAATCGAAATTTACTTACTTCTTTTATGAGGTTAAAGGCGTATATAAACAAAACAAAATATGATATTGTTTACAGTGTTGCAGTTTTGGTTATTTTTAACCAAAATTGGTTATTTTATTTTCTAATTTGGAGATGATGACTTTTTTCTATTTTGTTTTTCTTTATACTCCACACCACCATAGGTGGTTGGGGATTATGCGTTTTTGCTGATGTTTGTAAACACAGAAAATTCATCCAACACCCACCTTAAAGTATACCAGTCGACTCAGAGTCGATCTAACGATGTCCGTCCATCCGTCCGTCTGGCTGGCTGTCCATTAAACCTTGTGCACAAAGTACAAAATAATTCAATGAAATTTGACACGTAGGACTCTCATGACACAAGAACGAAGCCTATTGAAATTGGTGATGATCGATCCATTATTCCACCCAGCCCCCATACAAATGTCCTACCGGAATAGGGGTTTAACGATCAAAAACCTTAAATATAGAAATATTTTAATGAAATTCGGTTTAAGAAAGCTTTGTATAAATATAAATCTTTGTGCCAAATTTCATGAGGATCGGTCTATAATTGACCATAGCTCCCATATAAAACCGTCTTCCGAAAATCACTTTAACGTGAATAAATCACATACACATGTTAGTATCAAGTTTATATTCAACACAAATAGGTTTTGTGTAAGTAGAAATCATAGTGACAAATTTTATGAGGATCGCACCAAAATTTACCATAGCTCCCATATAAGCCCACTTTCGGGAATCACGCTAATGTACATAAATTCATATAAATGTTAGTGTTAGCGTAATAATCTGTATTCGTATATTTTATTTTACAGTTAGTAAAAGTATCGGTCCACAATTGTCTACATGTCTAATATAAGACCCCTCCACGAATTTTGATGGACGTGTACAATGGTGTTGGGTATCATATGGTGGGGCTTTAGCGACTATATATTTCTTACTTGTTTTTGTTGAAATAAAGTCTTTTTTTTTAATTTATATTTTTGTGTAACTTTTTAAATTTTGGATAATTTGAAGGTTTTGGTTGTGTAATATAAATTTATATTTTGTCGGTGTGCAGACGAAAAGCACTGCGTTCTTTAAAAACTTTTTAGAAGAACGAGAAAAACAATTTATTTTTTGTATGAAATTACATATTAACATGAAATTACATACTAATCCTTTTGTTTGAAAATATATTAAAATGGAATATCAATAAAGCATTCATATGGTCTAATAAAATAATAATTTTATTTAGCTGTGGCAAAACAAGTAAAATCTGAAAAAGAAATCAACATTTTCGGAAAATACGCAAATTTGTCGTTATGTACATTTTATTAATATCATTTATATATTTTTTTGTTTGGATTTAACATTTTTTTATACCTTACACCAACCATCTATGGTGATGGCATAGAAATAATTATCTCACACCTAGCTTAAAGTATACCAATCTACTTAGAATCACTTTTTAAATCGATCTAACGATGTCCGTCCGTCTGGCTGGCGATTCATGTAAACTTTGTGCACAAAGTACAGGTAGCAATTTTAAAGATAATTGAATGAAATTTGGCATGTGGGACTTTTATGATACAAGGACGAAGCCTATTGAAATTGGTTGTGATCGGTCCATTATTTCACCTAGCCCCCATACAAATGTTCCCCCATAATAGAGTTACAACATGCAAAAATGTCTTAAAAATAATAATATTTTAATGAAAGAAGTTTTGTACAAGTATCAATCTTTGTAATAAATCGGTCCACAATTGACCATAGCTTTCATATAAGCCCCTCTTCCGAAAATCACTTTAACGTGCATAAATCCCATGCGAATGTTATGAGAATCGGTCTGTAATATACCATAGCTACTACATCAACTCACTTTCAGGAATCGCCCTAAAGTTCATAAAATCGTCTAGATGTTAGAATCAACGCATTATTCTGTATTTGTATATTTTATTTCACATTTAATAAGACTGGCCACCGGTATAAGTCCGCTTCCCGAATTTTTATGGTCGTACACAATGGTGTAGGATATCATACAGTCGTTCTTGACCGACTATAACTTTCTTTCTTGTTTTTCTGTGTTATTAGTGCTTTTACGCATATATATATCACATATGGAGAAAAGTGAAAGATAATTGCGTTAAATATATCATAAATTCCATGTTTCATCATATATGAAAAGTGCTACTACGAGTAGATTTAGTTCATTTTTATAATTATTCATTTCTTTTGAAGCTAAAGTCCGATATCATTGATTTAAAAGCCATTACAAAGGAGATTATGTTCTCTTCTAATTCGTAATTAAGAAAACAAAAAAAATTTTCTTAATAAACTGGAATATTGACTAAACGATTCAATCAAACGAGAAGCCCTAATATTTTTCGTAATTCTTCTAATTCAAACCAAAACAAATTTTCTCATACATAAACTAATTTATTAAGTACCAGATGAATGCCCCTGCGTTGCATATTTTTAGATTTGTCCAGCTTTTCTCATCCATCTTGGATTCCCAAAACGTCCTTCTATTCGAATATTTCCTTGATTTATTTTATTTATATTTAATTATATTTAATTTCCACAATTAGAATTATTATTGTGATCTGGTGTTAAATTAAAATCTAGTAAAAAAAATCCGCCATCAAAAAGTTCCTTTGTAATTTGATGACCTTTATAAAAATGATGGATTCCGGTACCTCCATTATTGTAGTTAAATTCTATTGGCTGTGCTGGAAATTGTACTCCATTAACAACGAAATTAAATCTTTGTAAATTAAAATGTTGGAAGTTGTATGGATTTTCTTTTCCATCTCTAGTATAAGCTTTGTTCGACACCATTCCAAAAATTAAGAAATTTGGTAATTGTCCAAGTATAACATTATCTAGAGATAATGAATGGATGTATAGTGAAAGTTTTAATTTCTACTCTCTTATATGGGTAAATTGCTTTTTTGCTTTGTAATACATTATGATGTGCCATTAATATACTACTATTGATAGTAAGATGATTTATATATAAATTAGCTTCATGTATTCTTAGATAAGATTCATTTTTATCATCACTTTCTAAAATATAAAATTCTGGTTTCTCCAAATTTAATGTGACCTTAAGATCAATATTATTAAGCAAGTACTTTTGTTGATTAAATACATCTACATGAAGTTTTCCGAAAAACTCCACCTTTTTCCCATCCTTAAATAATTTTTTTCTTTTATCTAAACTGGGATTTTCTTTATCGATTAACGAATTAATTTTATTCACATCAGTAGCCCAACCACACGATTCAAGATGGATAGATCTAGCATCATTTCCATAATTGAGCAATGTTTCCATATATGCTCTATAGTGATAGTTGTTGTCAGGTTGAGATACACTTTTGATATTAAAATAAACTGTATAATTCCTAAATATGGAATGCAACAAGTTATTAACAACGCCTCCAGTTCCTTTGAATTCAAGCACTAGTCTAAGATAAATACTATTAAGATCTCTATATGTTTCACCATTCCCCAATGATACAAATTCAATTGTACTAGAGTTGTCCAATGAAGCAATTGGATTATAACATATTTCTTCTGTTTTAATTACACTAGTTTGAATTGGGGGAGATTCAAATAAATCCAATTCACTTTTCATTCTATAAGTCCCGACATTTTAAATTTCCAAAAATATCGCTAAAGTTCTTTCCTCTACAACGTTTGAATTTATTATGCGGTTTTTGTTTTAAGCGTTTCCTTTTACCTTTCTGCATTGTTTTTATTTTTTCAATAGTAGCTTCTTTGATATTATTCATAATTTTTCTCCCTTGATTAAATAGAATATTTTTCACAGGGTTTGTTCCGATTTCCTCCAAAATTTCTTTTCCAATGTCTAATGACTTATTTTTTAAATAATTTAATCCTGTTTTCAAGAATGGTTTCGGGTGTGAAAACAAAAATGAAAACAGTGATAAAATATCACGTCCATATTGCACAACCCTTGGTGTATGATATATTTCACCAATATTTTGAACATTATTTCCAGACTGATTATTATAATAATTTGTATACATCACATCCATGTTTATTACAAAAATGATTTAAAATTTTACTAAACATTTATTTTATATATTTTTTAAAGTGTAGAGTACAATAAACTGGTATGAATTCATTCAAACTTATTATTCCTCCTTCATCATTTCGAATCATTGTAGATATATTATTAATGTTATAAGATTCAATAGGAAAATATTCAATTCTATTAAAATGAATATAATTTTTCAAAGTGGATATTGAAAATATTTTTAAACATTTAGTTTTTTTATTACCTACATGTCGTGGTTTAATTATATCAGTGTAAATAAATACAATTTCATTTATATCTGGTGAAAAGACTTTAGTAAAATAATTTGTCATATTATCTGAAAATTTGGTTAAAGATTTGTGCAGAATGTGGTTTGTTGATGTTAAAATGGAATCCTTTTCAACGTTTTCTAATTCATCCCTACTAGTATAAGAATCAAATTCGTTGTCTTTCTTTTCTGCTGCTAAATTTGTTTGTGAGGTATCATTATTTAACTTATTTAAAGGATCTGATTTTTTATCACTTAAATCTTTTTTTTTTCTGTGGATACATTCTGTGGATACATTTTTTTGAAGTATCATTTAATTTATTCAAAAGTTTTGTTTTATTATTCAGACTTTTGAAGTATCATTTAATTTATTCAAAAGTTTTGTTTTATTATTCAGACTGGGGTTTGTTATCATAAAATTATTAGAGCTTTCTAAGAGTTCGTGAAATTTTAACTTAATGTCTTCATATTCATTATTTGCACTATGCTTTGATATTTTTGTTTTTCCATGTACTATAGCTTGTGTGTCGACATTTGAAATTGTATTTCGTTTTCTACGCTTAACAATATTTTAATTATTTCTTTCCAGTAATGAAAATGAAATATCTGATAATCCAACTACCCAGTGATCATCCAAATTTAGAGATTGTGTTAGCAAATTTGTAAAAGTGTTTGGAGTATTTTTATAAATATCCATTGAATTATTACTTAATAAAGTAACATAAATATTTTCTTCTTGTATACTTGAAGCCATCTTTAAAAAGAATGATCAATATAGTATGTTGTTTGTTATACATATATTATTTACTAATATCGTTCTGATGAATCCATGAATTATATTCTTTTCTCCCTTTCGCTTTAAAATTTTTTCTACCAAAAAAATGTTTGGGGCTTTTGTTTTTAACAATTCTTCTTCATAAAATCCACTTTTAATTATATTTCCATTAAAATCTACAAGTTGATATGTTATAGGATTGGTTACGTAAATTTTGTTTATCTTAAAAAACCTCTGTAGACCAATTTGGTGTATATACTTTCTCAAATTGATTTTTATATTTACTAATGCGAACTAAATCATTTATTTTATATTTTCCTCCTTTGAAAACCTTCAAATTACTGTATACAGTATTAAGAAGCTTTTGTTCATTTTTCTTATTAACTGAATTGGCTGTTGTTTTTATAGAACGATGATATGAAGAATTATATTATTTCAATAATTTATTTAATATATCTATTCATTTATAATTTCCCTGCATACTAAATTGTTTCCACATTTTCTAGTTCTATTAAAACGTTCAACTATTGATGCCTTCATACTTGAGAAAGTGTGTTAATGATTAATTTTATATTCCTTCATAAGAGTTTTAAAGTCGATATTATAAAATTCTTTTCCTTGATCAGAATGGATATTTTTGTTTAATATGTTTTAATGCTTTCGAAATTTCTATTCCTGTTTTAGTTTTTAGTGGTAATGCGTAGTGGTATGCATACTTTGAAAATACATCAATTACAGTAAACATATATTTAAAACCTTTATTAAATTTTGCATACGGTATCATTTCCACTAAGTCAATCTGCCATGTATCTAAAATACCCTTTTGAATAAATCGTCGGCGCTGAAAGCTCTTTCTCGCTTGACGATGTAGTTCATCAACAAGAATTCTTTTACTCATTTTTATATTTATATTTATAGAATGTTAATGATTCACTTCATTTAAATGTCGTGTACTAAAGTGTAAACATGTTTCAACAGTTTATATATCCATTCACTCTGATGATTTGTGGTCCCTCTGGTTGTGGGAAATCCACATTTATTATGAATTTGATAAAAAATCAACATATAATATCTAAAAACATAGATCGTGTTATTTGGTGTTTTGCAGAAAAAATTCTCTTTCGAGAATTAACAATGTAGAGTTTATACAAGGTATTCCAGAGGATTTTGTTACTGCAAAATATTAATCGGCTTTATTAATATTGGATGATTTAATGCTTGAATCATCTAATAAAAAAGTGTGTGAACTTTTTACTAAGGGATCTCATCATAGAAATTTAGCTGTGATTTTAGTAACACAAAACATTTTTCATAAAGGTGCTTATTCCAGAGATATTTCTTTAAACTCTAAATATATAGTTATGTTTAAAAATCCTAGGGATAAATTTCAATTTCAATATTTAGCTCGCCAAGTATACCCAGAAAACTCAAAAGCTCTGGTTGATGTATATAATAACTGTACGCAGCAGGCTCATGGTTATTTATTAATTGATCTCACTCAACAAATACACAACGCATTAAGATTTATAACGGATATTTTCAATAAAAGTCACTATTTAATATTTGCAAATATAAACAATGACCTCGAACCTAAAACTGTTGAAGGAGAAAAAACATATTCTTTACGTTTTTAAGAACGCAGATCCTAAACTACGAAATACAAAACTGAAACATGTTGATGATGTTGTTATTAAAACAATAAATGAAATACTTTTTAATATAATTAATGAGAACCATAAAATCAATAAATCAGTTTTTGACAAAATAAAACCATATAAAAATACAATTAGAAAAGTTTCTTCACCAGAAGCCTCAATGAAACAAAAGAGGAAACATCTAATTCAAAAAGGAGGATTTCTACCAATTATTATTTCATCCGTTTTAAGTGCAGTTATTGGAAAAATTTTAGAAAATGTCAAATAATTTATCCAAATTAATAGTTCTTAATCCATCAACTTACGATAAATTTAAAATTAAATATTCTGATTCCAATTTTCTACATCGAAAACTAATACCACACTAAAAGATATTAATAAATGGTATTATATTAAACAAGAATTAGCCAAATATTTAAATGGAAGCCAAATATCATCTTCTCATCAAACTAGAAGTTCTAAATTGAGTAACCTACGTGATAATAAAACACAAACTAGGAAAATTTATAAGAAACATATTGAAACTCAAACAATGCAACCAGAGTCAAGTAGTGTAGGAACACAATCTAATATAAATTTACCTGAGGAAATTTATACTAATGAAAGTACAAAAACTAGTAGGATTACTTCTGGCTCGTCAGCAGCTAAAAGACTTAAACATTTTTCAATTAAATGAACACCAAAAATAAGAATATTGTCAAAGGATGAAAATCACAAAAATTTGAAGCAATCAACTTTACCATACCAATATTCTCCTCGACTAACTAGAAATCGTAAAAAGTTAGATTATGAAATAGAAAATGTACAATGAAAAAATATTTAAAAATAAAACACATTTATTATATAATAAAAGACATATATTTATTATTGTTTCATTATTATAACATAAATATCAGTGTCATTGTTTTTAAAAAATATATTTTAATAATATCTTAAGGAGTTAACTCTATTCAATAGAAATATATACATTTGAAGTTTTACTTATGTAAACTTTAAATAAAATTAGAAAATATGAAAGTATTTAAATTATTAAATGTACAACTTAAACATCTACATTCATTAAATATTCATCATCTGATGAATCTTTTAAAAATTCTATATACTCACTATGAATATTCAAGAAAATATCGTCATCTATCTCTGTAAAAAAGTTATCAAAGTCACTTTGAAGTCTAAAATATCCTCGCGCATAAGTATTTATTTGGTCAGAAGCAATAATTCTTTTATCATACGCATAACTCAAAACAACTTTATGTAATTTCTGTGTATACAACTGATGAAACATCTATCTAAATGTATGCATTGTATCATTGTATCTTTCAAATAATGACCTTTTCTTGTTTATTATTGATAAATTTTTCATACATAATTTTTTAACACCTTTAGACTTCTTAACTTCTTCCATGTCAACTGTTTTGAATGAACACATTTTTGATCGAAGTTCCACAAATTCTTTCATAATTTTCCCGCTATTTTCCTCTTTCATCTTGCCTAGAACTTTCTTATTTAATATTGGGAGTTTAAATATGTTATTGGGATGATACTCTGATGTATCAAACCTTAAGGCAATATCTTCACGAATATCACTATAAAAATCATCTGTTTTTATAGTGTATATGAATGAGTCTGTATACATATAATTCAAGGTTAAATTCGATTGAAATTTATATTTCATGTATTTATAATGAAAATCATACATTTTCCATTTTGAGAGTTCCAACACGGCAAAGCCTAAATAAATTGGTTTGTTGTAAGTTATTTGCATAACCTTTAACTGAACTGCAAACATGTTTTCTGAAAATTGAGTTATACTCGAAAAATTAGGCTTTGAAATTACTGCTCTAGCTCCTAAATGATTACGCCTTGTTGTTTCCTAATCTGTAACAATTTTTATATCTTTGCGTTTATGAAAATTTTCCATAGTTTTTTCATATACACAATTATTTAATAATTCAAAAAAACTCTTTTTCAAAAGCATTTTTTGCTCTTGTTCTGTGTTATGTATTCAAATCTATATATGTTTTTAACCATGGAGACTGTCGAAATTTTAATGCTCTGTGTATTTTTTTTAATATCAGTCCATTCTTTAAATATTGTTTAAGAACTCTATAATGGATGTGATATTTTGTTTTTGGTGTTAGATGCAATCAACCTCCTACATTTATAAATATTAGGAATAATAAGGGGCCGAGATGACTACCTCGTGGAACACCAGATAAAACAGAAATGGTTTTTGATATATATTCTCTGAGTAATACACATTGGCATATATTTTTAAGATATGTAGAAATTCATTTAAGGAAAACAGGAGAAAATCCGAGTTTATCCAATTTGAACAATAGGAGATCGTGATTTACTTTATCAAAAGCTTTACTGAAATCTGTGTATATTGCGTCTGTCTGTAAACCTTTTCTAAATCCATGTTGAAATGGCGAAAGATAACATACAACTTGATGCGAAAGGATTTCAGTAACTATCTTTTCGAAAAGTTTTGGAATAACACTTAATTTAGCAATACCTCTATAATTGGAAA
The DNA here is from genome assembly GCA_932274085.1 of Protocalliphora azurea. NCBI lineage: Eukaryota > Metazoa > Arthropoda > Insecta > Diptera > Calliphoridae > Protocalliphora > Protocalliphora azurea. The sequence goes on along the minus strand of OW026521.1, from coordinate 75,936,458 downwards.
TGTTGGATCTGATTCCGGATTTAAATAAAGGTATAATATAAGATTTCCTCCAAACTTCTGGAAAGTAACCACTAAATGTTGATATGTTGCATAAGTAGGTTATTGGAGATATAAGATAATATATAAATTTCGTATGAACACAGCTTGAACATCGTCAGGTCCACATTTGTCAGAATATTTTAGATTCTGTACAGCTCTCAGTACCATCGATTTATCTAATGTTGGACAATTTATTAAGGGTGCAACAGGAATTGGATATGGATAATTGGAAAGTTGATGTAAATCTTTATCAGAATAAGCGGATGAGAAGAAAGCAGCAAACATATCGCAAATATCTGCATCGTTCGAGGATTCTTTATCTCCAAATTTCATCATGGACGGATATCCAGAGACTCGACGCTTAGAATTTACGAACTGGTATAAGAAGATTTATTCAATTCATTTTAAATTCGAATATATAATTAATAATATAGCATTAAATCACAAAAATGAGTTTAAAATTTAAAAACATAGTTAGACACATATATTTTATATTTTTATTTTTATTTATATTTTTTTAATTTAGAATGAAAATAAGTAAAAGTAAAATTTTGCAAATAATATTTAATTATTTAATTAACATGTATACCTTACATATTAATTAAATGTAGTGATAATATTATAGCTTTAACATTTTTTAACAAATTTATTAAAACCTATTCGTTTCTATATATTTTTTACATTATTTTCTCTTTCCTATAATGCAAAGATGGTTGTTTTCATTAGTTCAAAATATAATTAGAATTTGTAGTTAATATCATTTATTGGTCATATATATGTTATTATTTTCTTATGAATACCTGATGTAATAGTTTTCTTTATTGTTATTATCTTTCTTCTTTCGTTGGTAAATTTTGTACAAACAACGATAGCGAAAATAGAATAAAAACAAATCAAAAGATCGTTAAGTTATGACGTTGGTTTGATCTGTATGTGTTTTTTTTTTCTTTTTTATTATTTGCCATTACTTTATTCTAGTTTTTGATGTTTTTGGGTTTTCTTTCGCTAACTCAAAAACCGACTTTATACGTTCTTTTATTTTTTATGCTCGGGTTCCTTAATTGTTGTTTGTAAAAACAAAAGTAGGAATGCAAGAGAAAACAAATGGGTGTTCACTTACCACTGTATCGCTATCTGAAGAAGGCCTCCTTAGGAACTCGAAGGAGGATTTAGTGCTGTGGGAAGAAATTATAAATCTGGTTGCTCCTGCATATTGTAAAGATATTTTGATAATTGCCAACAGGTTTTGAATTTTTTTCTTTTTACTTATAACACTTCTGGTTTTCATTTGTTATTCTTTTTACAGATTTTTTCCAATTAGAATTTCAAACTTATATGAATTGCACTTTTTACATATTTTTGAGGTTTCGTTCGCTTTGCTTATTAATAAAAAAATTTTCTTATGTACTTATTTCTTATTTACATATTTCTTTAAGAGATTATGTAAACTTTTTAAATTAAATTTGATTAGAGATAACCCATTTTAAGCGTTTTTGTTTTTTTTTTTTTTAATTTAAATGATCACACTTGTTCACTATTTCATTAGGTATTGTGGCAAATTTACTTATGGTGTTAGTGTGTTTGAAAACACTTTAGAAAATTTTAATCTTGAATTCTTCGGGAAACTTATAACACTGAATTTGAAGGTTATTTTTGAGGTATGAAATTTCTTAATTTTGATGAGCTATGTATAAATTTTACTGCGGACAATTTTGATGAGAAGAGAATATGTACAAAATTTGCTGCGGACAATTTTGAGCAAGATGACGGACAGTTGATAAAATGCAGGTATTCAAATTGCGTTGCTGTTACAGCAGGTAGATATTAGATCGATTATGACAGATAAAAATAAAGGGTAACTGAAGAATTAATCTAATAAGAAAACAATATTATTAGAGATTATTAAAGAAAATATAAAGAAATCTTACCTATGAAGTGGTGGCAGGCATACGGCAGGTTTTATGTGTTTGAGTGCTTTCTTGTTCCTATTAGAGATGCCGATGGATGTGCAATTGAAGAAATTAACCATTGAGTTTTTTCATCTTAAGTTTTTATTATCTTGAGTTTTATAGGTTTCTATGGTTCTGGCAGAATCTTGAATGCGATTTTATATTCTATTGTATAATTGTGTTGGCTATTACCACTATGGACAATAAAAGTGTTATTAACAATTATTTTTCTAACAATTATGAATATTTGTAAATTAGGGGAAAATATAATTAAATAAATAATTACTTATTTAGTAGATTTTGGTTTTAGAAATAGATGTGGATGTACAATATTTTATAAATATATTTTTATCTTTAGAATGAATTCTTAATCTGTGTGTGGTCGCTTGAATGGCTGGACGAAAAAAGTAATGCCGTTCAGTTAAGAAAAAAAATGAAAGCTCGTTACGAAAATAATTGTAATAGACCAATCATTAACTGTCAAAAGTTTCAGACATTGCGATTTTACATACGAATAATATTTATTCGTTAACTAATTAATAAAAGGAGTACAGTTTTTTCTCTTAATGTAAGCGTTATTAATATTAACTAAAATTATGCTCATATCTCTGGTGGATTGATTATCAAATGAATGAAGACATCTACTCTGAAATAAATTTTATGTTAGAGTTAATTTAGGTTCTCTTTTTTTAATTATTTTTCTAGAGATGAATAAAATGACATAGATACCTCCCCATGAGGATTAAAAAAATAGTGTATATCACTATTCCAAAATTAAAATATTTCTTTATATCTAACAAGGGGTCTCACATATTCGAAAAAAATTATTTTATGATAATTTCGGATTTAAGATCCAGATTTAAAGGAATAAACGACACGTTCTATTTCTTGAAAAATTAGGAGAATTTTTGTTGATATCATAAACGACCGTTACATTTTCTTCAACTGTTACAAACGTTGATAACGATATACATTGTTCTTTATTAAGAGGAATTACTTTTATATCTCCTTCAATTTGTGAAAGTTCTTTCATAAATAAGTGACAATCATAAGAGGAAAAATTACGAATACCGGTATGAATTTGGCTATTTTATAATTAATATTTCATGAGCTATGGGCTGCTCCTCTAAATTTGCCAGCTAAATGACAATGATTATACAATATTGTTTTATCATAGGAGAGTGCTGTCATTGGTACGACCTCATTTTAATAGTTTTCTTCAATTTCTTTTGTATTATTAATTAAATTTTTTATGAATACAGTAAGAGCATCATAACCAAAATAAATATTAATCATATCTAAGTTATCATTAAAACTACACTTAATATAATAACTAAAGGCATAAGCTATATGTTTTTGTATATTTATTTGCTCGTTATAAATTTTTCCAAATATGTCTCAAAATCAGCATATACAACGAACAGTACATCTAACTGCTTCTGATAGTTTTTAAAATATAGAATGTTATCATCACCCTCTGGCATTTTAGGTACCACTTTTTTGCAGTTACGATCATGGTCTTGCATTATTTTCTCATTTGGGGAGTACTGAAGACATGCATTACAAATGTAAACTCGTCCATGGCGGGAATTTAGACTTGATCTTACTAATCTGAAATATTTGAATAATAATAATTAAAATTATAAAATATATATGTTTAATCTTTTATTTAAATTACCATCCGATATCTTTAATAAAAACGTAGTGACACCATTCTTCGTCCATAAGAAGAAGAAGATTTATGTGATAATTCCTTACCGCAGATGTGAGATAATATGGTCCAACTATAGTATTGCCTTCGCAGCCAAATACATTAATGCTAACATTTCCATTATTAGTTTCAAATATTTTTATGTCTTTTAATTTCATTGGAAATTCTAGTTTTTCCAAATTTAACAGTTGATTTTCCACACATATTTTCTCATCATCTATTTGAATATTTCCAAATCCATTACAATTCAAAAATTCATTTGTTTCATTATATAAGAATGAAGCTATGATACACCACTTGAAACAATATTCATCATCGTTTGGATAGTTGAAACAGGCATCTTTTTCCTTTATCCAATGTGGTAATGGTATATATTTGGAGCCTCTATTGAATGAATCCTTATTTACATTTATTTCCAAATGCTTCATTCGTATTAGGGACCATCCACTATCCCTCTCCCGGAATTCTGACATTTTTTTACATATATACGTGTATTGTGCTTTCAAAGATTCTTCAATACTATCACTTATGGTTAAAAGTGACTCTTTTGTTCTATGCGTTATGGTGGTTAGCATTATTTCATCTTCTATAACTTTAATGTATTCGAACTCTACTTCTCAATTGTACTTCAATGCTATGTTTTTATTTATAGCATTCTCCAAAATTTCAAAAAATTCATGGCTTACATCTTCCAAAAACTCTTGAGGATGCAGAATTTCCTCTTTTTGGTTTCTGTAGAGGTATGTCAGAATTCTTTCTTTGAAAGCGCTTTTAATACAACTAAATTTATTAGAAGTAGAAGGCTCACTTCTACTACTGACATGGGATGTGCTGGCATGAGTCCTTTCATGCTCCTTTAGATGTTTTTCTTTTGAGAACCATTTCCAACATTCCGAAAAATGAAGGATTTCATGTCCTTCAAGCATCTCTCTTTACACAAGAATTGATTTGCAATATTTACATTTATAAGAAGTCATATTGTTTAAAATTTACGTGTAATCACTTTTAATTAAGTCAACAGACTAATGAAAAAGAATATATATTTAAATATTGATCAAAGGTTTGACATTTTTATACACTTACGCATACAGATACACACTTATGTATGCATATTTCTACCAAAATGTTTTTATTTTTTTAACGGAAAAGTATTTTGCTTCGTTAAACACTTTTAATTCACCAGCAATTATTAATGCAGAGGTGTATTAATAAAGTAATTTTTAATTAAAAATTACTTCAAACATGGACAGACAGAAGCTTACATGTGAATTTTGTATTAATGAGACCTTTTCCACAAAGTGGAATAAAAAAAAGACATTTTATGAAATATCATAATTTTCATAAAAATAAAGCGAAAGACTTTTCAAACTATTTGGAGACTGCAGATACTTCAGGGGGCGCAACATTGAATTTAGTGCAGGAAAACACAGTAGGGCAGAATCAAAATTTTTTGGAATTTCATGGAATTTGGTATAGGCGTAGCAGAGGAGTGTACAGTCAGTAAAGTTTGGAAGGGGTGCACAACAAACCCCTCTGCGGCAGAGCTAAGGGGCTCAAAGTTAGGTACCTCTGACATAAAAGATTTTTAATCGCTTGCCAAATTTTTGTTTCTCGTCCGATTTCAAATATTTTATTTATCTCTTATAGTTTTCGAGTTATTTGCGTTTGAGTTTTTAAGCATCATAATTTTGCATGTTCTTGGTCCAGTTTTTTTCATATATATCCTAGTATTTCCGACCGAATTTATTAGTTTTTTTCTTAACTAGTTAAGGAACAAACTTATCTATTGAATAAAAACATTTAAGTCGATATCATACCGATTCCAAAAATAAACGATTTTGAATTTGAAAATTGCAAAAAGACGACTTTTTGTGTTTTCTTAGCCGAAAAATTATCTACACTCTTTTTTATCTAAAATAAAATTTTCTTTAGCAACATATAACAATTTTGCACTCTTCTGAAAGGTAGCTTCACAGAGATGACTGATAAAAAACGAGCTCAATAACTCAATTGGTCATGGTAAACACCCTCACCCATTCGACCCATTTTATATGAAAGTTTTGATTTTAGACCATATTTTCTCAAATCCCAAAGCACGAATTAACAAGCGGAATATATTTTAGGAATCTCCAATATGTTGTTAAAAGTCTCAAATCAAAATCTACGGGACTTCGGAAAAATGTGGATTCTATAGCCAAAAATGTAAAAAATCCCATTTTTGGGAATTTTCATTAGTTTTTTTTTTTTGGGAATTCAGGAAACCTCTACCCCTGATTGAAATTTAGTTAACGCGTTTTTATTTATATTCATAAGAGTCACATTTCCTGCAAACTTCATTAAGATATCTTTAGAAACAAATATGTTATTACAATTAAAAGTTTTGTATTTGCTCCAAAAACCCCAAATTGGGCCTTTAGTTTGGTTTATTTCTAAATAGCGAAAGAAATTTTAAAAATATGTATTCCAAATTAAGCATATCCTTTAGCATATATAATTTCCGATCTTTTGCAAAAAGTTTGAAGTCAATATCGTGCCTCATTTCAGAAATATGCGCTTTTAAACTTTAATTTTTCCAATTTATTGTATATATGACTATATTTTTACAAACTCGCAACTTTTGCCATTAGCTTTGCGTGAATAATTACTTAGAAAATTATTAATATTTCTGTATACTTTTAATAATATCTATACACAAAATATTTTTATAAAAATAATAATAAATTTTTAATAGCGTTGCCACATTTCACAAATTTAAGTATATCTTTATCCTTTTCTAAGCATTCATATATTTCTATTAATGAATTTATAATAACAAAACAAACAAAAAAAATGTCTATTTTAACCTAATCAATATTATTATTTTTGGTATTTATCATCTTCCTTAATAAATATTCTATTTCTAATACGATTTTTTGTTATTTATTTACATTAAATTTATGTAGACAATTTTTCTAATATTTTAAACTTATACTACTTATTTTCTCTAAAATAATCTGTTGTATCTGTATACATATCTAAAAGATAATAAAGGTCCTTCAAGTCTTCAGTATTTTGAGTTAATAAAGGCTCATAATAAATCCAACGTTTTCTCATTGATGATAGTACAGGGTCTGATGATAACAATAGGCTATTAAAAATATCCTCGTTCTGTGACGTTCTGGAGCATTTCCTAAAGCTGAATAATTGAAAATCTCTGTTTCTTGCTTCTTGAGCCTTTTCTGTAAGCTCTCGAAGTGGAAGAATATTTCGTTCAATTATAATTTTGCCATGGCACAATATTTTATGTACCGTTTGTGTCATTTCTTTCCATGGATATGGAGAAACAAGTAGTTTAGATATTTCTGTTGCATATTATTAATAGCATGTTAGTCATTTCCAGTATCTTTATTAATACCAGTTATTTTTGATGTAGCTTCGAAATTTCCGAAAAACCTTCTTGCTGTGTTTCCATCATTTGTACTACCACTAGTCGGCAGAGGTTTATCGATGTTTAATCGCGTCTCTTCTCTGAATTCATCCTGGATTCTACTTTTCACAGATATTCTAAGCGCTTTTAAATCCTCGTTGTTTCTGGTAGTTTTTGTTAAATTTTCTGGCACACTTCTATACTTTAAATCATATGCTATGTGCAGAAAATGCTCCATGAACCGTATTCTGTCGTGAAGTGGAGATATTCCGAAAGACAGAAAGTCTTCATTAATACTCCTTGCTTTACCAACATCCGAAAATTGTGATTTCGGCTCATCACATGGTGAGCATTTCCAAAAAGAAGATGTTTCCGTAATGGCATTACTAACGTTTCCATCAATCATTGTTAGACTAAGTTGAACTGATATGTCGAATGTGTATTGGTTTATGGTTATTGAAAGAGGTTGTAAATCATTTACTTCATCTTTAATATATTAAACTAAATCCTTTGTTGTTGTCTTCGACTCCTTTGTGTATTCGAACCAAAAAGGTCTGCAAAAATGTTTTGATCTTGGAATGGTGTTAAGCCATATATCTTCAAATGAGTTTTTATACTTTGATGAAGATTGCTTTAAGGAATATGATCTTATTCTTAATGCCACCAAAGATGCTATAAATACGCTTTTATAATCCGCCATTTTCTTACTTTCACTAGCATACTTGTATTAAGGAACGCTGGTCCGTCACATCCCCAGTTACAGATTAGTAAAACGTCGCTGTTATTTACTTTTTCCAACTGATCTGCAGAAAAATCTGCAACTATTCTGGTAGCTGCATTCTCAAGCAAAGAAGATAGCTCTACACATGTTTCCTTTTCGGTAACCAAAATAGATGGTAAAATAGTTTGCTTTTTTTTCTTTAATATCCTTGTATAATGCTAGAATTGAGTGTCCCTTTTCAAGCAGAGCTTTTCTTAAAATTTGATATTTGTTACGGCTGAGGTCAGAGGTACCTAACTTTGAGCCCCCTTAGCTCCGCCCTGAGGGGTTTGTTGTGCCCCCCCCCTTCCAAACTTAACATTGTACGCTCCTCTGCTACGCTTATACAAAATTTCATGAAAATCCAACCAGCCGATCAGAAGTTACAGATTTATTTCCAAAAAATTTCGATTCTGCCCCACTGTGTATTGTTGAGAAGTTCATTCTGCCTTTTTGTATTTTTTGCTAAACTGTTTTTTCCAAAGGAATTTATATATTTTCTATTCCCATTATAAATTGTTTCGCATTTAATTTTTCTTTGTTGGTGTCAAATGCAGGTGGATCCTCGACCATATTGGGTCGATATATTCTTCCCAATTATTTTATAATTTTCTTAAAAGTTTTGTATCCTTGAGAGGAAATTTTACATCCTAGAGAAAAAATAAGTACGCAGTTTTACTATGTGTTTCATGCACATATTGATTTTTTTCATGTGCTAAAATGACTGCTGTAGGGTGATATACATATGTATAACATATGTATATTTAAAAATAAATATTAAATGGTAACATTTTTAAGGGATATTTTCTTAACTATTTGCGCTGCAGCATGTAAATAAATAATGTAATTACATTTTTGGGGATTCTAAGATTTCATTTCACATGGTTTGATATAATCTGTGTAAATATTTTGTATTTTTTTATTTTCATTTTTCTTTTGTTTTTTTTTTTTTTTTTTTTTTTTTGAAATCATGTATACTTCGACTTAGAAGTCCTTTTGAGGAGAAATTTGACGTCATGGAGAAAATCTGAATGATTTGTTTTCATGTGTGAAAATTACTTTTGCAGGGTGTTATATATTTCATTAATTCATTGATATTTAAGTATAATAAATACTTTAATACAACTTATGTATTTGAAAAATTGCTGTGTTTACCTTTTGTTATTAAAAGATTAATTAGCTGTAATCTTCAATATTATCAGGATAGATCTTACCAATGGTAGGTATTTTTAGAGGTGTTAAAAAAAAATAAATTAATTAAGTTTATTTTTTTTTAATTTCTTTCTATGTATTGAATTAACATAATAACAATTTTTCCTTGTTCCGAAAATAATTCTAAAATAGTCTATGACATTAAGCGGTTTTTGAAGTTTAAAAATTAAAATAATAACATTTGTATTTTGTAAGAAGCAGTTTCTGCCTTACTTCTAAAACGTTTTCCGCTTCCAAGCGGGAACTCGCCATATAAAAATCAAATAACCTTTTTAACTCATTTCTTTAAACTTGTTTATTTAAAAGGTTTCGGTTTCAATATTCGATCAAAATTTATCGATGCTTCATTATACAAATTAAAAATAACTTAACTAAGGACTTACTAAATCAGTTATTATAATTATTTTTTAATATATTTTATTAGAAACTATTTACGAATACAATAGAAACTATTATCATATTAAAAAAAACTTCTTATAAGAGTGTTCTCGTCATACATTTGGAAATGCTTAATCAAAAAGGAATTATAATTTTCATATGAAATATAACCCAAACTTATATGTGCAATTTTTTATCGATTTTTCAATGGGTCGTCTAAGTTTTATTTGTAAATTTTTTTCAGTATATTTAAAAAATATCAAAAACTTATGAGAACGGAAAAATAAATTGTTAGATAAAAAAAAACTAAATTTTGCTAGCCTTATTTTTTGGGGCCTTTTTCGACCTTTTTTAAAGTTCAATTTAGCCTATTTTTTCTCAACTCCTGGCAATACTGGTCTTTAGTATTGTATAAACATTTTATTCGAATAAAACGAATAATTTAATTTTTTTGATATTAGGTGAAATTTATTAGCATTTTTATAAAAATATAACTTTTATATATCAAATTTAAATAAATGCAGCTTTTACAGTTTCGGTAACTTTAAAAACTAGCGAAATACAGATCGTTAATACTAATCGGCGTCATTCTCGGATTGTTAGCTTGGGGGATATATCTCACAGAAAATCAACTTTCCAAAAGTATTAGTTTTTTTTTAGATATTATCAAAATTTTTAAATTAGACTTAAGTTGTTTTCTCAAATGTGTACAGATTTAAAGACATCCGCGTAAAATGTATACAATATGTACCAGGGAATGGTAAACAAAGCTAAAAATCTACATTCGATGTAACGCTTAATTTTTTTATTTCTGTTAATCTGACTATAAAATATAATTTATAGTCAGATTAACAGATTTTAAGTTAATCTGACTATAAATTATATTTTATTTTAGAGTTGATTTATTTTTATGCAAACATTTTGGTACTTTTTATTTTGTAATAACAAAAATTTATCTAGTAAATTTATGGTACCTATCAAAGAATACAAAGAATGGAAGACCTGTAAATAGATCGTAGATTTTAATAAATTTTAATTTTATATATATATATATATATATATATATATATAGTATATATATATATATATATATATATATATATATATATATAGTATATATATATATATATATAGTATATATATATATATATATAGTATATATATATATATATATATATATTTAGCAAAGCTGATTATTCCAAATTAAATCACCTACTTTGTTCTGAAAACTGGTTTGAATATATTCCTTACAATAAAGTATGCTCTCGTAATATTGACATCATTTTAAATAAATTCTATGATGGCTTATTTAAATGTTTTAAGAAATCAATACCAATGACGAGAAAAAAATTGCACATGGACCGCCTTGGACTACAAAGCAGCTCGATGGCTTGAAAAATTTGAAAAACAAACATTATAGAGAATATAAAAAATCCGGTTTATCTATTGATTATATGAGGTACTCTATATCAAGATCAGTTTACAATTCGGAAAATATCAAATGTTACAATAATTGTCTTTTTGGGGTGAAAAGAAACTTTAAAAATAATCCAAAATATTTCTACCAGTTCATAAATTCTAAGCGTCGATTCTCTGGATATCCGTCCATGATGAAATTTGGAGATAAAGAATCCTCAAACGATGCAGATATTTGCGATATGTTTGCTGCTTCCTTCTCATCCGCCTATTCTGATAAAGATTTACATGAACTTTCCAATTATCCATATCCAATTCCAGCTGCAACCCTAATAAATTGTCCAACGTTAGATAAATCGCTGGTACTGAGAGCTGTACAGAATCTAAAATATTCTGATAAATGTGGGCCTGACGGTGTTCCAAGCTTTGTTCTTATAAAATGTTTACATTCTCTTATATCTCCAATAACCTTAACCTTATTCAACATATCAATATTTAGTGGTTACTTTCCTGAAGTTTGGAGGAAATCTTATATTATACCTTTGTTTAAATCCGGAAGCAGATCCAACATTTCCAATTATAGAGGTATTGCTAAATTAAGTGTTATTCCAAAACTTTTCGAAAAGATAGTTACTGAATTCCTTTCGCATCAAGTTGTATGTTATCTTTCGCCATTTTAGCATGGATTTAAAAAAGGATGTTCCATTACTACTAACCTTTTGGAGTTCACAACCTCACTTATAACCCCATTTGATTCCGGTTTACAGACAAACGCAATATACACAGATTTCAGTAAAACTTTCGATAAAGTAAATCACGATCTCCTATTGTTCAAATTGGATAAACTCGGATTTTCTCCTGTTTTCCTTAAATGGATTTCCACATATCTTAAAAATAGATGTAAATGTGTATTATTATTCCATGGAATCCTAATATTAATTTACCATCTTATGAAAGTCGATTACAGCTTATTGATCTACATACTCTTGAAAGTAGGAGAAAATATATGAATATTTAATTTGTAATTAATTTAGTAAACGGTTCAATTAATTCTGAGTTCCTGCTTCGTAAGATCGAATTCGTAATCCCAAATCGTCCAATTAGAAATTATACTCCTTTAAAAATAAAATATTTTCGAACCAATTATGCCAACTTTGATCTCATGAGACGTATATGCAATCAATTCAACAGTTTCTATCCGTATATTGATTTCTCATTAAATCCAATCCGCATTAAGAGGAGTATTTTTAACTTAGTTAAATAATAAGTTTTTCTTATTGAATGATTATGAAGAATATATATATGTTAGCCTGTAAGAAATTGTAATTTTATTGGCTATTAAATAAATAAATAAATAAATAAATATATATATATATATATATATATATATATATATATATATATATATATATATATATATGTATAAATCTATATAAATTAATTAAAACTTTAATTTTAGTAAATTACATTTTTGTTGAATTTACAAATATCGTGAATTTATTAAACTAAGGACTGTGCACAAAGAAATCCGCTTTTGGGGTTACAACTTTTGATTTAGTGAAAAAAAAATAAAATTAATTCCGTTTTGTTATTATGTTCAGTAGCCATGTGCTAAATTTTATTGTAGTAGCAAAATTTGTTTTTCTTAAAATGGAAGTTTAACAAAAAACACGCAAACACATAATTCGTTTATATAAAACAATTGCTAGAAAGGTAGATGTATCACGAAAAATAGTTTCTCGGGTCATAAAATATATATAGAAAGAGTCCATTAAAAGGAAACCTGGTAGTGGAAGAAGGAAAGTGCTCCAAAAAGTTAATTGCTATGAATCTTTTGTCAGAAAAGTTAAAAAGAAATCTGGCCTAAAGACGTACAAGGTACAAAAAGTTTCTGATAGGAACGCAAGAAAGAATTTGGTGGCAAAAGAGGGGCAAAAATTATTTAGACGAATTATGATTGCTGCATAATGGATGATGAAACGTACGTATTGGCAGACTTTTTGCAACTTGCTGGTCAGGAATTCTAGAAGGAATGTGGCAAAAAATATCGTGTATACAAAAAAAAAAAAAAATCCCAAAAAAGTTTTTTGGTTTGTTTTGGCAAGCAATTTGTACGAGCGATGAAAGAAACAAACTAATGGCCCCATTAACACAAAAACATATGTGAATGAGTGCCTTCGAAAAAGACTTCTTCCTTTCTTAAGAAAATGCAGTGTATCGACATTTTTTGGACTAATATCGCTACTTCTCATTACAGCAACAAAGCGATGGAGTGTATCAAACAAATGGTGTTGTGTTTATACCGAAAGAGGCTTATATTTTATATATTTTATTGATTTATAACAATACAATATTGTAGTATTTGGTTATTTACAAATCAAAAAATATTTTTTTTACAGGCAGTACAGTCACGAAATATATGTGTTTTACTTTTTTATGTGATTAATTTTTTACATTTTTAACGATACGAATTTTTAAGGTAAACTTAGGGATATTTTCTACGCTGTATGTAACAGATGTTTGCGTTACCATATGAGTGCGCTAGGTCAGTTTACGTTAACCATGACATTGGAAACTTGTAATATAAAGAGTCCCTGAAAACTGTTTTCTTGTTCATATGACTTAGGATGTTCGCTCAGGCCATGTGTGTTGTATAGTCGAATAAAGAAGAGATATAGGAAATTGTAAATTTATTTTTCAGTTTTCTACTGATATTTTTTTTTTCGAAACAGCTAATTTGAGCTTGAATTAGCTATTTTAAAATTTTCAGCATTTTTAACCTTGGAGTTACAGATTCGAGTCCTGAAAAGAACTTTTAAATAATTTTGTTTAAGGATTAGAAAAATTGTTTTAATTGTAAAAATGAAAATTATTTGAAAGTTTCTGTCAATTATTTCAAAATTTTTGTCTTCTACTTAAAAATAAAGTAAGATTCTTTAAAACTCTTCCCTAAAAAGATCGCAGAAGCCCCTCGCTCTAAGACACAAATCCACCATACACGCTATACCTGCATAATGAAATAATTTACCTTATTATCTACTATCTATTTCTATCCGGCTTTTCTTGGATTTTCAGTCTGTATTTAAGAAACATGGAAAACCATACATACACACATACATACATAAAAAGTGATGGTTCCTATAAACTATAAGTGTATGTTATTATATCTGTTGCGATAAATATAATAATATTTCCAAAACGGTGTATCTAAATGTATACCCGGAGATTTTAATGTGTGTTCCTTAGAGCTATTATATTAAAAACACTCACAATTTGTAGGAACAACTTTCTATCAAATTGCATAGTTGGATGAGAGTTGGATGTAAGAGGAGTTGTTGTCCCCCAGCACCAAAGCATTAATCATAGCACACTATTACAGTGACGCTCTTAACTTTTGACAACCACGGAGACAAAAATGCAAAATTTCTAAGAAACTGATATGTGTCATTGTTCCTTTTATTAAATCTAAAAAATTATAAGTTCTTTAAATATAATATAATATAATAATATAAACGATCATAGACTCCCAACCCCAAAAAATATAAAAATCGAAGTACACAATAGATCATCCTATATAGTAAAAATTATTACTTTGTACTTTGGTTCTGAAAAGGTTAAATGTCAAGTGATTAACATAATTAACTTGAAAATGGGGCGAATACAATATACTTTAAGGCCCCAGTTGTGATTTTATTGTTATTCAAAATCTAGTAGGTACGGATAACGTGACTGCAAAAAAAATGTTTAGCATGTTCTGATTGCCTTCCAATCTTGAGCCCATTACATGCTTATATATAATCAAAAGAGAAAATATATTTGTCAGACTCCAATTGACTATAGTTTAAACCAATAAATATTCTATATGTATTTTGTTAGTTTAGATATCCTAACATTATTTTTGAATAATGAAATGTAGAATATATGTATGGGAAAATCAATAAATTGTATTTTTTTAGAATTTTGCCTATAAGGTGAACATTTATTCAGCTAAAAGACCCTTGCAAATGATTTTAAACACATAACACCATATTCTGTTTGTTAACGTTTTAGTACTTACTGAAAATTTAGAAAAATTATGCGTCTCAATTTTTTAATGCAAAATGACAAATTAAATAATTTAGGGTTATATTTTTGTCGAGCAAATTTAATAAAACGAAAAGGTACATAAATTCAGTTCTAAAAAAAACATAAAAAACATGGACATAAAAGTGAGCATAGCAGCTGCTTAAGAATTGTGACTCCCCTTTGAACCACTATTTCTTTGTCATATTCATTAGCTTTAACGGTGGAGAAAGGACGCGACATAGATTAAAAATGTAGTATATAAATTATATATGAGTCAAAAGTGATGTCAATTGATTCAAAGAATGCATTAAAATTTAAGTAAAATATTTTAATTTAGTATATTTTAAAGATCCTTTCCGAGAAAGTACTACCTTTATGTCACATGATATTTTAGCATATTAACAACAATATTGTATGCAATCGTAATTATCTATACATAAAAGTATATAGAATTTAAAATAAATAAGGATACAATTTATTACACACACACGCTTATCTTTCCCTAAAGCAAAGCTTTTGTTTGGTAGTTGACTTACTGCATCTGTATAGAAAATTTTGTATTTTAGTTTACATATGTCTATTTGCAACAAATCAAAGGATTATTTAAATCTCTAATGAATTTTGATGTGAGTGTATATAACAGATAGTTTTTTAGTGATTGTAATACGAATGTTAGTTTTAAAATTTTTAAATGGAGTTTAAGAGGATTTTTCTTTTTGAATTAATTTAATTGGGGGATTTTAAATGTGTGGTAGAAGATTTTTAAAATTAAATTATTGTTTATTAATTGACTGTTTTTTGGATTTCTAGAGGTGTTCACATTGGTAATATATCTTTAAGATTTAAGCACTTATTAAGAAAATTATATTTTTAGCTGAATTAATATTAATCATACGCAATGGAGAATTTGATTTTCAAATAAACTTTTAAAATAAAGAGGAACTTTATAGCCACCAAACTTTGGGGCGATTTTTAATAATTGTAAAAATTTTACTGATCTCTGTCTTTAAGCCTTGCCTTTCAATTTTAACACATGATTTATACATTTATTCTTATTAAATTTATTTGTTAAATATTTTCGTTTGTTCTTAACAAAATACTGGTCATTGTTTTATTATTTAATGACCCCTCAACAACATTCGTTCATTAAAATAGGTAGTCATTCTATCTCTCATTGTGTATGATATACCATACATGGGTTATGTCTAAATTTATAGTAAACACATAAATAAATTCCAAAATTTTACATGAAAGAGTCTGCGAAGAAAAGGGGCGTGGTATTACACGGAGATTACATTAAATACTTTCGAATTATATGTGTGTCAAATTTTATGAGCTCCAATTCAGTGTGAATTAAGGAAAAAATTAGCAAAGTTAAGTAAAAAAATTTATTTCTGTGCCAAGTTCAATGTGAATCGATCCAGGGAATTGGTAAAAAAAAGAAATAAAATTAAGAAAAATATAATTTTCACACAACGTAGGCGTAAAAAGGGGCGTGAAATGCAAGTAGGATCTGGAATAATCAAAAGTTCCTTTCGGGGGACGGACTATCTGTACGCTAAATTTTATGTAGATCGGTTCATTAGTTTTGCTGTGAAAGAATAACAAACAGTATCTTTTATAAATATAGGATGGGATATATGATGATAGGAAGAATAATTTGTTGCAAAAAGTGGGCGAAAAAGAGGCGCTGCACCAATAAATTGGTCATATAAGCTTAAGTTCCTTGTAATATATATGTGTGCCAAATTTTATATGAATGTATTTAAGGGATGTGTCAAAAATAAAGTAAAATATATTTTTTAGGAAAAGTGGGCATAAAAAGGGAGGTGACATTTAATCAAGATCTGGTATAACCCAAAGCTCCTTTCAAAGAACGAACTATCTGAATGCCAAATTTCAGTAGTTTTACCGTGAAAGAATAACAAACATCTCTCTTTTATATACCCAGTGGCATACAAAACTAAAGCATTTATTTATTATATGTGGAGAAACTTTTTAGCCTGGGGTTTTTTGCTGGTCATTAATCGGATTAATTTATAAAGTAAATGAAATGGAATCGATGCTTGCTTTAAAAGACGCTATTCTTCCACATGCGGAGGGGGACATCCCCGTTAAGTGAAGGTATCAATGTAGCAACGACTGCAAAAACCTATCATCTAATTATCTGGAAAAGTGGGTTATGACCAAAAAAATTAGAAAATGTATTTGGAATCATATGGGGAATTGTAAATCGCGCTATAATATAATAAATAATTATAATATAAATAACAATTAATAAACTAACGATGAAATATCGCACATAGTAGAAATAACAATGAATGAAATTTCTTAGGAAGTTATTCAAATTTAATTGCCTCTATGCTACGCAGATGTTCGAAAGTTGAAATCTATGGTACAAAATATTAATGAAATTAACATTTGCATTTAATAAATACAAAATGTGCTTTAGTTTTGTCTAGCATGAAAAATGTATATTTTACATTTCATTGAAATTTTTTAGTTTAATAGTAGAAAACCAACTTTTTATTTTTATTTCAATCGAAAAACCATCTTTGGTGTTAAATAAATAATAAAAATCTATCATAACTTGTTATTTTCATCAATAGTTTATTTTTTTTTTTTTATTTTGATCGAAATAAAAAATATAAATAACATGTGATATTTATTACAAAAGTTGAAAATTATTTTAAACTTTTCTTCATCGGATGAAAAAAATTCTAAACAATAATTTTAGTTGAATAAAAAAACATTTAAAATGTGTTCACGTTTGAGCGATTTATTATTTTGTTGTGCTACCATATCTTCTTAAAAAATCCGAGCCTTTTTATTTTAGTTTAATTTTAAAGGAATTATATTTTCAATGAATTGATACATTAATTGAAGTAAAAGAAAGAAAACACTTTTCAATTTAGGGTTTGTGTTCATAATAAAAATTATTTACACACATTAACATTTTTATAATCTATTACTTTATTCTCCATTATACGATGTTTGAATTTCTTAGTACTCATTATAAGAATTACAAATTAAAAAAATTAAATACTGCTACTGTAGCATGTTAAATATTTTTGTTTAAGGTAACTCAAAGGTCAAAAGACCATTAATAATACTGAATAAACGGGTTTAGGGGCAAGAGAGTATTTCTTGTAACGGCATTTATTTATTTAGAAAAAAAACCACAAATTTCCAAAACGTTATAATATTATGTGTTTATTGAACTCCGTTTTTCAGTATATAAGCACAATTTATTTTAAGTAAGTAAGTTAAGTTCACAATTTTAAGTTTTTGAAATTTTATGTATATTTTAAAATGTTTTATGTTATTTATTTCAGTATTCTTTATTTATGTTTTAGGGTAAATTAGTTTAGAATTTTTAGGGTAAGTAATTCAACAATTTTAGAGTTAGTATTTTAATAAATTTAAAATAAATATTTTAATTGGTTTAGGATAAGTTAATTACACAATAAACACTTTTTAAAATTTTATTTTTATTAATTTAAGTTCTTCGACACGAACGCTTTGCGGTGGTTTTTTCGAGAGTGAGTTATATATTTTTTGATGGTAGATTTTGGCTGAAGTTGGCTGTGGTTTGGGGGCATTAATAATTGGCTTCAGGGCTGGAAAATTTGTTGTTCATTGAAATGAACATCCTCCCGGGCCTGGCAACCTGTGAAGTAAAAGGACAATTATTTTTATGTGTTCAAAGAAATGGGGTTAGTGTAAATTAGGGTAATAAAATATATGTAAAGTACTTCATCACATATTTAATTGGTTAATGATCCCATGATCTACCATCCAAGGGTGGAATCTTGTGCTATAAGGGATCCTCCATCAATATGGATTACATTTGGCTGGATTACACTAGTGTACAGATCACCTCCAATCTCCATTGCTACTGGTGTATTCGAATAGAACTCTGGGTCGGCAAGGGAGATCCTACTCACTTTGTTTTTGATGGACTCATCCATTGCATTCTGGTAAGGGGTTTTTGGCAAATCGTTCACCACCTGCATGCAGATTTCATATCTTACATTTAAAGCGACGCTTGAAGCTATCAAGGCTTTGACGTAAACTTCGTCATCAATTTTAAAAGGGTTTAACCAGCTATCTTTCACAAATGCCAGAGAAATACGAGATTTTGTTAGGGTAGGATTTAATATGGCTCTCGTTTGTTTATTTCCTTCCTCCATAATCACTTCAACCATTACCGTGGGAACAAATGTTTTCGTCATGGAGGTGGTTATGATAGTTGTCGTAATTGGTTTGGTTAATGATCGTCGGGGAGCAGGTATGGGTGTAGTGCTCGTGGCAGGGAGTGTTGCGGAGCGTTCTTTCGTCAAATCTTTTAAAATGCGTTCTGGCCCATGCAGTATAGTGTGATGTTTTCCACTGCATTTGTGACAACGAGCCTTGCTGGAACACTTCCCAATTAAATGGTTCCTGGCCAATCAATTCACACAATAGTGAAAACTTACTGCGGTTTTGTACTTCTGTGCCAAGTTCATTTTAATAAATTTATTGCAGTCTGTCAAACGGAGATCGGCCTGACAAATACCACAACCAAAATAACGTTTTGGTTGAGATTGTTTTGGTTTGCGGTTTGAGTGGCGAGAAGTGTTGTGGTTCTGTGAACGAACTGACTTGCGGCTAGAACGTTGGTTACGCTTGTAGCTATTGTTAGGTGCCATTCTCTGTGAAAAATAATATGCATATGAATGATTAAAATTATGGACTGAGTTAGAGGGTTAGAGTGAGGGGTTAATTCAAAGTAGTTACATATAAGTAGGTTAGTGTATTGAGTTGGTTAATTAGTTGAAGATAGGGTTATACTAGAAGTACTACACTAACTAGTGGGTAAGATGACAATTTTGGTTATTGGTCGAGTCATAATTCCAGTTGAAGTTCGTAGGTCAACAACTCGGTTTCTTTGATCAGAACCTGGGTAAGTCTTTACAACCCGTCCAAGTAACCATTCGTTCGGGGGTAGGTTGTCTTGTTTTACAACAACAATGTCATCAACTTCAACTTGACGTTTAGGATTCTTCCACTTGTATCTTTTATGGAGCTCTTTAAGATATTCGTCTTTCCATCTTCTGCAGAAGTAATGATGTTGAATCTTTAACTTTTGCCATCTGTTTGCAAGGGTAACATTCTCATTACTTAAATCGGGTTCTGCAGGGGTTAATATGGGTAAGCCAATTAAAAAATGACCTGGGGTAAACGGGTTTAAATCTTGTGGGTTTTCACTTGACGGGCTTAAGGGTCTTGAATTCAAGCATCCTTCAATTCTTGCTAGAAGTGTAGTAAGCTCTTCAAATGTATATTTAAGGGTGTTCAATTTCTTTAAGTGTGATTTAAAACTTTTATCGCCTGCTTCCCAGAGTCCGCCCATGTGTGGAGCTCCGGGTGGTATAAAATGCCATGTCAAATTTTGTAGACTGTTCATGGATGTGACAGTTCCTTTTAGTTGTTTGATGAATTCCTGTCGCTCTTTTTTTTAACAACTTATTAGCTCCAATAAAATTTGTTCCATTATCTGAGTATATGGCGACAGGACATCCCCGCCTCGAAAAAAATCGGGCAAATGCTACCATAAAGGCTTGGGTAGATAGGTCAGATGTTGGCTCTAAATGGACAGCTTTTGTTGCAAAGCAAACAAAAACACATACGTAACCTTTAGTTATTCTACACGCTCTACCATTATAAACTTTGATATCAAATGGTCCGGCAAAATCAACTCCAACATTATAAAATGGTCTAGTTAATTGTGTACGTTCTGGCGGCAAAGCTGCCATGAACTGGGTGGTTTGTCTATTCCGATATTTCGTACATGCTAGACATTTGTTAACTATAGAACTGATAAGATTCTGAAGTTTCGGTATCCAATATCCAGAAACTCAACATAAGTTGATTTCCCCCGTGTAGGGTTACCAAATGCACATGTTGGGTTAATAATTTTGCAAATGGGCTTGCATAGGGTAATAAAATTGGGTGTCTTTCGGAATATGACAAACTTTTGGAATTGGCCAGTCGACCATTTGCACGCAATATATTGTTAGAGTCTAAAAATGGTGTTAGGGTAAGTAGGTTACTATGTTTGGGTATTGGGTCTTTCCTTTTCAGACAATTATATTCGTCTTTAAAATATTGAGTTTGGCATATAATAATTAGTCTATCACGGGTGGATTTTATTTCAGTCGCATCAAGTTCAATACTTGGGTGGGTAAGTAATTTATTAAGCCTTTCTTTGACTGATTGGGTATTACTTCGATCAAGAATAATTCTATAATTTCTAATTGTATTTCTACGGGTATATGATGCGCGATCACAAAATCGATAGACATATGACATAACTCTTAAAGCTTTAGATAATTTGGAAAATCGTGACAAAATATCTGGGTTAGGGTTATTCGTATTTTCTAAGGAAGGGTTATAAGGGTGAGTATTAACCATTGTAGAAAACGATTGACTAATTTTAGCTTCAGCTTGAGTTATAAAGGGTTTATCTGTTGTTGGCCATTTCGATGCAGATTCTTTTAACCATGAGGGACCATTCCACCATAGATTGTCATCCTTCAATTCATCTGCATTGCATCCTCTGCTAGCAACATCAGCTGGGTTGTCGTATGATGCAACATGATTCCAATTATCAATGCCTACTGTTGTCAAAATTGTAGAAACGCGGTTAGCTACGAATGTGTTCCATGAGTTGGGTTGTTTATTGAGCCAAGCTAACACAATTGAGGAATCTGTCCAAAAATAGGTTTGGTGCAGGGGTAATTTTAACTGTTTAAGTAAATTATGTGTCATATTAGCCAACAACACAGCACCACAAAGTTCTAGTTTGGGTAATGAGATAACTTTGATCGGTGCAACTCTCGTCTTAGCGAAGAGTAGGTTTACGGTATTTGGACCGTCTATATGTGTGACTCGTGCGTATAAAACTGCAGAGTAGGCTTTTTCAGAAGCATCTGAAAAACCATGAAACTCAATTTTTGCTGAAGGTGAAAAATTAATCCATCTGGGAATACGAATTTTATTTATATTATCATAGAACTGCAAAAACTTTTGCTATTTTATTAGGGTTAGTGGGTTAAGACATTCATCCCAAGCTGTGTTATCTTACCAAATTTGCTGCATGATAATTTTAGCAGTAATTACAATCGGCGCTAACCAACCAGCTGGGTCAAAAAGACGAGCTATATCTGATAAAACAGTTCGTTTAGTGTAAGCTGATTTTCTCTCTATTAAGGGTACATTAAAGAAAAATGCGTCCTCTTTCACATTCCATCGAATGCCTAATGTCTTTGCGTCATTGGATTCTGGTAGGGTAAGCAAATCCACATCAAGTAAATGATCTTTTGGTAAATTGTTTAAAAGTTCTTTAGTGTTGGAAATCCATTTTCTTAGAGGAAAACCAGCAGAGTCAAGAGCTTGG
Organism: Protocalliphora azurea; assembly: GCA_932274085.1. Lineage (NCBI taxonomy): Eukaryota > Metazoa > Arthropoda > Insecta > Diptera > Calliphoridae > Protocalliphora > Protocalliphora azurea. Next base: position 75,914,081 of record OW026521.1, on the reverse strand, counting down.
ATAAACTGTGATCCTTTTTAGCTTCTTCAACAGTATGACCACCAGCTAAAACATCGTTTACATACATATTATTTCGCAACACTTGTGAAGCGATTGGGTGGGTATTTTGAATGTCTTTAGCTAATTCGTGTAGGGTTCTAATAGCTAAATAAGGGGCACAATTGACACCAAATGTCACTGTTTGCAGTTCATATTTTTGAATGGGTTCATTGACGCTTTTACGGAATAGTATACGTTGAAAGGGTGTGTGGGTAGGATTTAACATAATTTGCCTGTACATTTTTGTAATATCGGCGTTAAATACTATCTTAAAAAGACGCCATTTCAAAATGAGTACAAATAAATCTTGTTGCAGGGTAGGACCAGTAAATAGGGCATCATTTAAGCTGTTACTATTTGATGTCTTGCTTGAAGCATTAAAAACAACTCGAACTTTCGTTGTGGCACGATCGAGTTTAACAACACCATGATGGGGTAAGTAATAATGGGTGTTTGAAGATGCATTTGGGTTATGTTTAATAGCTTTCATATGACCTAAATCAATATATTCTTGAAGAACGTTATCATATTCTATCTTAAGTTCGGGTTTCTTCATTAAATTCTTCTCATTTCTCAAAAATTGTGATATTGCTATATGGCGTGAGTTTCCTAACTCAACTGATGGGTGTCGAAATGGAAGATTTACTTGATAACGGCCATTGGTTAAACGATGGGTAGTTGCCGTGTAATTATCCTCGCAAGAACATTCTTCCTCGGATTTATTGGGTTCTGTGGGTATTTCTTCAATTTCCCAAAATTTGGTCAAACATTTATCAAGTGTGACAGAACTGAAATATGAAACTATGGGTTGGGTATTGTGTGATTTTTGAACAGGTCCTGTTAAAATCCATCCAAACTCAGTTTCCTGAGCTATTAAGGTGTTGAGAAAATCTTTCTTAACACCGGGTTTTAATATTTGTGGGTAAAAATCGCTACCAATAATGAAATCTATAGGTCTACTCTTATAGAATTTCTGGTCAGCTAATTGAATATTCTCCAAGTCTTTTATGAGGGTGGGATCTAAATTTTGGGTGGGTAAGTTTTTTGTAAGGGTTTTTACAACATTTGCTTGGATATTCAATTTGAAATTATTTTGGGTGTTGCATTTCAACATAACTTCGCAAAGTTTATTAGAGCGAGCTGATACTACTTCATTCAGTCCTGAAATTTCAGCAACAATGGGTGTAGTGGGTAAGTGTAATTTTCGTCTAAGTTTATCAGAAACAAAGGAAAAATCGGAAGCTGGATCAATAAGCGCTCTTGCTGGGAATAATTCTCCCTGGACATCAACGTTCAGTACTACTGTTCCTAGTAACTTCGTTCTATCATCTAATATGGGTTTGTTCGACAGGGTTTGGGTTGAGAAAGACTGACCTGCATTTCTTGATGTTGACGGCTGATTATCGTCAACTTGTGGGTTTGGGTTTGAATTTGGTTTGTGCAAAAGAGTATTATGCCTTCCACCACAATATCTACAGGTAAATGTGCTTTGACAATCTTTGATTACATGAGCAATAGCTAAACAGTTGTAACAAATTCCATTCTTTTTTACAAATTCTATCCTCTCGCTTACTCCTAATGAAGTAAACGTTGAACATTCTCTAAGTGTATGATTATTTTTGCATAATTTGCAAATAGACCCATCTGGTTTATTTTGGGTATTTGGGCCGTTTCTGTTATTTGGGTGATTTGGAGTATTTGAATACTTTTGACTGTTTGGGTTATTTTGGGTATTAAATTTAGAGAATTTGTTCTCATTTTGAGATTTGTTCTTCGGGTGGGTATCATTTGTAGAATGGGTTACATTGTGAAATGCTCTGCCTCTTCTATCGAAAATATTCCTATTTTCATGAGAATTTTTGGGTTTTGGGTGTGTATTTGGGTTAGGGTTAGTGTTAGGATCTACAATATCATTAACTGATGTTAGTTCCTTGAAATTGTTTGTCAAAAATAGATCTAAGTCTGTCCAAGAAGGCATTTCAGCACAATCTTGTAGAGTTTTTTCAAACTCTCTTCGGGTTTCTCTTGGCAGTTTCGTTGAACAGAGATATACAAAGATAGGATCCCAATTATCCGTATCAATCTCTAACGAATTTAAGTTTGAAATGCAGAAGTTTATCTTTCTTTGGAGTTTTCTTATAGAAGCACTGCACATGGTGTTTACGGAGGGTAAATTGAAAAGGGTCTTTAATTGTGCATTAATTTGCATTCTTCTGTTCTCATATTGAGACACTAGTTGGGACCAAGCTATAAGAAAACCTTCATTTGTTAGAGGAGCATTGTCTACAATTTATTTGGCTTCGCCGCTAGTTTTTTGCTTTAAATAAAAAAGTTGTTCAACTCCACTTAAACGTGTGTTGTTTCCATATATTGCCTTAAAAAGGTCTCTAAAGGAAGCCCAAAACTTGAAATCACCACTAAAAGTGGGCATATCGCAAGGGGGTACATTAAAGGCTACGGAATCATTAATTTGCGAAGCCGGTGGTTCGGGTAAAGAGGGTCTGGTGTTGGTACGGGTAACTTCCTCAACTGATTCGTCAATTGTTGTTATGCTGGTTCTATAAAAGTTCTTAGCAGATCTAACGTGTTTTACAATTTCCGTAAAATTAATATTTTCCGCCTTTTCTGGGTTATTCAATTCAGAAGACTCCCTAATTTGTCTAAATTTATGGTCGATATTCTTCCACAAATCTTCAAGCTCGCGTTTCTTAAACTTGAGCGCGGGTAGTGATTGGGAACTCTCTGGGGTAGCGCGATAATCCTCATCGAAAGCTTCCAAATCGATTTGGATGTAGCGCATTTTGGGTAAAAAACACAATTATAAATCGACAAATAAATAAATGAAATAAGTTATCTAATCCTTGTCGTGTATAAAATTTAAAGTCTTAAAGCTTTAAAAAAAATTTAAAAAATTTCGTACCAGCAGACAAAATTTCCAACCGGGTCTTTTATTTTTAAAAGTATACGCTACACAAGAAAGTAGGTATTATTATTTCCTTATAAGAAATATATATTCCCCAAAATGAAATATCTTCGTTAAACTTCAAGTAGGGTGGGTGAATAAATATAAAAATATTTAAATAATATATTGTCTCAATATATAAAGAAGTTTATCGCAAAGAATGTTGGAAATAATAATTTATGTAAGTTGCAAAAAAATACAAACTCACCTTGTTTGCTGGGTGTAGGGTACAAACCTTAACAAGAGATCAAAAAAATCTCTTGTGTTTTAGTTTCTTCTTTGTTCTTTCTTCCCGCTGTAATACGTTGTGTTGATTTACAGTGTTGTTGTTGTAATATGTAGCTCTTAGTATTGTGTGTAGGTGGATATAAGTTAACACAAATTTAGTTAATTATGAATATTCCCTCGTTAACACAAATTTAGTTAATTATGAATATTCCCTCTTTCTTTTATTTTTTTAATCTGCTGCGTTTGCGTTATTGTTGAATTTATTAAAGTTCATTTAACTGTCTGCAATTTGAGTAAGTTATTTTTGTTTTCAACACACGCTTTGTAATATCAGCATTTATTATTACCAATAATTAAGTTCTGTTTATTTTACACAATTTTAAGTTTTTAAGTTTTTTAAGCATTTTTATATTTTAAATTATAAAAAATTATAATAAAGAAATCAGTCGTAGTCAAGTACTCGAAAATGTCGTTTTAATTTTTAAATAAAATAACTGGCGCCCAACGGAAAAAAATAAACGGTCCTCAAGAAGCATCGACAATAAAATAACTAGACTTCTAAATAGTGCTAAAAAAGTGCAAAAAAATTCTAAGTAATTTACAACAAAACAAAAAAAAGTCTACAAAAAATAAACGGTCCTCAAGAAGCATCGACAATAAAATAACTAGACTTCTAAATAGTACTAAAAAAGTGCAAAAAATTCTAAGTAATTTACAACAAAACAAAAAGTCTACACAAAATAAACTTTATTTTAGTTTAAAACTTGAATAAACATATGAAAAACATACAGAAAACTTTGTAAACTATAAATAACAGATTGAATACTGATCGCAAACATAAAATTAACATTTAAACAAACAACTAATGAAAAGCGAATTAACATAAATTAATAAAAAAAAAACAACTAAATGAATAAAATCCCTAAAAATAACTTGTGAAGATCACAGAGATTAATTTACCAAAAATAACAAACATCAAAAACAAAACATAGAAAATCCAAAATAAATATAAACATTTTCAAAACAAAGTCAAAACAGACAACCAGTAAAGCAAGAGAAACCAGCAATATCAGAAAACCGCCAAAACTACAACAACCAACCACCAAACCAACAGTAACAAGATGATAATAACATTTTTATTGTAAGTTACCAATAAGATATAATTTGTAATATTACTTTTAATGTCAAAGTGAATAATATAATTAAATAAATCAAAAACTATTTTTTTTTATAAAGTCATTAAAACTCTATATATGTATGTATTTTTTCTAAATCTAGATCTTTTTAAATAATTAAGTTGTCCATTAAATTATATATATATTTTTTTTTCCAAAATGTCAAATCCTGAAAATTTAATTCGGCCCCCAATTCTAAGTGCTAATAACTCTAATCCTAACCTACCTATTCCTCCAATAACCCAAAATGCTCAATTCGAAGCGAACATTGTTAATCTGGTAGCTAGGGTTTACAGGGAACAATGTAAAGGTTTAGTTGAGAATATATTGAATCCCAGCGCGGAAATTTCAGGGATCGATCAGGGTATAGACGAACAATATAGAACAAATCTCACGGATTTAGACAAGGTACCTGATATTGTCCGATGTCTTAGAGAATTCTCAGGTAATAATGCGGAGTTCAGCTCCTGGAAAAAGTGTGTTGAAAGAATTTTGAGTATCTATGAATCCACAAAAGGTACTCCAAGATATTTTGCGATTCTTAACGTTATAAGAAACAAAATCGTTGGAGCGGCTGATGCCGCACTCGAATCCTATAATACCCCTTTAAATTGGGAATCTATTTCACGCTATCTAGCATTGCACTATACTGATGAACGTGATCTTGGTACTCTAGAGTACCAAATGACTACTCTCATTCAGGGAAATAATACGGTCCAAGATTTCTATTAAGACGTTTATTCCCACCTGTCTCTAATAATAAACAATATCTCGTGCATGACTATCGGTAAAGAAGCCATGGACATCCTGATCTAAACATACAGAGACAAAGCTTTGGATACATTCATTCGAGGGCTAAAAGGCGACCTTGCTAAATTATTATGCATTCGAGAGCCAACAACTCTTCCACAGGCACTCCATTTAAACCTGAAATTGCAAAACCAAAATTTCCGTACGGAACACGCTTACGGTAAAAATACCAAAACTCCGCAACACCCAAAAGCCAATCAAATTTTTAGACCCCAATTTAACCACAGAGCTCACGATATTTTTCCTCGTGTAACACCTGTACCCCCTAGAACCCAACACGTTTACCAACAGCGTCAACCCCAATACTTGAACAATAATTCCCAACCCCTACAATATTTTAATCAAAACCAACAATTCCCAACCCAAATTCAACGCTATCAAAATACCAATCCCATCTACAATAACCCACCTCCACGACCATTGGCTCCTATGGAAATAGACCAATCAATGCAATCACGTGCTGTTAACTACATGAATAGGCCAAAACAAGGTAATGACTTCGCAGGGAAAAGGCCACCAGAACAAACATATCAACAACCCCAAAAGTTCCAACGAAATTTTCACATAGAAACTAATGACCAGGAAATAAACGGTCAACTTCATACTAACGAGGATGAAATATATTACCAACAGGCAATGACTTATGGTATGGAGAATAATCTCCAAGATTTTCAATAATATGTCGAAGATGTGAATAATCAGTGTCACGAAGGAAACTCAGCAGATATTCTCGAAACTGTTGACATTAATTTTTTAGATTAGAGAGCTCGTCTCTGCCATATTTTGAAGCCAAGACGAGCTCCGGTGAGATCCTTAGAATTCTGGTGAATACAGGATCTAATAAAAATTATATTCAAAATTCTCTAATAAAATCTCGCCATCCAAATAAATTTAAATTCTACGCTAAATCCGTTGGAGGTAAAACCGCTATAACCCACCATACATTTTTAAATCTTTTCGGATTGAAACATATTAATATTAAATTCTTTTTACTCTCTGTTTTAAAATCGTTTCATGCTATACTGGGAAACGATACTCTAAAAAGCCTATCAGCAGTTATTCACACTGCAGAAAATTATATGACCATAGGAGACAATATCAAAATACAACTAAAGCAACAGCGTTCGCAATCAGTTAACACCATACAAATAAGATCCGATCACATGACGGAAGAACAAGAGTCCAAAATGAATCAAATAATCCAGAAATATCCCAATCTGTTCTCTGAACCAAACGAGTCACTTACGTAAACAACATCAGTCAAAGGCGAAATAAGAACCAATACCGACAATCCAGTTTATTCTAGATGCTACCCATATTCTATGCACTTGAAGGATGAGGTTGAACAACAAGTGCAAGAACTATTGGATCAAGGTATCATAAGACCATCGAAATCCCCATATAATTCGCCTGTATGGGTGGTACCCAAAAAATTAGATGCCTCCGGGAAAAAGAAATATAGAATGGTTATCGACTACAGAAAATTGAACGCTATAACAATCGCGGACCGATACCCTACTCCCGAAATAAACGAAGTCCTTGCACAGTTGGGAGAGAACAACTTTTTCTCAGTCCTAGACTTAAAAAGCGGATTTCACCAAATCTTACTAAGAGACAAAGATATGAAAAAAACTGCATTTTCTGTGAATAATGGAAAATATGAATTTACGCGTCTCCCGTTCGGTTTGAAAAATGCGCCCTCAATATTTCAGAGAGCCCTTGATGACATACTACGCGAATATATTGGAAGAATATGTTTTATCTATATAGATGATATAATTGTATTTGGCAAAAACGAAGAAGAACATCTAGCAAACATTGAGAAGATTTTCCATACATTAGAACTTGCCAACATGAAAGTTCAGCTCGATAAATGTGAATTTATGAAACCGGAGGTGGAATTTCTCGGCTTTCTTGTATCCACCGGAGGAATATGGGCCAACCCAAGAAGGGTGGAGGCAATTAACAATTTTCCAACCCCAAAAACAATTAGAGATCTCAGATCTTTTCTTGGTATGGCAGGTTTTATCAAGGATTATGCCAAACTGGCAAAACCTTTGACGGCGCTTTTAAGAGGGGAGGAAGGACGAATGTCCAAGGCCATGTCTAACAAGATATCTGTAACCTTGAATAAAGATGCTCTGGAAGCACTCGATAAAATAAAGAAAACTCTGGTATCGGAAGATGTAATGTTAGCCTACCCTAATTTTAGAAAAGAGTTTCAACTCACAACGGATGCCTCTAATTATGCTATTGGTGCCGTTTTGGAACAAGATAGTAGGCCTATTACTTTTATCTCGCGGACTCTTAGTAAGGCTGAGAAGCATTATGCCACAAACGAAAAAGAAATGTTGGCAATTGTTTGGGCTCTAAAGAGTCTAAGAAATTACTTATACGGAGCAGTGACGGTTAAGATATTCACGGATCATCAACCTCTAACACAAGCTTTAAATAACGGGAATTCCAATAGTAAACTAAGAAGATGGAAAGCAACGCTGGAGGAATACAATTATGAATTACTTTATAAACCCGGAAATGCAAACACAGTGGCAGACGCATTATCCAGAGCACCACAGCGAATATTTGAAATAAGCTCAATAGACGCAACACAGCATAGTAACCAAAGTTCTCCCAGGTCCCTTATTCAACATACAAATACCTCTATAAATGCATTCAAGAACCAACTTATTATTGAACCGAGTGAAGTACAATCATATGAGTTTCAAATTGTTTTCCCAACGTATCATAGGCACATTATACTAGAACCGAGCCTTGACGTTAGAAGATTGGAAGAAATCTTCAAAAAAATATCTAAATCCATCAGTCACCAATTGTATAAAAACCACTGACGAAATACTAGGAAAATCACAAGAAATATATTCCAGTAATTTCCACAAATACAAAGTTCTTTACACAAGGAAAATTGTTGCAGACATTTCCAACGAATCGGACCAGGAAGTGGAAATTATTAACGAGCATAATAGGGCTCATAGGAATGCTGACGAAAACAAAGCGCAACTTCTGGAGAAATGTTACATCCACAAATGATGGCGAAAGTAAAAAGAATCACAAAGGCATGCAAAGTCTGTAAGGAGAACAAGTATGATCGACACCCCAATAATATTTATTTACAGGAAACACCTATTCCCCATTATCCCGGCCAAATAGTTCACATCAATATTTATATAACGGAGAGAACCGCTATTTTGACAGCAATTGATAAGCTGACTAAATACGCTCAGGCAAAGATCCTGAAGTCGAGGGCTGCAGAAGACATAAAACAACCATTAAGGGAAATTCTTTTAAATTTTGGCATGCCTGAAACAATAGTGATGGACAATGAGAAATCATTCATTTCTAAGGCTATAGTATTTATGTTGGAGAACCAGTTTAATGTCAAAGTATTCAGGATTCCACCATATGCCAGCACCGTCAACGGGCAAATCGAAAGGTTTCACTCCACTCTGTCAGAAATTATGAGATGCCTGAAATCTGCTGGATCCCAAAAGGATTTGCCTGAACTGTTGGACAAATCTATCTACGAATACTACAACACAATTCACTCAACGCTGGGGAGGAAACCGTTCGAAGCGTTCTTTGTGAAGAAATCATACAGAAATGATGTTGAACGTGAAGAAGATAGAGTTCAAATGATCAACGATCTCAAGAAGAAGCAACTATCCGATCTTTATTATCATAACCAGAACAGAAAGGAACCAACATCTTATAATGAAGGCGATGTAATCTTTATTAAACAAAATAAAAGAATTGGTACTAAATTATCGAAGTACTATAAACGGGAGGTGGTCAAAAAAGATGGGCACACTACTGTGCTTACGAATAATGGAAGAATTGTTCACAAGAGTAATATTCGCAACTAAGGAAACCTAATTTTATTTTTTTTCTCTCTCTTTCTTATTTTTAGAATTATCTTATCGCATATTGCTCAGGGCGAGGTAAAAATATTGGATTGTACCAATTCACAGATAGTAGCAATCGATACTGGTATTGCCAGACTTCAAACGGGCTCGATAAAACTAATACATGTCGTGGAACTCGATAACTACCAGAGGTTTATTAATGATATCCAGGAAACACTAAGAGCAAGAATTGACACATCCCATCCCTTACATCCCTTCCTTTTCCATGAAATTTCCCAATTACAAGATAAGTTAAATAGATTAAAACCTAGAAATAAGAGATCCCTAAATTTCATTGGTTCTGCATGGAAATGGATTGCCGGTAATCCTGACCATGACGATTTCGAAATTATACAAAATAAGATGAACAATGTTCTTAGAAATGATAATAAACAAGTTATTATAAATAAACTATCATTAGATAGAATGAATGAATTAACAGTAAAAATGAATCAAATAATAAAAGTCGTCCAAAATGACGAACGAACTCAAGGAAATTTGGAGATAACAAAATTAAAATATAAACTTGAAATTATAAAAGACGAAATAGTAAACCTACAATATGCTATTCATTGGGCCAAAATAGGTGTTATTAATTCATTCATACTGTCTCATGAAGAATTGGAAGTAGTAAAGAAAATGTTTGAGAATGAAAATATCCCTTATTTAAATTTGGAAGAAATCTTCCTGGGGCATTTATTATTACCAATAATTAAGTTCTGTTTATTTTACACAATTTTAAGTTTTTAAGTTTAAGTTTTATTATTTATTAAGCATTTTTATATTTTAAATTATAAAAAATTTTAATAAAGAAATCAGTCGTAGTCAAGTACTCGAAAATGTCGTTTTAATTTTTAAATAAATATTAAAATAACTTATATTCTGTTATGAAGTTTTTATTATTTGTATATTTAGGACACTTGTATATTGTTTTTATTTATTCTGTTTGTTGTGCTGATATTTTTGGTGGTGGTTTTTAGTTCAAAAGAAATATTGTTATGAATATGTTTTTGTTAATTTAGTGTAATTTGTTTATTTATATTTTGTTTTATAGTTTATGTATTTTTGACAAAATTATTATTATTTTTTTTTTAACAAAATTTAATATTTTTAACGGTATGTTTTAAATTCTATTAATAATTTTTATTTTTTGAAATATTTATTTTGTTTTTTAGGGTAAATGTATATATTTATTTTTTATTTACAATATTAGTTATTTTGTGTTGTTTTCACTGTTTTGTTTTTATTCTTTGTTTATTGTGAAAAAAAATGTTATTGTATATTTGTTGTTTGTAATTATTGTGTATTTATTTTTAAAATTTTAATTTGTGTTTTTATATATTTTTATTTGTGCACTATTTTATGTTTTGTTTTTAATTTTTGTTTTGTACTTAGTGTAACTTTTTCTTATTTTTGTAATTTTGTGAAACACTTGTTTGTTGGGTTTTTATTTTAGAATTTTGTGTAGTTTTTTGATTTTATTTATATTTATTGCTTTTATTTACTAATTTTGTTTTAGAGTTGTGAACTGTATTTTGCATATATTCACTGTTTCACTTTTAATTTGTTACACCGAAAGTACCATGAAGAGACGGTTTTAGGGGCAAGAGAGTATTTCTTGTAACGGCATTTATTTATTTAGAAAAAAAACCACAAATTTCCAAAACGTTATAATATTATGTGTTTATTGAACTCCGTTTTTCAGTATATAAGCACAATTTATTTTAAGTTAGTAAGTTAAGTTCACAATTTTAAGTTTTTGAAATTTTATGTATATTTTAAAATGTTTTATGTTATTTATTTCATTATTCTTTATTTATGTTTTAGTTTAGAATTTTTAGGGTAAGTAATTCAACAATTTTAGTGTTAGTATTTTAAAAAATTTAAAAAAAATATTTTAATTGGTTTAGGATAAGTTTTAATTACACAATAAACACTTTTTAAAATTTTACTTTTACTAATTTAAGTTCTTCGACACGAACTCTTTGCGGTGTTTTATTCGAGAGTGAGTTATATATTTTTTGATGGTAGATTGTGGCTGAAGTTGGTTGTGGTTTGGGGGCATTAATAATTGGCTTCAGGGCTGGAAAATTTGTTTTTCATTGAAATGAACAAATACTTTAAATAACCGTTTTAAGATATTTTTGCTGTAATTTAATAGGTTATGGAAAGGAATATATATAAGACACAATTTTTTGTTAAACCAAATTACACAATTTTGATTACAATTTCCTAAATATAATTTTTCCTTATTGTAATGTGGCAACGATTTTTTCGTTTGTTTATAAAAAATATATTTAAAAAAATATACTTCAAAACAAAGAAAAAAATCTAAGAGAGAACGGTGTTATCTTGCTTCTTTATATCATGGTAGAAAATGTTTCTTGAAATAAAAAAAAGTATGAATAAAAAAACAATAATTTGAAAATTCTTTGATACTGATATTTATTTTTAAAGATATTTATTTTTTTTCATCATGATGGATATTTATATTAAGAAATATAAATACCTCACACATTTTTTTCAACAAATGAAAAAAAAAACATTTTGAACAGTAAAGATATTTATATTGATTTTACAATAAAAATAAAAAACATTCGGGTGCTTAGTTTCAATAAATAAATTAAATTCTTTCTGATTTGTTTTATATGCCGTTTATACCAAAATAAAAACTTATTAGTTTTTGAAAAACAAAATTCCAAAAACTACATTGTTTACATACCTTATTTCATCCCAATGTAGTGTTTGTTGACATTCACATTTCTTGCATATTTTTTATTTCTGTTCTATTTGCTATTTATTCGATCAGAGAATACATGGTTTCAATATTAAAACATATTTTAACAACTTTTAATAAATTATTTATTGTAATAATTTCATAAACAAAACAAATAATTTCTATAAATTAAAATTTTTTTTTCGCTTTATATATAAAAGCTTCGGTTCTAAAATTTGATAAACAGGATGTATCATAAGTAGTTATTTTAGTGGTTTTTATTTGGTTTTCAATAAAAACTAGTTAAAAATGGTTTTTGATTTGTATGGAAAAACTAAACAAATTTAAGTAGTTTTTTTATTCAAAAACCAAATAAAGCCAAAACTACTAGATTTGTTTGGTGTAAATGGCATATTAGATAATTTTTGGTCTAGTGTTAATAAATAAATAAAAAAAAATTTAAATCAAACCGTCCGCCACTGTATATAGAGTATAATATCATAAAGGAAACTGACACTTGTATGTTTACATGTAATGCAAACAATTGCTGTTGAGAGTTTTAGAAGTATCAATTCAGAATTTTTTTCTCGCGTTATATATTTTTCTTACAACCATTTCTTTTAGTGATTTCAATATTGAAATATAAATTATCTTGATTATATCCTAATTCGCTACAACTATTATGTTAGTGAATACTAGAGTATCCAATTATTATGGTTTTCATATTAATCGGTTAACTCGACAGTATCCAATTATTCGGGGTTTCATATTAATTGGTTAAAAGACAAATAATTAATCCAGGTTAAAAGTTGATCGGTTAATAACCGATTAATAGGAAATTATTCGATTAACCGAATAAGGTAATAGGTAGAGCAAATTAATATCTCATGTTTTATAGACAAGAAACGGTGCTACAAAAATGTAGTATAATCAAGTCTAAATGTTGTAAAAATCGAGAATTTCTCAATTAACCCTCATAAAGCCATGGAAAAACTAGGTGTAAGGAGTGGGTATAGAAGGGAAATTTGTGTTTGATATAACTAACACATGACCGTAGATCTCAAAAATGGTAAAATTTTTAAAATTGCATTGGCAGAAAATGTAGACATCAAAACAACAAAAATTTAGGAAAAAAATAAAACCAGAATAATTCCGCTTAATTCTCACTCCTTAGACTAAATATAATGCAGAAAGTTAAATGAAACGTTTCCATCACGTCACAATTTTTAGAGATATAAAGTTTTTATTTTCAAATTCATTGAAAAATGTCTGCGTATATTTTTTTCTTAAATTAGTATTTAAGAAATTATTATTTTTAGATTTTTCTCATAGTAAGAAGCATATATAGTCTGTCAGCACAGTAGGATTCCATATGCTTTGATATAATCTCTCACCAACAGCGTTTTGGTAGAAAAGCTTATCGCTTATTGCTCACATATTTTTGAGGATTTTGACAATTTTAAAGACTTTTAGGAGCTATGGAGGGCAAGTTAGAGGCATTACATGTTTTACACTTTTGTTGAACTATTGCTTCTCTATACACATACAGATCCCTAATTTACTCTACCTATTATCCGGAAAATTATATAACTTAAAAATTTCTTAGATGTACTTATTGCCTTTGGTCCTCAACGGGTTAAAAGTGTGACATGATGGAATGTTTCATTTTCCACTATATTTAGTCAAAGGAGTGAGGATTAAGTGAAATTTTTCATGATGTAACTTTTTCTTTTTTGTTGACTTTGTTGTTTAATTTAGATTTATATTTTTTTCAAATTTTTGGTGCCTTCGCTTTTTCTGTCAAGCCGATTTTAAAAATTTTAACATTTTTGAGATATGTGGTAATATCTTAGTTATATTAAATTCAAATTTTCTCTTTACACCCACTCTTTACATGCCATTTTTCATGGATTTATGAGACTTAATTGAGAAATTCTTGATTTTTACAACTTTTAAGACTTATAGACTTGACTTATGCTACATTTTTGCACTACCATTTCTTGTCTGTGAAACATGAATGATTAATTTTCTCTACATATTACCTAAAAAAGTATGTAAAATATTTTCCTTGGTCGTCAATGGGTAAAAATTGTGACGTGATGGAAAAGCTTCATTTAACTTTCTACACTATATCAAGCCTGAGGAATAATAATTTTGCAGAATTATTCGCGATATACATTTTTTATGCAATTTTGTTGACCTGTGTTATAGTATTTAATCTATTAAATTAGTTTTTTAGAAACATGATATAGATAATTTTTTTTCAAAAGTATTCATCTTATCAGTTCTTGCGCCCACTTGTATTGAAAAATTTAATGCTACAAAATATTCTCCTAATTTAGCTTTATTTAATAATTCAGTCTTTTTAATATAACTCTCATTATTTTCTGTCTGCAAACGATTTTTATCATAAAAATTAAAATTAATATTGGCATTTTACAAAATTTCTATTGTCACAAGTTTAAGTATTTATGAACATAGATTAATAACTAGATATTTATGTAAGAGAAAAAAACCTGATTCGATTGTCCAAAACCTAATTTATTCAACAACAAAATACACTTAGTCACATACATTTTGTTTTTGTGTTTTGAAAAAAATGAGTATTTTTTTTAATTTAGTTCGAAGTGCTTCTCACATAAACTTCTAGTTGTATTCTATGTTTATGAAGTTATAATCTTGTCGCATTTTAGTAAATATTCTACCCCAACAAAAAAGATGAATTTAACATAGGCTTATCATTGGAAGATGTTCTCTTTTCTGATACCTATTCACTGAGAAGTATGTCACGTTCACGATTTTATGCAAAGTTGCAATGAACATCAAAATTCTTTCTTATTAAATAATTTTTGTAATTCTTATATAAAGAAACATATTACATATGTATATATATATATATATATATATATATATATATATATATATATATATATATATATTTTTAAACCGCCGAATCGAATTTCAATATTTTATAGCAGAACAATTCATTTGAATTTCTTTTTAGTAATGTTTTTGGATGCTGTTTGTATTACTTCTTAAGCGCACAAGAAAGCGTAAAAATAAAAATCACTTATTTATTTTTGCTTTGGTATAACAGATATTGTAGCATGTAACGTTATAGTTTTAGATTGTTTTACGAGTTCATCATAGCAGTAGCATGCAATTCACTTCCGTCTCCTGTCTCGTCGGCTAATGGGATTCGTTGCTACCTTAACTCGATATTTTGAAAAAAACTTTCTACAAAAATATAATTTTAAAATTAATACATGCTAATAATATTTGGTTTAAGAAAAGAAAGAGTATGGAAAACGGAAACGATTTTTATGTAGACAATATTTTCATTGTGTTGCGATTGATGTTAACACAACCAACAAAAAATTACCCACCCAACCATGATCATGTGTTATCAACATATTTTATCATGATCCCAAACAAACCTTTAATCAAACAGTAGCTTTAGAAAATCAAAATACCTAAGAATTTATAGCTTCATTCTAACAAAATTCTTTATTGAAAATATATATTAAAATTATCCATAACTTTTAGTTATAAAGGAAAAAGATTAGAACCACTTTCTAAATTGAAAGGAATCCAAATAAATTAATTAAATTAGAAAAATAAAAAAAGTATATCTAAAACACTAAGTTACTGATTATAAGCAAAAATCACACACCAAAAAAAATCACTGCTGAAAAAGAAAGTTTATATGTACATGGGTATCCTATTCGGTTACCAAAACATTTAAAATAAATTAATAAATTTTAATTATAATAAATAAAAAAAATATAAAAAAATACCAAAAAAATTTTGAGGCTCCACTGAGATTCGAACCTAGGAACCATCACATTTGAGACAGGATTAGGTTTTAATTTATCATTAAAATTTTGTGTTGCTTATTATTTATTTTTTAGTTCTTTTTGTATTTCATTATAAAAACTTTCTTTTATATTTTTAATGTTTAGTTATTTCTATAATTGATTAAAATGAAATAAAAAAATGCAAAATATCCAAAGATCCTAGGTGCATTCAGATTGAAAATTTAATTATATATTTATTTGTTAATTTATTTATTCAATTAAATTGAAAGAATGGTATAAAAAGAAATAATAAAAAGAAAAATATATATAAAAAATATTACTCGCGTGGTTTTTCGAACTCAGGTACTTTCAAAAAAAAAAGGAAATTCTTAAAAGTCGTATTTTTCAAAAGGAAATGTATTATATAATTGATATTTAAGTATAAAATTTATTTTATTTTTTATAATTAATTTATTTAATCATTATTTCCCCTTCATCGTTTTGTGTTTAACATATAAAATCATTAACATTATTCTGTTATGTTAATAAGATACGAATTTTGAAATAATGTTATTGTCTCGTACAATTATGAATTGTTTTTACTTAACGATGAATCCAAATAATATTTCTAACAAATTTAGAAAATAAAAAAAAATAAAGTAAATGACTTACGTATATTATAAATATGTAGTTAATTTGAATAAATATATATATATATATATATATATATATTATATATGTATATATAAATAAACAGGAACTCTTTATAGATGATTTTTTCCAAAAATATTTTTATTTTTATTTATTTTTTTATATTTTTATATTTGGAAAGCGAAGTTTGTTTTTATGAAGTAAACAAATTGATAAACTAAACCGGAAACCTTTTTTTTTTTTTTTTTTTGTACACCACTCTAATGTTAAGTTAGGCTTACATTCCGTTGATAATTTTTCTCAATTATATTGATTTATATTAAAGATTTTTTTTCTAAAACAAATTTTAACTCTCTTTTCATTATTAATTTTTTCACTTGTTAATATTTATAAATTTTTTCTTTTTACATTCATTTATTTTGATTTATATTTTCTTGATTATGACACTTTTTGACACTGTTTTTATACGATTTTCTTAATTTTTCAAAATGATTTAACTTAGTTTGGTGACTTTTGCTTTTACATTCAAGAAAAATTAAAATTTAAATGAAAATGTAAAAGATTAAAAAAACTATATATAACATATGATATAATAAAAAAATGTAATTTGTGTTATATATATACAGAAAATGTAGTGAAATTTTGTGACGGGTTTTATATAGATAATTTTAAGACTTTTTTAAAGTTTTCCAAGGACATAAAAATGAAGTACATTTGGTAACACAAACAAAGATTTTATTGTAAGTTTTTTTTCGATTTTTAATTTGGCTTTGTATTGATTTATATTGATGTTTTTTTTCACAGATCAAGATGGGACTATTTATACACTTTTCTCTTGACGTGCAATATAATTCTGTGATATTAGTTTTAAGTTTTTTTTTATATTATGATGTTTTTTTTATTTTCTTTTATAAAATTTAAGTTTTAATTTTAGTAAATAAGTTTTTTATATATATTTTTCTATATTACATATTTTTAAATTTCTAATTGATAGACTTGAATCACTTTTTAATTACCACAAATAAAATTTTCTTGTACACAAATATCACTTGCCTTGCTGTTGTTTTGTTCCACCAAATGGGATGTTTTACGGGATCAGGTTATTCACAAGCGATTCAGTTTCCAAATCTTCGGCAAAGAATTAATTTTTTCCAATGAAACGCAAAATCAAAAGAAACTTTTGGGAGTTTTCAATTTGGGAAATCTGTGGGATAGTTTATGGGCAGAAATTTTTTGGCAAAATTATATGGCGAAAGAAATAATTTTGTATATCACTATTACATTTTTGCAAAGAAAAATGAAATTATAAGCTTCTGTTAATAAAAAACAGAATATGTTTTGCCTTTCTGAGACACAAAGTCCGCACTTAAAAAAAGAAATTATAAAAATAAGGGAAACTAAATAGAAATTTTTCTTTTCTCCGGAAAAAAATATCTGCACCATAGAAATAATTACATAAATGTAATTTACTTACATGATGAAGAAAATCCCAATATGAGTCCAAGATGAGTCCAAGAATGTTTGTTCCCACAATTTGGCTTTTTATACCCCTCAGAAATATGCAAATTTTTGGAAAAATAATGTTAGAACACATTCTAACATAAATTTGGCATAAATCAAAAGCCACTAACTTCAGTGCAAATACCCGAATGAACAAAACGCAGTGTGGTATTTGTAAGCATGTTTATGTTAATTAACATTTGAGGATTTTCAATCCATATTAATCGTTAAAATCAAAATTTTAAAAATAGAATAATTGTAATATTTTCCTAATTTCTCTTGCTACAATCGCCTCTACAATATCTTAGATATAGTTGACATAAATTTATCTTAAAATTAATAATGTTCTAAATTTATAACTCCAGAAAACTAAATGTCAGTTAATCGGTTATTTGACACAAATTATTTGGTTTATTCGTTATTCGAAAGAAAACAATTTTAAATTATTCGTACAGTTAAACGACCAAAATTAATCGGATAACCGAATGACGGTTAATTGATTAGATATACTAGTAAAAACACTATTGAAATGTAATGCAATTAGTGGTCAATAGACTTAAAAAATTTACATGAATATATGCGAATTCGGTACAAATATTAATTATCAATTTGTAGAATGAGTTGCAATTCTTTTTCAATTCAAATGAATTTGTAAAATGAATTGCAATTCGTTTCCAATTCGTTTGAATTGAATTGATTTCGAATTCACTCAAATGTATTAGAACAATGAATTGCAATTCAAATGAATGAAATCAAAAATGAATTGCAATCAATCATATTCAAGATCAGATCTAGGGGGAATCAAATAAAAATATTCACTACAAAAATTGAAAAGGCCTTGTCCTGAATCCGCGCCTGATCAAAGAAAACATGTTGTTTGGAGTTTGTTTTTCCAAGAAGTACTGACTTTTATTTTGAAATACGCTGAACGACAAAACACATTTAATTTTCAAAAGGCAATTAAAAATTTTTGAAATTTTGTGACCCACGACCACTCAACGACAAACTTTTTTCTAATATTTATGTTATATTTATTTCAAAAAAAAAAAAAAAAAAAATAAAACTTTCACAAATAAACAAAAATCAGGAAAAATGACAATGTATGTAGTTCAAAACAAAATTGTTATGCTAAACATATATACATATCGCTCATTTACTAAAAGGGTGTCATAACTAAAAAACACGATCTTGCACAAACGCATTTAAAGCGAAAAAACGGGTTTTAAACGGCTTGGAAAGCCTAGCCGATCACTCTGACGTTATAAAAATCAATTTACAACATTATTGTTGAATACACATATTTAAAATTCAACAATGTACATAGGGGCAAAGGTATACCAAACGTAGTATTAAATCAAACGTGGAATTTTAATATAAGTGATTGGTATTGTTGAAGAGATAATTTTGTCTAGATTTGAAATATATTTATATGTTGCCCACTGAACAAAATTAACGAAAAAACATAAGATTTTTTATTTTCTTAATCTTTTCTTTGTTGAAAATTTATAAATATATTTTTATTATAGGGAAAAATATTTTTTTTCATACTTACCACTACTCCTAAATCCCTAAACCCCTAAATCCCTAAATCTTTATAATCTTGTAAATAAAAACTAGTTGTACCAAATTTGAACCTCATATTAAAATTATTATGTGATTTATACACTCTTAAGTCAATTTCGGGAAATGCTATATATTTCACTATGGTGAAATATTCATCAATTCCTGTGAAATTTGGTAAATTTATGATTACCAAAAAAGTAGTATTGCTAAATCTTGTAAAAATATTTTATTTTTTTCTTCTGCCACAAACATCGATTTGTTGTTTTAATAACCAATATTTATGTATGCAAAGCCTGTTTGAGTTAATCATTTTTGTTATTTGGACGCAAAAATTATGGAGATTTAAAGTTTAAGCTTTCAAAAAAATCTTAAAAATAAAGGTTTTATTTTATCGAAACCAAAACACATTCATAAATTCATAAAATATCTAAAGTACTATTAGCACATGTCAAAACTATTAATAAATTTTTAATATTGATCTAAGTAAACTTAAAAAGAAAAATTTGTAATTTTATTTTTTGCATGATTTCATAAATAGTAAAAAATTGTTATTGGTTAAGAGTCTTAAAAAATTACGGGTAATAGTAAACATACTATACATAAACATATTTGCTGAAAAAATCAAATGAATATCAGTACTGGTTTCAAAAATATATATTACGTTTATGCCCACTATTATCGCAAATAAAATTAACTTACAAATAAATAATTTACTGTTTATACGAAAATTGCATAAAAAGTATATTTCCGTATTCGTTGTGCCGGATGGAAAAAGTACACCTATTACCATCGAACATTATATGAACGCAAAAGGAAATGGCAACGTCGTACGCTTTATTTGCAATTAGTTTCAAAAATCACGATTAGTTTTCGTGAGTTACTAACTTGTAAATAAAATATTAACTCACCATTTATGCGGTAAAATTTTCTTATTTTTAATTGCGAGTAAGAACGCTATAATAGTCGTTGTAAGGTTTACTACTCATGATAATATTCCTTACAAAAAGCGCAATTTTATTTTTTTTTTTAAGTGAATTTTCGCAAAATTTTAAACATATATATTTTTATGGTGATAAGTTTTACATCGAAATTAATTTTTATTATTTCAAAATTTCAACTATAATGCGAAATATGAGCGGCTGATTTTTGAGGTTAAGAATATCTTTTTTGGTCCATAAAATATTTTGACGCCATCTAAATTTTAGAATTAAGCAAATAAAATGCTTTTATTTGATATTAATATTAACGTAATTTATTCTTCGCGGTAGATGTCAGCAAGTTGTATTTGGGGAAGGATGCCGCTGTAGCCAGTATAGATGATGTTTCTTAACTTTTTTCAAATTATCAATTTTAACCATTAAAGTACAGATACTTTTCGATAATATAAAGACATATCTTAAAAAAATGCGGAACAAAATTTTAAAATTTGGTGAATATTTTAAAGTGCATATAATTTTTTCATTTAAAAATTTTTTAATGCTAATTTGACTCGAAAATTTTAATAATTTCTATAAAAGTGGTATTTGTCAGTAACGAAAAACATAAATTTTACAAACATTTACGCCAATTACTTATGCGCTCAAATTTTCTATCAAAAAAAAAAAAAAAAAAAAAAAAACTGCAAACATTTAAAAAATCTTAAATTTTTGGTTTCATTTTTTATCACCGCATAACTTTTCACCATATAGTTAAACCGCTTCCTGCTATACAACATATGTATATCCAAAGTGTTGTCTCTCGACTGGTTAATAGTTTAAATCTAAAAGACGTAAATTGCAAGTGCAAAAATTAAAAAATTCTTGATAGTTTCAACTCAATTTTTTTATATTTTTTTTAGGATTAATTAATTTATTTAGTGTATAACTTAATAATAATTAATTATTGTAAAGGCAATCAGCTCTTATTAAATAATATATATAAAATTTAAAATAATGTATTTATTAAATGGTTTAAATTGCATTATAAATATTTATTAATTTTTAAAGTGTAATGAAATCGCGTATACTATTTTTGGTTGTTTCTAACAAAAGATTACTAAAACAAAGATTACTATATATATTATTATTATATATTAGATGATGCATTGACATAAGAGATCTGTTACAGAATAATCTCAAATTTTGGATTTTTTAGTTATTTTGTAAGGTCTACCAAAATGAATCAACAGTTTTCTGCTTTTAAAACAAACTTTAGAAATACAAGACACGTAAAGTCGGTTTCAAAGAGTTTCGAAAATTTTTGAAATTCTCATAAATATGTTTTAAGGAATAATTATAAATTACACTTATTGAAATCTCTTCGACAAATATATGCAATGGAATAGGGTATCATATTGTCGGACTTGATTAAAAATTACTTAATTGTTTTACGTTTTTTATAAGAAAATAAAAAAAACTTGTACACCAAAAATAATGTACAATTAACACTTTTGATTTTATAAATAAATATGTATAATTACATGATAATAAATGTGTGTCTTTTCTTTTTTGCCTTTAATTTTCTTTGTTTCATATTTGCTTACTGCACATTTTCATCGCTTGCCTTGATATTCGTGTGCACTTTACCTGTGTTCTTCATTTATTTGCTTCATTTTGTAAGTTTTTGCCCTTACAGCTGCTCTTCTTGGGGCACGTTTTCGAGCTGGCTCAAACGCGGGTATGCTTGGCTTAGCAGGACTTCCGGGTTTGGGTGGTGAAATTGGCGGCACTAATTTTGATGGCGATGCTACTGAATTTAATAATTTGAATGTACCCGCTGGCTGTAATATGGGAAGAAGACGTAGCAGAGCGGTGCTTTACCAGCTTTCCGGTCACTACAAACCGGAAAAAGGTGTGAAAACTAAACTAAAACTTGGGAATGTAAGTATTAATCGAATCAAAATTAATTATATTTTAATACGGCAATAACTGTTATAGGGAGAAAAGAAATATTTTCGAGCACATGAAGAACCTCACTATCTACGTTACACTCATTACGTTATTTAAATTCGCTATAGTTTAGTTTTTATCGCGCTTCAAAGTTCACTTTTCTCCATAAATTGTTTTAAAATATATGAAATTCATCTCCATACACCTTCAGATCTATTTATCCGATTTAAACAAACTTTGTATCAAACAGATGCTTACTAAATCTAATTTCGAATTATTTTTTTGTAAAATGCCATATTTGAAAAGAAAAAGACAATGAAATCAATATTTGTTCTTGTATCAACGATAGTTAAAAACCCACATCGTCCATTTTTATAATTTTTCTCTAAAATGTTCCTTAAATGTCAACAACAGCATATACAATTTAGAATGGAACCATGAGGGGATGCTGAAAAAATTAACATTTAGTAAAAAATCATTTACTTTTGTAACAATTTGAACATTTCTAATACATTTTGATGGAAACAATTTGTATGTGTATAAAAGAGCGTTTAAGACTTCAGCTTTTTATTAGAGACTCTATTTTATTATTTTGAAAAAGTGTAGAAAATAAATATATCTTTGGGGAATAGTTCAAAAAAGACTTTCAAATATAATCCTTGGAACTACTAACTGTTTAAACTGAACAGGAGTATCAGAGCTACGACCTATTTATTACGGTATGAGTTTCAGGAAAATTTCGCGATGTTTCTTAGCCTTTTGTTATTTTGAAAAACTTAATTAATGATAAATGTATGTAAATTTATACAACTGTATCTCGGAGACCATTTAATAGATTAAGATAAATGAAACTTTGTTTAAATTTTATTACTGTCATCTTCAACTATAGGATTTGAAAAATAATTCACATTTTGAATAAATGGTTTTTAATGCAATTGCATTTTTAGATGCAATTTTCGTTGAATATACCACCTCAGATTTTTGTTTTTCAAGCATTTTTAGGAAGTATAGAATTTTTTCATTAGAATGGAAATCCTAACTTTTAGGGACACACACATTTATTATGTACGGTATTTTTTTTTTATAAAGGTCTGCTCACGTATTTTCATATACAAAAAAAAAAAAAAAAAAATTCACTAAAAATTATTAAATTTTGCATTGACGTAATGAGTGTGTATACCAAATTTTATCAAAATCGGAGGTGATCTCAACACACTACGTTTTTTTGGTCGAAAATTTGTGCTTTCTCCATATACGTATTATAATTTTAAAAAATTTATTTCAAATAAGACAAAAATGTCTTTTATTAAATTTCACAGATGTTTAAAGTCTTTTCCCAGGAAAAGCTGCACTACTCACAAAATTGAAAGTTGTATTTTATAATAAACTCTTACACCGAGTAATAGATCATAAAATTCGTCATCTCTTTCTATTAATTCCATGTCAAAACGGACAGCAATTGTATTTGACAACACTGATTTCGATGAAATTTGCTACAGAATGAGAATGTTTTTCAAATCATTTAGAGTCAGGGCCTTTCCCATTCCAAAAATAACATTTTGAAAATTTAAAAAGTTAAAAATTTCAGAGCGGTGTATCCTTTTAATTGTTAATAACTTCTCAACTATACTAATTGTACATAGTAGGATTTTAGTTTTGGTTTCATTTTAAACATACAGATATTGCATTTGAAATTATATGTAGTAATTTAATATATTTCAAATGTTCAAAGGTAAAAGTTGGACATATAAAGTTTTTAAAAAATTAAAAAATTATATAAAATTAATATACCTTTTCTACCCACTCCTGCAAAATTTCCAGGTTTTTATTTATTTTTTTTTTTTGAATCTGCCTTTTTTAAGGACTCTCAAATCTATTTGCTCCCCAATGAGGGCCTAGAGGACACAGTGTGCCGTTCAAGAAATGAAATGGAAATGAATCTGCAATTTCCGAACGGCTGGTCTGATTTCACACAGAGCGGGTCTATAGGGTCCCAAATTTGGACACCTCGGGTATGACAAATATTTTAAACGATCCTAATTCGTTATCAGTGTTGCTAGTTCAGCCTTTTTAAGTCTAAATCTAGCCTTTTTATTTTGCTTTCAGCCTAAAAATTTTCGTTTTAGCTTGTAGCATTTTTCTAGCCTTTACTGGATTTTAAAATTAACTTAAAAAGGCTAAAACGAAGAAAATAATTTCTTATTTGCCATAACCATTGTATTTTTACGGAATCATCCATTTAAGCAATCTTGTGTATTTATTCGCGCAAATATCGAGATCAGTAATATATTGCAAAAACTAAACTAACTAAACTAATTTTATGAACTTACTAAATCGGTTATTATAATAATTGTTTTATATACATATGTCATTAACCATGGAAACTATTTATGGATGTAATTTAAAAAAATTCATATAAAAGCGAAAAATCACAAAAAAATGGAAATGCTTAATCAAAAAGGAAAACTGGCGAAAAAATCATTTTAAAACATTGGCATTTAAAACATTTTTCATATGAAGAAAATTCTCAAACTTGATACAATCTAATTTGTATGAGAATTTTTTAGACGAATTGTGCCGTTCTATGTTTATCTATAAACTTATTACAATATCTTTCAAAAAATATGAAATACCAATGAGAACGAAAAGAAATAAATTTTTAAATTACAAAAAAAAAAAAAAATTCTGGTCTTATTTTTTTTTTGCCTCTTTTATTTTTACCTCCTGGCAACATTGTTCGTTGTATTTAAACTGGTTTGAACGATTTTTATATGAGTTGATTCTGTTGGTAAAGATCTAAGATATATAGGTTATCTCTTGTAGTTTACGAGATACTAGGCTTCAAAGATTAATTTTTTACTTTTGGACGTACCTTCGTAAATTCGTTTCTCTTATAGAGGGTACAAATTTCTCTAAATTGTTTTGAAATGATTTTTATTTTATAAACAACAAATAACAGAAAGAAATTTGAAAAAATCTTTACGGAATACAAAGTTATAAGCATTTTCCAAAAAAGGATTCACAGTTTTATGCACATTTTTTAAGATAGGTATAAAGATAGAAGAATAAAGTGTAATAGTTTAAGACAGGAGAGAGTCGCTGAGTGTGTGAAGTTTTCAATACAACGTTCTCCGTTCAAAAATTTCAAATTTCAGGGCAATCGTCATTTCATTTTCAAAACCAGTTGCAGCTTCTTACAAAAGAGGTGACGTTGATAACTCATAATTCGGTGAAGCTGTCTAGATACCTTGACCAAGACAACGTAAGCGAAGGTTCTCAAGCGCAAGGCATCCACAGAAGAGTTAGAATATTGATTCACCTACTCCTCGTTGTGACAACTCCTGGAATAATCATTAAATTGTAGTCCCAGCCTTGTGGCATGATGTAGCGTGTTTTTTTTTTGTTGACATAAATTGTCGGCAACGTTTTTTAGAGTAACATTAATAAAGTATATTTGCTTACGATATCATACATATATTGTTATTGACACTCTTGTGTAATGAGTCCAGCACCAACCAAATGGCTTATGTTGCGTGGTGTGTAAGTTGATACAATTTCATTTAATACGATCAACACGATGACCGCTATTGTTGTTACAAGCTATACCTTCCATTGCACAGTGGGGCAGAATCGAAATTTTTTGGAAATAAATCTGTAACTTCTGATCGGCTGGTTGGATTCTATGAAATTTGGTATAGGCGTAGCAGAGGAGTGTACAATGTTAAGTTTGGAAGGGGGCACAACAAACCCCACAGGGGCGGAGCTAAGAGGGCTCAAAGTTAGGTACCTCCGACATAAAAAATTTTTAATCACTTGCCAAATTTTTGCTTCTCGTCTGATTTCAAATATTTTTATATATTGTTGTAGGCCCTGATAAGACCTATAAAAGACATGAGTACATGTCCTATTCATCCCTTATAGTTTTCGAGTTATTTGCGTCATAATTTTGCATGTTCTTGGTCCAGTTTTTTTCATATATATCCTAGTATTTCCGACCGATTTTATTAGTTTCTTTTTAAATAGTTAAAGAACAAAATTATCTATTGAATAAAAGAAAATTGAAGTCGATATCTTTACCGAGTCCAAAAATAAACGATTTTGAATTTGAATATTCCAAAAAAGACGACTTTTTGTGTTTTTTTAGCCGAAAAAGTATCTACACTCTTTTATCTAAAATAAAATTTTCTTTTGCAACATATAAAAATTTTGCACTTTTCTGAAAGGCAACTTCACAGAGATGACTTTAAGATAAAAAACAAGCCCAATAACTCAATTGGCCATGGTACACACCCTCCCGAATTCGACCCATTTTATATGACAGTTTTGATTTTAGACCATTTTTTCTCAAATCCCAAAGCACGAATCGACAAGCGGAATATATTTTAAGAATCCTCGATATGTTGTTAAAAGTTTTAAATTAAAATCTACGGGACTTCGGAAAAATGTGGATTCTATAGCCAAAAATGTAAAATAACCCATTTTTGGGAAATTTCAATAGTTTTTTTTTAGGAATTCAGGAAAACAACGTAAGCGAAGGTTCTCAAGCGCAAGGCATCCACAGAAGAGTTAGGATATTGATTCACCTACTCCTCGTTGTGACAACTCCTGGAATAATCATTAAATTGTAGTCCCAGCCTTGTGGCATGGTGTAGCGTGTTTTTTTTGTTGACATACATTGTCGGCAACATTTTTTAGAGTAACATTAATAAAGTATATTTGCTTACGATATCATGCATATATTGTTATTGACACTCTTGTGTAATGAGTCCAGCACCAACCAAATGGCTTATGTTGCGTGGTGTGTAAGTTGATACAATTTCATTTAATACGATCATCACGATGACCGCTATTGTTGTTACAGGCTATACCTTCCATTGCACAGTGGGGCAGCATCAAAATTTTTTGGAAATAAATCTGTAACTTCTGATCGGCTGGTTGGATTCTATGAAATTTGGTATAGGCGTAGCAGAGGAGTGTACAATGTTAAGTTTGGAAGGGGGCACAACAAACCCCACAGGGGCGGAGCTAAGAGGGTTCAAAGTTAGGTACCTCTGACATAAAAAATTTTTAATCACTTGCCAAATTTTTGTTTCTCGTCTGATTTCAAATATTTTTATATATTGTTGTAGGCCCTGATAAGACCTATAAAAAACATGAGTACATGTCCTGTTCATCCCTTATAGTTTTCGAGTTATTTGCGTCATAATTTTGCATGTTCTTGGTCCAGTTTTTTTCATATATATCCTAGTATTTCCGACCGATTTTATTAGTTTCTTTTTAAATACTTAAAGAACAAAATGATCTATTGAATAAAGGAAAACTGAAGTCGATACCTTTACCGAGTCCAAAAATAAACGATTTTGAATTTGAATATTCCAAAAAAGACGACTTTTTGTGTTTTTTTAGCCGGAAAAGTATCTACACTCTTTTTTATCTAAAATAAAATTTTCTTTAGAAACATATAGTAATTTTACACTTTCCTGAAAGGCAACTTCACAGAGATGACTGATAAAAAACAAGTCCAATAACTCAATTGGTCACACACCCTCCCAAATTCGACCCATTTTATATGAAAGTTTTGACTTTAGACCATTTTTTCTCAAATCCAAAAGCACGAGTCGCCAAGCGGAATATATTTTAAGAATCCTCGATATGTTGTTAAAAGTTTTAAATCAAAATCTACGGGACTTCGGAAAAATGTGGATTCTATAGCCAAAAATGTAAAATAACCCATTTTTGGGAATTTTAAATAGTTTTTTTGGGAATTCAGGAAAACCCTACCCCTGATTAAAATTCGGTTAACGCGCTTTTATTTACGTTAATAAGATCCACATTTCCTGCAAATTTCATTAAGATATCTTTATAAACAAATATGTTATTACAATTAAAAATTTGTATTTTCTCCAAAAACCCCAAATTGGGCCTTTTGTTTCGTTTATTTCTAAATTGCGAAAGAAATGTTAAAAATATGTATTCCAAATTAAGCTTATGTTTTAGCATATATAATTCCCGATCTTTTGCAAAAAGATTCAACTCAATATCATGCCTCATTTCAGAAATATGCGCCTTTAAACTTTTATATTTCCAATTTATTGTATATATGACTATATTTTTACAAACTTGCAACTTTTGCCTTTAGTTTTGCGTGAATAGTTACTTAGAAAATTATGAATATTTCTGTATAGTTTTACTAATATCTATACACAAAATATTTTTATAAAAATAATTAATAAATATTTTTTATTTTTAATAGGGTTGCCACATTTCCCAAATTTAAGTAAATCTTTATCCTTTTTTAAGCATTCATATATTTCTATTAATGAATTTAAAATAACAAAACAAACAAAAAATGTCTATTTTAACTTAATCAATAAGTATTTTATTAGTTTATATTTATGGTGTTTACCTAAATTTAACAAATGTATTTATCTATTACTGATGGTTAAAATCTATATTTTTATGAGCTAGTGACAACGCACAGGTAATATACTTTCCGGTGATACCTAACTGCAACATACAATATCAATGAATTTGGTATAGGTACTCTTCCAAATTGACTCTTTCAGATATATTACATAATACCTGTAATATATATTCCTGTGCGATATATCTAATAGATATATATAAATGCGCAGCTAATCCTTATCAACATCATAACGAAGTTGATTACCATGGTGATTACATTGAAACATGAACAATTGTGTTGTGTTCTGTGGAGTTTATCTAAAAATGATCTTAATCGTTTGGAAGCTATAGTAGAATTCATAAAAACTACATATCATGCAAAAGTCGACGTCATTGGTAAATCTCAGATAGAGAGCTTTTTAAAGTTGTATGACGTAAAATTAAAGTCCTGGAATCAGCGTACTAACAGATTATAAATTAAACATTCCGATTGGATGGATACTGATATAGAAATATCGGCGTGCAAAATATCAACTGGAGCAACCTGCAAGACATATGATGATTTAAGTACAAGATCTATGAAGAAATGACTGGCCCATAAGCTTTCTATAATTTCGAATGAAGAAGTTTCTGATACATTCAAAAAAATGTTAAAAAAGGAGAAGCAACCTAAGAGTGCAATTAATATTGCTGAAATACTGCCAACTGCATCACCAAACGTTTTAAACGGATTGCCAAAAGTGTACCTACTCCAACATCACAATCCAATTTTACAGAGGAAGAATCAATTGCTTTAATGCTTGAACTTTACCTCAGCCGAAACAAATATCAAATTTTAAGAAGAGCTCTGCTTGAAGAGGGACATTCAATTCTTCCATCATACAAGGATATTCAAGAAAAAAAGCAAACTATTTTAACATCTATTTCGGTTACCGAAAAGGAAACATATGTACAGCTATCTTCTTTGCTTGAGAATACAGCTACCAGGATAGTTGCAGATTTTTCTGCAGATCAGTTGGAAAAAGTGAATAACAGCGACGTTGTATTAATCTGTAAGTGGGGATGTGACGGACTATCAGCCCTTCCTGAATACAAGCATGCTAGTGGAAGTAAGAAAATGGCGGATTATAAAAGCGTATTTATAGCATATTTGGTGCCATTAAAAACGTGATTTTATTCCTTAAAGCAATCTCCATCAAAGTGTGAAAACTCATTTGAAGATATATGGCTTAACACCACTCCAGGATCAAAACATTTTTGCTGACCTATTTGGTTTGAATACGCAAGGGAGTCGAAGACAACAACAAAGGATTTAGTGGAATATATTAAAGATGAAATAAATGATTTACAACCTCTTTCAATAACCTTAAACAAATACACATTTGACATATAGTTTCAACTTAGTCTAACAATGATTGATAGAAAGGTTAGTAATGCCATTACGGAAACAACTTCTTTTGGAAATGCTCACTATGTGATGAAACGAAATCACACTTTTCGGATGTTGGTAAAGCAAGGAGTATTAATGAAGATTTTCTGTCTTTCGGAATATTTCCACTTCACGTCAGACTACGGTTCATGGAGCATTTTCTGCACGTAGCATATGAGTTAAAGAATAGAAATGTGCTACAAAATTTAACAAAACCTACCGGAAACAACGAGGATTTAAAAACACTTAGAATATCTGAGAAAAGTAGAATCCAGGATGAATTCAGAGAAGAGACGGGATTAAACATCGACAAACCTCTGCCGACTGGTGGTGGATGGAAACACAGCAAGAAGGTTTTTTGGAAATTTCGAAGCTGCATCTAAAATAACTGGTATTAATAAAGAGGTACTTGAAAGGACGAACATACTATTAATTGCAATGAATTGTAAGCACAAAATTAACTCTGCTCGATTTGGAGAATATGCAACAGAAATATCTAAACTACTTGTTTCTCTATATCCATTGAAAGAAATGACAACAACAGTACATAAAGTATTGTGCCATGGCGAAATTATAATTGAACGAAATATTCTTCCACTTGGAGAGCTTACAGAAGAGGCTCAAGAAGCAAGAAACAGAGATTTTCAATTATTCAGCTCCAGGAAATGCTCCAGAACGTCACAGAACGAGGATATTTTTAATAGCCTTTTGTTATCATCAGACCCTGTACTATCATCAATGAGAAAACGTTGGATTTATTCTGAGCCGTTATCAACTCAAAATACTGAAGACTTGAAGGACCTTTATTATCTTTTAGATATGTATACAGATACGACAGATTATTTTAGAGAAAATAAGTAGTATAAGTTTAAAATATTAGAAAAATTGTCTACATAAATTTAATGTAAATAAGTAATAAAAAAATCGTATCAGAAATAGAATATTTATTAAGGAAGATGATAAATACCAAAAATAGTAATATTGATTAAGTTAAAATAGACATTTTTTGTTTGTTTTGTTATTTTAAATTCATTAATAGAAATATATGAATGCTTAAAAAAGGATAAAGATTTACTTAAATTTGGGAAATGTGGCAACGCTATTAAAAATAAAAAATTTTTTTTAATTATTTTTATAAAAATATTTTGTGTATAGATATTATTAAAAGTATACAGAAATATTCATAATTTTCTAAGTAATTATTCACGCAAAACTAAAAGCAAAAGTTGCAAGTTTTTAAAAATATAGTCATATATACAATAAATTGGAAATATAAAAGTTTAAACGCGCATATTTCTGAAATGAGGCATAATACTGATTTGAATCTTTTTGCAAAAGATCGGAAATTATATATGCTAAAGGATAAGCTTAATTTGGAATACATATTTTTAAAATTTCTTTCGCTATTTAGAAATAAACCAAACAAAAGGCCCAATTTGGGGTTTTTGGAGAAAATACAAATTTTTTAATGGTAATAACATATTTGTTTATAAAGATATCTTAATGAAATTTGCAAGAAACGTGGATCTTATTAATGTAAATAAAAGCGCGTTAACCAAATTTCAATCAGGGGTAGGGTTTTCCTGATTTCCCAAAAAAACTAATCAAAATTCCCAAAAATGGGATTTTTTACATTTATGGCTATAGAATCCACACTTTTCCGAAGGCCCGTAGATTTTGATTTAAAACTTTTAACAACATATTGAGGATTCTTAAAATATATTCCGCTTGTCGATTCGTGCTTCTGGATTTGAGAAAAAATGGTCTAAATTCAAAACTTTCATATAAAATGGGTCAAATTCGGGAGGGTGTGTACCATGACCAATTGAGTTATTGGGCTTATTTTTTATCTTAAAGTCATCTGTGTGAATAGGATATGTGAGCATGTTTTTTGTAGGTCTTATCCTCCGCTACGCCTATACCAAATTTCATGAAAATCCAAGCAGCCGATCAGAAGTTAGCGATTTATTTCCAAAAAATTTCGATTCTGCCCCACTGTGCATTGCAAGATAAACCAGCAGAATCTTCTGTAATGGAAAAATATTAGAATCTTGAAAGGAGTGTTTGAGAACGCAGTAGTTCAAGAGTATAGGGAGAACACTTATCGTTCCAATTATACTTATACGTATGGTCACTACGTTCTATATTTTCACCTGTCAGTGGCATATAACCTTGATGCAGTGTTAAGCGCTAGTCTTCTGGTCAGAAGGCCCGCTGGTATTCTCTGGAGCATCGCAAATAATGTCTTTGTGCCCCATTCTTCGCAGGACTCTATCAAATTTGGAGGTGTTTGAGGCAGAATCAAGTGATTTCCTACAACACATAGAGCGACGTCATGGCCTTCTATGTCCTTGTCTGTATTTGGCATTTTTAGATAGAGCCAGTTTGGAACCATTCAATCGTATGCCCTAGGGTTTTTATCCCGAGAATTCCCGGACAATTTTTCACCTCCCGATTCCCGATTCTTTTTATCGGGAATGCCAGGAATTAAAACTACTGAAAAATTTTTAATTTTGCCATTAAAAAAAAAACATAAATTTTATTAATAAAAAAAATGTTGATTTATCATAATCAAGTAAATATTTTCATATATTTTTTTAATTTGCAAAAATGTACGAAAATTAATAAGTATTAAGGGTGTTAACAAATAAGGCATTTAATTAAAAAGAGCAACTACACAAATACTATGTTTAAAAGTTTATTCATAAATTCAAACAAAAAAAAAAAAAGAAAAAAATAAACAGGAGATAAATTACAAAAATCAACAAATGTATCTCAACTAATTTTACGTATTTCTTTTTCCTTGTGTCAGATATAGTGTAAACTTCAATTAAAAAAAATAAAACTTTTTGTGAATTCAAATCATTATTTCTCTATACAAGTAAACCAAATCGTAAGCAATAAAAAATAATGTGCACAAAATCGATTAGAAATCTGTGTACTCGGAAAAATTTTCTTGCGTTTGAAAATATTAAATATATGTATTCGGTTGTCCGATTAATTTTTGTCGATTAACTGTTCGACAGAAACATAAACTCCAAAAAATTAGTTTTTTGGAGTATATTTATATTTTTATATTTAATTTCTGTCAACTATATTTTTTTAAATGTCTGTTATATCCCAACAAAAATAAATAAAATTCATTTTTAGGACAGTACTAATTCTTTTTTTGTGCTTGAGAAGTAATACAAACAGCATCCAAAGATATTATTAAAAAGAGATTCAAATGAATTGTTCTGCTATAAAACGTTGAGATTCAGTTATTATTTTTGCAAATACTACTTGTTATTAAAAAGAACTATTTAAACAAATGAAAAATAAATTATGCAATGTTTTTTAATGTGTTAGTTTAATAAAAATTAAAACTAATTTCTTTGTTCCGTTAAAAAAGAGTTTTGATGTTAATTACAATTTCGCATCAGTGAATAAGTATCAAAAAAAGAGAACATTTATTTTTTTATTTATTTATTTACTTCAGCTACGTATATTACAAAACAGCTGAGAAAAATTTACAATTGCTTATTTTTATGACCAAAGATAGTTAATACAATAGTTAAAATACTTATACAAAAGTTACTTATAATTAATTGTATCTATGGAATGGAATGGCTAACGGATAGTAGGATCTCAACATCTGATTAGGAACCGTAATGGAAACTTTACCCAGAAGAAATTCAGAGTAAATTTTTCCTTGAAGAAGGTCAATTATAAATGATATATTAGAAACCATTCTCCCACTTTTCAGCGTTGACAGCCTAATTAGAGCAAATCGACTCTGGTGCGGTGATAGGCGAATATTTGGCTTCCAGTATAATCCACGAAGACAAAACAACAGAAATTGCTTTTGAACAGATTCCAATTTATTTATATAAATGTTGTAGTAAGGATCCCAAATAACGGATTCGCTATCCAAAATTTGCTTTGTATTCAATCCATTAACAAGTTGTTATAATATATTTAAATTGGAAGACATAATCAGTTTTTTTATTGGATAGGAGCTTTAGTAATACAGACGTTTTCATTGTCCCGATAAATAAATTCTCTAATTATGGCATGCTTTGGCCAAGTATCAGGATTTACAATAACTTCAAAAAGATATGCAGGGACAATAATCTTAAAAGATTTTCTATTCCTGGAGTTCATTTTATAAATTGAAATATGATCTAAAATTGAAATATTAAGCTTGGATTGTAAAAATGACGAAATGTCCTCAATTGTAGTATCGCATGCAAATCTTGAAGCAAAAATTGTTTTACGTGGTGGAATAGTTTTAAGTACCGTGGTTTCTTTTTGGTTAGTAATGTTGATGGGCCGTTGAGAATAGGTGTTTCAGGAATAGCAATAATAGTTGTAATAGAAGATATTTTAAATTGTTGTTAATGATTGAATAGAAGTTTCAGAAATATGTTGTGTTTGGGGTGTATTAATATCACTTGAAGGTAAAGATAGAGCTAAATCCATCAAATTGGTTGAAGCCAAATTTTTGGAATTGTAAGGAAGCTGGGGTAAAGAAAGGGTTTATATTGTTTTCTTTCTGTTAGGTGACGAAGATTCCGAAATAACAAATTCCGAAACAAAAATCCTTACAGATTGTGTCAAACTGCGCGAACTTTTGAATAAATGATAGAATTCGACTCTTATTTTTCTAGAATTATGACAGGTCCACTGCAAAAATTTGTCTAAAAGCGCATCGACATTACGAGCTTTGAAACTACTAAAAGATTTCAAATGACAATATCCAATGCATAGCCATCACGAAACCATATGTTCTTCCAACTACAAGTCTATGTTGAATTCATTGGAAATTATCCAAATTTGAACTACTTCTGGATCATAAGATCAGGATTTTATCATCTGTGGATAGAATATTTTATAAAATGCGACATGAAAAGGTTATAATATTATAACTTCACACATACTTAAACTTGTGTGTTTTGCTTGAAATATTTTTATAGAAAATATGTATACAGAAAAAAAGAAAAACGGGTATTAGATTCTTTTCTTGGGGTTTTTATTTAGCTCGGGTTTTTTTCTTCTCAACTTGTACGTACCGTACGCTCGGGGTTTACAAAAGTAAGTCAATATTACAAAAAATTATGTATAACAACAAAATGGGAAAATGTCAAATAAAAAACATAGAAAACAGCCACTGAACAATAATTAGTAGCTATCTACACTATGCGCGTAAACATCCCGCCCCCCTTGCAGTATTGCAACAAGGAAGGCTAAAGATAACGCAGGTAATAACTAACACTATGGTGGCCGGATTCTGTAATTGGGGGTACTCATGTTGTGGTAGAGCTGCTGCTATGGTTGCGGGTACTGCTGCTGCTGCACTATGGTGGCCGGATTCTGTAATTGGGGGTACTCATGTTGTGGTAGAGCTGCTGCTATGGTGGGGCCAACATCGGTGTTGTTTTTAGTGGTGCGCCGCTTTTCATTTCTCCGGCGTTTAGGGTTGAAAAAAGAAATATAAAAAAAGAAAGAAAAAAGGGAGAATTAGTTTATTTCTTTGGGTAAGAGAACAAGCTTCACTATTGGGCGGGTGAAAATGCCAGAAGCTGTTCTCACGTCCGCTGAGCGGACTTTAGAGTCCTGTCCGACGTGGGTCTTAACTATTCGACCTAAACGCCACTCATTGGGGGGTAAATTATCCTGACGAACAACAACTAAATCTCCTACTTGGAAGTCCCTTTCTGGATATTTCCATTTTACACGACGATGGAGTTCTTTGAGGTATTCCTCTTTCCATCGCTGAGCAAACTGATGATGAAGCACCTTGAGTTTTTGCCACCTGTTGGCTACACTCAAAGAAAGATCAGAATGATCGGGTTCAGGGGGTGAAAGAAGAGGTGCTCCAATAAGGAAATGGCCTGGGGTTAAAGGAACTAAATCATTGGGATCTTCACTTATAGCAGTTAGGGGTCTTGAATTCAGGCATGCTTCTATTCGAGTCAACATTGTCGTAAATTCCTCAAAGGTAAATTTCTGAACTCCAGAGAGTTTTAACACTCTTTACGCCAGCTTCCCATAAGCCGCCCATATGAGGTGCTCCAGGGGGTATAAAATGCCATTCAATGGGTTGAAAACTATTTCGTACTAAGACTTTCCTTCTTAAATCGGGTAAAAAATGTTTGCGGTCTATTTCTAGGATATTAGCCGCACCTACAAAGGCAGTACCATTATCCGAGTACAAATGTGAAGGACAGCCTCGTCGGGAGAAAAATCGGGAGAATGCAGCAAGAAATGTTTCCGTCGATATATCACCGGTCGCCTCTAAATGAATTGCCTTTGTTGCAAAACAAACAAACACAAGGACATAGCCCTTGGTAATTCGACAAGCCCTACCAATGTAAGACTTAATATCGAATGGACCAGCGAAATCTAAGCCGGTGTGGGTAAACGGTCTCGAAAAAGACGCTCGTTCAGGGGGTAATGCAGCCATTATCTGCTGACAGGATTTTTTCCTGTAAATTGTACATTCCTTGCAATTATGAATCACAGTACGAATTAAGTTCTTTAATTTCGGGACCCAAAACTCACTTCTAATTAATCGGAGCATTAGAGAATGTCCGCCATGGGCCGAACATTTGTGGACATGTTCCACATATAAACGGGTGAAACGTGCCGAATAAGGCAAAATCCTTGGGTATCGCTCATCATATGTCAAGCCAGATGATCTGACTAATCGACCATTGATTCTTACGAAACCATTTGAGTCGATAAAGGGGTTCAGTGTGAGCAAATTACTTTTTGCCGGTAAAGGGGTACCTTTTGAAAGAATATTATATTCCGAAATAAAATTCTGTTGACATACGAGCACTAATCGATCACGAGTAAATTTCATTTCTTTTTGGGTTAAATCTAAGGTGTTGTACAAACATTTTCGAGTTTTCAAATATGTTAAACACCTGAACCAATACGAAATAATTCGCATTGCTCGGGGTAAATCTGAAAAGCGCTCAAGTATGTCATAAGAGGGTTTTGTCTGAACCAAAAATGATTGAACTTCTAAATGTTG
Organism: Protocalliphora azurea; assembly: GCA_932274085.1. Taxonomy (NCBI): domain Eukaryota; kingdom Metazoa; phylum Arthropoda; class Insecta; order Diptera; family Calliphoridae; genus Protocalliphora; species Protocalliphora azurea. Next base: position 75,876,998 of record OW026521.1, on the reverse strand, counting down.
ATGATCGGTAACAGAATACTGGGGCCAATATTCTTGAGGTTTCGTTAGCCAGGAAGGACCATGCCACCACAAGGAATTTTCAATTAAGTCACGAGCTAGAGCTCCGCGACTTGCGAGATCGGCGGGGTTATCTTTGGAGTCAACATGAAACCAATTTTCGTTACCAACCTTCTTCAAAATTAACGCAACTCTATTTTTGACGAAAGTGGGCCAATGGCATGGGGGTTTTTTGAGCCAAGATAAAACTATGGTAGAATCAGTCCACAGAAAAATCTTTCTCTTGTCTAGATTTAATTGACTACTCAAGGATTCTACCATTTTTGCCATCAAAGCCGCTCCACAAAGTTCTAAACGGGGTAATGTTTCACACTTTACGGGAGCTACTTTCGTTTTGGACGCGAGTAAGTGCGCCGAGATATTATTTGTTGATGCATTTCGTAGATAAAGCACTGTACCATAAGCTTTTTCTGATGCATCACAAAATGCGTGAAGTTCAATATCGGAATCGGGGTGAAAATTAACCCATCTTGGAATATTAATTTTCTCGATATTGGGGTAATCATCTAAAAAGGTTTGCCACTGAATTAGGGTTAAGGGTTTTAAATTATCATCCCAATCAGTCTTGTCTTTCCAAATTTGCTGCATGATAATTTTTGCTACAATTATCTTTGGGGATAGCCAACCTGCTGGATCGAAAAGCTTAGCAATTTCTGACAAGACAGCACGTTTTGTTATTGTATTTCTACGAGGCTGCGAAACTAGTCTAAAATAAAAGCAATCATTATTTGCATTCCATCGCAAGCCTAAAGTTTTCGTATTGCTAGCATCTGAAATTTTTAAGAAGTCTGCATCAAGCAGATTCTCACGGGGTAAATCTTCTAAGAGACGAATATGATTAGCTGTCCATTTTCTCAAAATGAAACCAGCCGAATTTAGAACATGAGTAAGTTCAACCCGTCTCCTAAAAGCGTCTTCTAGCTCATGAGAGCCAGCAAGTACATCATCGACATAAATTTGGGTTTTCAAAATTTCAGATGCCGCAGGACTTCGGGGTTCACAATCGTTTGCCAATTGTATGAGAGTGCGAATCGCTAAATAAGGTGCACAGTTCACTCCGAACGTGACCGTATTTAACTCAAAGTCCTTTACGTCAACTTCGGGGTTTTCCCGATACAATATTCGTTGGAATTGGGTTTGATTGGGATGAATCAATATTTGGCGATACATCTTTTCAATGTCCGCGTTAAAGACATATTTGAAAAGTCGCCATTTTAAAATTAGTACCGTAAGGTCTGCCTGCAAAACAAGCCCGGGGTATAAAATATTATTCAAGCTCACGCCATTAGAAGAGGGGTTTGAAGCATTAAATACTACTCTCAGTTTAGTAGTGATGCTATCGGGTTTAAATACGGCGTGATGGGGTAAATAATATGTGGTCGCATTTACACTCGGGAGTTCAACAGCTCTAATATGTCCCAATTCAAAATATTCATTAATCACACTATCATAGTGTGCTTTTAATTCAGGGTTCTTTAAAAGACGGGTTTCATTTCGTTTGAATTGAGACAGGGCGCTATATCGAGAATCTCCTAAAGTTAACTCATTAAGAAATTCTGGACGAAAGGGGAGTGAAACTACATAGCGACCATCGGGGTTTCGATATGTGGTGGACCGATAAAGTTCTTCGCAATATTCGTCGGCTTCTGAAAAACGGGTGGCTAGTGGAACTTCTTCTAGTTCCCAAAACCGAGAAAGTTGATTATTTAAATCAATTGGGGAGCAAAAGTTTGCAACAGAGTGTAGGGGTTCAGGTTGAAGAACTTCACCAGTTATTATCCAACCGAAAACTGTTCTCTGGGCGATCAGGTTGCCATTTGGATGTATTTTAACATCCTTAGTTAAAATTTTTGGATAAACATTTCCTCCGAAAAGAATATCCATATGGGTACACATAACATCGGTCATTGTAATATCGGGGAAATTTGAGGTTACAATATCAGTAAGAGAACACGAGGGCAACCGACCGGTAATTTTATCAACAACATATGCGCAAATTTTCAGTTTAAAATTGGGGTCGATCGGAGATCCGACAGTTACAACACACATGGTTGAAGCTTTTCCAGCATAACAATCCATCATGCCAGTAACGTTAGTCGTTGGCACAGAAAATGTAGGAATTGCAAGTTTCCTTTGTAACCTCCTTGAAATAAAGGTACCTTGCGAGCCGGGGTCAACCAGCGCTCGAGCAGCACATCTGATATCTTTAATGTGGACTATACATATAGTCGAGCCTAAGAGGACTGTAGAATGGGGGTTTTGGTTCAGATGTGCTGTATAAGTATGGGTATTTTGAACGCCTGTAGAAGTTGAAGGGTTATAATTAAGAGGGGTTTGTATTTGATTGTTTGCTGGGTTTATACTCTGAGTGGTCTGCTGGGTAATAGCAGAACCAGTAGTTAAAGGTAGTTGGGATGAAACTACACTGGGAATGTGTCCCTGTAGCCTTACATCTCTATGTAACAAGGAGTGATGTCTCTGTTTACAAAGGGAACAAACATGAATACTTTTACAGTTCTTATATTCATGAGAGGTCGCAAGGCAATTTGTGCAACATTTAAGTTTTTTAACGGTCGACATTCTCTCATCAACACTTTGACTCAAAAAGGAAGGACAAAGTCTTAGGGGGTGTGATCCTTGACACATAAAACAACGACAAGTTGTTGGGGTGGAAACAGTTTTTGTAGCGAAACTTTGGACTTTCCTTGAATCATTTGAAGATTTTTTCGAGACATTAAAATTGGGATTTTTACGGGGGTTTGCAGTACTCAAATTTTTGTTCGGGTTTTGAACGGATTGCGATTGAGACTGCCTTATGTCTGAAATCGATTCAAGAGTCTTGAAATGAGCAGTCAGAAATGCGTCCATATCTTCCCATTTAGGAGTTTTTGTACAAAGTTTCTTTGACTGTTCCCAAAGACTCAGAGTGTTTTCAGGTAACTTTGTAGCACAAATATATACTAACATTACGTGATAAAAAACTTCTGGGGTTACTTCAAGCAATGAAAGATTCGTAATACAATCATTAATAGTCCGCTGTAGCTTTTTTATACTTGGACCATTTTCTTGGGATAGGGGTTTAATACTTAAAAGAGTACGAAGCTGTTCATTAATTAGGGCCCCTTTGTTCTCAAACGTGTCAACCAACTTTTTCCATGCAATTGCATAGCCATCGTTAGTTAACGGGACGGTTTGTATGACATCATGGGCATCTTTGCCAGTTTTTTGTAACAAATAATATAGTTTTTGAACTGGTGTTAGTCGGGGGTTATTGCCATACAACGCAGAGAACATGTCTCGGAAAGAGGGCCAGCTCTTATAGTCACCATAGAATATAGGGGTATCACAAGGGGGTAAATTCATAATGGGTATTGATGTTTCCATTAACTTTTCAGCCTGAGCGGCCGATCTTAATCGGTCCATATGGGCCGTAATTAATGATATACCACGGGTATATGTACTATAAGAGCCCATATATCGGGACTTAACCTCGACAATTTGCGGGCTTTTCTTTTGTTCAGCCTCAATCAACAAAGTGTCGTATGTTGACCTAACAGCTTCCCATAAACGGTTAAGTTCCTTTTCATGACTAACTAGCGAACCTATTCTGTGTTCAGAAGCGGGTATAATGGCAACATAAGCCTCAAAATCTGCTAAACGATCTGTATTACGAATCAAAGCTGATAGATCCATTTTTGATCTTAATTTGTATTGAGTAATTTTGAAAAAAAAAGCAAATAAAAATGTGTAAAAACTAAAAATCGAACTAGTCGTTCAAAAAAAGGGGTAAATTAGCTTTTTTTTTTTTTAATAAAAAGTATTATTTCAAAATTAATTGAAAAAAAGCTTGAAAATTATCACGTTAAAACTGAGAATTTATATAAAAGGGGTAAAAATAATAAAAACAAAAAATAAATTTTGCAAAAAACGGGGAAAAATTCGAAAAAAAAAATAGAGTAAATGTTTCAAAAAAATAAAGGGTAAATATCAAAAAAGGGTGGATATAAAAAAGTAGAGTTTACTTTCAAAAAAATAAGGGTAAAATAATAATAGCGAAAGCGATTTTATACTTTGTTCACTAATTCAGAACAAATATTCAAATTCTAAGGGGTTTAATTACAATTTTCGTAAAAATTTCGGGTAAAAAATATTTTAAAACAAATAAATTAATTATAAAATCACTTTCGCAGTTACAAATGGTATAAAAATAATAAATACACTAGCACAGATAATAAATAAACACGGTTACTCACTTTCGGGTAAACGAATAAATTAATTTTTGTCAAAAAATATATAAATTATTCTTCAAATTTACTTTATCCCGGGTAAAAACAATATTAAATCAATAAAGTGCACAAATTTTTTCACAAATGAGTTAAAATTATGTAAAAAACTGAGTAAAAATGCACTTTATCAAATAAAATTTAATAGTAACCGGTTTATTCGTTTATCAAAATTATACTGCACTAGTGTTATGGTAATGTGTAACAAGAGAAACACAAGAAGAAACAACCAACAAGAGGGAGTAATAAACTGTGTTTTTGTTTTTATTAAAATACAAAACACTCTCAGTCACTAGAAACGACACACACAATATTTTTTGTTTGTTTATTATTATCAAAACACTATGAACACAAGAAATATTATTTATTAATTATTCGCGTGTCTGTCTGTTTTTGTTTACAAAAAAACTAACGAGTAAAATTTTGTTTTATTTATTCTCTTTTGTGCTATGTTCTTTAAACTAGCACAGTTGAGTTAAATTGGAATAAACAAAAGCTTTTGTTAACAGAGGAGTTAACAGAGAATAAATAAACTTGGGATCCAAAAAAGAAAACAGCAATAATAAAATAAAAGATCACTTTTTAATAAAATAAAATTAAAGCAAAAAAATGAAAAATTAGGGATTAAGACCTTTATTTTATCACTGTAAAAAAAAAAAGGAAAAGCACACGCGAATAAAAAAACACTTTGGCGTAAAATATAAAAAATAACAAAGGGGGTTTTTGTCACTTTTAACTCAACCGTGTTTTGCCGACGGCAATTTGTGTTTCTAGCACTGATCTTGTTTGTTGGTTTTTTTTTTTCTCTTTTTTTCACTTGTGTTTGCACTTTTCACTTTAAATTCAAACAACTTACCTTTTTAATTGTTTGAGGGAGGGTTTAAAATAAAAACAAACAGGATTTATCCAAAAAAAAGAGTGCGGGTTTCCAACAGGAGGGTTCTGAAAATAAAATATTTTCTTAAAAATATTTCAAGTTCACGGGGGGTTTCTTAAATATCCGGTTAAGGACCAAAAAAATGTTTTGCTTGAAATATTTTTATAGAAAATATATATACAGAAAAAAAAACTTGTACGTACCGTACGCTCGGGGTTTACAAAAGTAAGTCAATATTACAAAAAATTATGTATAACAACAAAATGGGAAAATGTCAAATAAAAAACATAGAAAACAGCCACTGAACAATAATTAGTAGCTGTCTACACTATGCGAGTAAACATTGTGAAAAAAACAAAAAATCATTCTTACATAGAAAATATAATTACTGATTTATTAAATAAAGCTCAATTAGGAGAATATTTTGTAATATTAGGTAACAAAATGCAAATTTTTATACAAATGTGAGAAACAACTGATAAGATTAATCCTTAGTAAAATAATTTGATTTTTTTAGTTAATCGAATAATTTGCTAATAATCGGTTATTAACCGACCAACTTTTAACCTCAAATAATTATTTGTCGAAATAACCGATTAATATGAAAACCTGAATAATTCGATATTTTATTTATTACCTAACAGAAATATTTGTCGAAAACTCTTTTTCAGTATCTGCTGTAATTTTTTTAGTACAATATTATAACAAAAAAGTGATCTTCAAACATATATTTTTAATTTAGAATTGGATTCATGTATTTGCGTGTAAATTATATGTAAATTATGGTTTTTGTGTTTTTTTCTCGAATACTCGGGAATTCTCGGGAATGTCTAAAATAAAATCCCTATTTCCGGGAGTTGAAAAAGGTCGGGAAATTAAAAACCCCAATATGACCAGATCCATATTGTGTTGTAGGTCAGTTGGTATAATGCCATCAGGTCACGGTGATTTGAAGGAACTGAAGCTTTTTAATGCCCATTGAAGACTGTTAGTCTCAATAGATACTGAGACATTGGTCCCGTCGTTAATTTAACAATTCATCGCAAGGTTGGTTGCCCGGAAAGTGAGTGTCCAGAACAAGTCCTATTATCTCATGGCAGTTTGTCGTCCAGCTGCTATCCGATTGTTGTAAGTAGCCTGGAACAGCAGGATTTTGACAGGATCATAAACATTTCGCTAGGCTCTGAAGAGTTTTCAATGCCACTGCAGAAATCCCTTCAAGAGTTACGATTTACGTTTCTAACCTTATTGTTAAAGGAGTTCAGTGATGCTTTGTAGAGTGACCATTCACTAGTCCTCTTAGCAACATTGAAGAATTTACGGGTTCTCTTACGAGATTCTGTTATAGTTGGTGACCACCAAGGCAGCGTAGGCCTGCCACTATGTCTAGTATTCGCCTTTGTTCTTCACACATAGTTTTCCTCCTATTGAAGGATGGTGCTGCTGCGGTTGAAATTCCTTTTATCGAGAATTCGATCACTCAAGTAGATGCTGATGTGTTACACTAATTAAAGGTACATATGTCGAGAACCACTAGATTATTATCCATTATGAAAGGCAACTTAATACAGAATACTATAATTTTTTTTTTTTTTTTTTTTTTTTTTTTTGAAAAATGTATTCCTGCCAGAGTCTCCAGAATTAGACCTATTTTTTCCATACATCTACTATTTTAGCCTTAATTTCTCAGATCGCAAAGCTGAAATCAAAAAATTTTAATACTTTTTACAGGATACAATATGTTTTTAATTTTTTAGTAACAGAAATTCTTACTCCCCGGGATTCGCTGGCAAGACAGCAAAAAAAAAGAAATTAAGAAATCTATTTTTGGATAAATCTACATTAATTTTGAAATAAGCGTGTAAAATTCTATAAAGCTGTAAAATTTCATTAAAAAATGTATATTAATAAAAATGTTTCTGCATAATTAAGAACGAATATATATATATATATATATATAATGTCTCTCTTAGAAAAATTTTTATCAAGGTAAATGTATCCAAGGTAACTTCTGGTAAATAGCTGATTATTTTTGTTTGTTACATAAAAAACATTAATGAGTTACCCTTTTTGTTTTTTTTTTTTGTGCAATTGTTCTCAGCTTCCATAAATTCGTTTTCATTTTGACGTTTCCCTTGATAAAAAAAGGTCTATAAATACTACGTTAATTGTATGCGCAAAAATGACGACGTAGATGTTTTATATACCACTGTTTAGGACATTTTGTCTTATTTTCAAACATATATAAAAATATTCAAAAATATATCAAAATTTCATTGAAAAATAATGATTTTGTACATATTATTGATGTTTAATAATGCAATAAAATTTTTATTAATATATAAATACATATATATATATATATATATATATATATATATATATATAATTATATCCAGTGGAAAATGATCATATATAATGACATATGTATATATATATATGATGTATCATATGTTTTAAATCCGAAAATTGAAGGTATATGGCGATATATAACCATATATTTTTATATATATTTTAGAAGCTATTTTGAATTATAATAAATATTTTTATTTTTTTATTTTATTATTTATTTTTATTAAAAAAGCACACACACAATAAACAATAAAATTACATTTAAATATATATACTTTACATATGCCAAGGCCACAGGTTATCGCAATATATTACTTTGCATTTATAGGAGAACCAACAAGAAACTTTCAGTACCTGAAAAAGATTTTCATCCATTAAAAACTACCGATTATGAATAAAAGTTTGGCAATTACTTTAGTGAAAAAATTCTTACCTCTATTTGAAACAAAGCTTCTCCAACTATTAGGAAGTGAGAACCAACTATAAGATTCTTGCCAATGGTATTTCATGATATTTCATATCCTTGCATATTATTCGATCAAACAGGGTAGATGGATTTGCTGCTATACTATATCATCCTTCTTGTCTGACGAACTGCGTATATTCATTAAAAAATTAGTATCAAAAATATAATGTTAATGTCAATAAAGATATTAACAATATTTACACATTTACCTCCTTTTTATTATGGTTAGCAGGCAGAGCGATTTATAAAGTGCAAAAAAAACTATTTTGTGTTTAAAATTTGTAATGAAATCCATATATTTTGCTTGAATTTTGTATAATTTTAATTCAATTTTAATTGTCAAAAATATGTGTATTTTTTTGTTTCAAATTTCAAATTTATTTAAAATTCAAAAAGTACAAAATTATTCAATATTTCAAACCTATTATACAAATTATGTAATAAACATACAGATTTCAATAAAACTGATACCTTGTTGGAGATATAAATGCAAAAACAAATTTTATACGTGAAATGTTATATGGAAATCTGTCCATATACTGTCCATATACAAAAGAGGTCACATATTTCATCATATATGAATTCATATATCGTAAACATTTCCATATATGTACCCATATATACTTATATTTTCATACATGGATTACATATAAAAATATATGACTGTTTTTACCTAGGTTTATTACACATTAAGAATTATTTAGACAGATTTGGCTTAATCCTAAATTACATTATTAAGAATATAAAAATAGACTTATTTACCAATTCAACGATATATAAAATGTTGATATTGGTCATTTAATAATAGTAATATAATGGCCTCAAAACTACCAAGTCACGTCAAAAGTTGCAAAATTCACTATTTTGTTCCGTATTTCCATATGTGTGTATACGTAACACTCAACTGCATTGCTTATTTTTGTTACGAGATAATAATATTTATTAATGAATTTATTTAAAGTGTTCATAATTTTTTTCTACTGAAAAGGTTTTTAAAATTATCTAAGTACATAAATAAGTATATTTTCCTTCGTTTTTTATTATAACAAAAATGATTTTTTTACAATCGCATAGGTACATTTTTTGACGTACCTGTTTAACACTACAGATCATAAAAATAAGCCGAATGAAATTGGGGGTTTTGAGAAAAAATTTAAATTTTTTAATTCATTTTTGCCTGTCACCATTTACCTTATATAAATATTCTTTTTCTATATATAAGTATCCTTATAAATATACAGATTTATTAGTGAATTTGCCATTATGGAGATTATATTAAAACACTTTTCTATATGCAAAGTAATCTGGGATAATCTATCTGATATTATAAATCGTCCAGAAAAAATAAGAAAACTCATTGATACAGTAGTATCTTTTGGTTTAACTCTTACTGCAGAAGACAGTTTAAAGCTCGAAAATTTTTATAAATCATACGAAAAAAGGATGCAAGCTTCAGATTGGTCAATACCAAAGTTCAAGAAGAAAAATGAAGAGTGGGTTGAGGGAGAAATACCAATTTTCACGATGAAGTTCAGCTAAGAACAGAGAGGACCAAACAGGAATCTATTCTAAATTCACATACAAATGCCGAAACAAAAGATACATTTAAAGCTTTAGTAACACGTACGTAACCAAAGGAAGTAGAAAAAGTTATAGATGTGTTACCAACAGCTTCTCCCAATCGATTACATCGGATAATCGAAAGCATAGTGACACCGAAATCAACATCGTCCTTTACCTCTGAAGATGCTTAAGCTCTAATATTAAATTTAGGATTATCAAGAAACCAATACGAGATTTTGAGGAAATCTGTTAGCGAAAAAGGATATGATATCTTTCCCAGTAGCAAATCAGTGAGAGAAGCGAAAAGTAATATTTTACAGCCTATGGAGCACCCGGTTAATGCTTCTGTTAAAAGTGCTAAAGTTAATATATTGCAATTACTTGAAAATACTGCCTCTAGAATTATATCTACCTTCAGCAATGATAACATTGAAAAATGCAAAGACTCTGAAATTATTTTAATATTCAAATGGGGCTGCGATGAAACATCAGGATTTTCGGAATACAAACAACTGGATGGAAGTAATTCTGGAAATAATTATTCCTCGCTGTTTATAGCGTCTCTGGTACCACTTCGAATGCGCTTAAATAAGCCTTCCTCATCGACAAGAAATGACTCGCTTTTTGATGATATATGGATAAATTTAACTCCAGGTTCCAAATTTTTGTGCCGTCCAATCCTTTTTGATTACACAAAAGAAGCCACGGTTACAATAAACAGCATTGTCAACCAATTGTAATAAAAAATTAAAGCATTGCCCCCAATATATGTAAAAGTATCAAACAGAACTATTAAAGTTACATTTCAACAACAATTAACGATGATTGATGGAAAAGTTGCAAACGCTATAACAGATACAACATCTACATGGAAATGTAATATATGTGGAAAAATAAGTTCACAATTTCAGGATAATTCTGAAGTCCTTGTTAATAAAAATTCTTTAAAATTTGGAATATCACCACTCCACGCAAAGATAAGATTTTTGGAGTTCTGCTTACATCTTGCATATGATATGAAGTACAGAAATATTCCCGGGCAGGAAAATGCTACAGTAAAAAACAATTTGGAACTTCACGAATTACGAAAAGAGGAGAAGAAAATAATTCAATTAGAATTCAAAGAACAACTCGGATTAATAATTGATAAACCTCTACATGGCTATGGAAGCTCAAATGATGGAAATACAACAAGACGTTTCTTTGAAAATCCGGAACTCACATCTTCAATCACAGGCATTGACTTAAATATTTTGAAGCGTTTTAAGATTATATTGGCAGCCATTAATAGCAAAAAACAAATTAATGCGGACAAATTTAAAATTTTTGCTTAAGAAACTAAAGAACTACTTAACATTACATATTACGGAAATCAATGACTCCAACAATTCACAAAGTATTGGCTCATGGTAAAGAATTAATAGAAAATAATATTTTGCCATTGGGAGAGCTAACAGAGGAAGCACAGGAAGCCCGAAATAAAGATGTTAAACATTTCCGACTCTTCAATACCCGAAAATGTTCGAAAATAGCGCAAAATATGGACTTAATGGAATATTTATTAATATCATCAGATCCAGTTATATATTCTATAAGAACACGATGGCTACCAAAAATCACTCTTGAAATAGAAAAAGAGGATTCCGAAGCTAAAGAAGTTAAAAATTTGCTAACGTTTGATGTTTCTGATTATTTTCAAGAAAATATCTAATAATATCTTCGATAATATATTCTTAATAAAATAAATATACGGGATATATGTATAATAAGTATGTAAATATGTAGAACAAATTAAATAACCATTACTCAAATAAAGAATTTACTACTTTATAATAACAAATATATACCTACATAATACATTAGAAAACTAAAATGTTACGTATACACACATATGGAAATACGGAACAAAATAGTGAATTTTGCAACTTTTGACGTGACTTGGTAGTTTTGAGGCCATTATATTACTATTATTAAATGACCTATATCAACATTTTATATATCGTTGAATTGGTAAATAAGTCTATTTTTATATTCTTTTAACATTTTTAAAGTATTTGCAAAATTAGTGGAGTTATATTAAAAAAATTAAATTTTTTTGGATTTTCAGCTATTTTTTGAAAAAAAAATTATTTTTGAAAAATTACCAAAAATAGGTTATTGGAGCTATTTTATTGATTTTTTTAGGAATGAAAGCTTGATTTGTGTTTTATACATTACATAAGAAATAATATTAAAAATATTATGCTAATATACTTTCAATATGCTTTTAAAAATAGTCGTTAAAAAAACTGACTTTTAACATAAAATCTCCACTCCTGCATTCGTTTTTGGCCGAGCGGGAAGCAGTTTAGTGTTAAATCATTCTAAATCTATTTCTATAAAAAATATGGTTACCAAATTTAAAAAAGCTCGCGTGACATTTTTTTTATTAATCGATAAAAATGAAACTATTTTTTAAAATTGACAATTTTCGGCCAATGCTGGATGTAGGGTGCAAACTTAAATCAATTCAAAATTTCTTTATTAACCATTTATGAAGCCTTATCTTTTGAAATTAATAAGGAAAAAATTTTTTTATTAACGGAACTTTGAGAAAAAAGTGAATGAATTGTACTATATTTTTGTAAAAAAATAGCCATTTTTCATGCCAATTTCAGAGTGCTGACTTTGGATATTTTTCACGTCTAGACGAATTGAGATAATCCAAAAGTTCTTTCAGCATATTATTTTGAAATATATATCAAATTACAGAATATTTTTAAAAAATTTTTGCCTCATATATCTCCGGACTTATTCCCGAAAAACGAAAGAAAGTTGAGCCAAAAAATCAAAAATTCAAAATTCAAGCGTATATATCTTTTTAACAGTAAGAGATAACTTAGATGAGTAAGCTTATTTTTTCTTTACCTTGCTAAGCACTTTCCAGAAATATAAAAAGCTTTAAAATCGGACTTCATTTGTACATGTTACGATTTTTTTTAACTTTTACATACTCGAGGTAGTCAACTTTGACACCCTGTAGCTTATCTCGTGTTATTACAGGGTGACTACAAGATAATTTTTCTGAAAGCTTAGGTCCTCCTCTACAACTCTTCCATACATTTCAATTTGATCCGACCAGTAGTTTAGGAGATTCAGATTTATTACCAAAAAATTTGCGTTTGACCCCACTGTGCAGTCCCCCTTGACTTATCCTTCCCATTTGATATTTTATATGAAAATTACTTTTAAAACTTTTTAAGACCTTTACTGTAATATTTGTTTAGATGAGAAAGTTTGTATATTATAACCCCCCCCCCCCCCCTCCCCCTATACCTATCTTTCCTATTTTCATTTTATCAATATGATATGATAGAATAAAGGTTCCCACGAAATTTGAGTGCTCTCACTGTAATAGTTCCTTAGATATGCTATAATGAATATTTGCTTTATATTGGGGGTATTACTTCCCCTACTCCGATCGAAAAATAAAATATGATATTTGAACTTAGGGACACACGCTATGAGGCTGTAAAAATTTTGAGCAAATCGGTTCATCCGTTTTAGAGTTTTAAGAAAGTAGGCGTAAAGTAAGGTAAAGTAAGATTTTTTAAAACCACCTCCGGCGTTGGTACTATCTGTGCATCAAATTTCGTGAAAATGGGTTCAGCCGTTTAGACATGATTGGTACACAAACAAACTTACACCTCACTTTTATAATATACATATATAAGGATTTACAAAATCATGATTCTATTTCAACTTTATATGTTTAAAGTTTTTAGTGTTTATATAGATATAGAATAAATAAATATATTTGTAATTATATCCAATATAATGTATTTCAATTTCATGTAACATCTCTATACGGGTGAAGGATATATAAAATTGGGTACAGCCGAGAGCTCTCTGTGAAATTGGTTTCTTAGTTTTATTAAATTTAAAATATAATCAGGAATATAATTTTCCTTAGGTGGAGATTTCAAAATTAACTTAAATTTTCTGATATTGGTATGGTTGTAGATAATTTAAAAAAGACTCGTGAGTGAACGGAACTCAAACCGTTTATAGTAAGAGGGTTACGGTAAGGGGGTAAGAAATGAATTGAGGGATAATATTAAATTAAATCAAGTGTAGAGTGTATTATAGGCAGCAGGTAAGGAAATACCCGCTGTCTCTACAGGAAATTAGGACGTAATATCGTCAAGCATTTTGTCCCATTGATTAGCACGGAGGCAAATCCAATTTTTATGTCTGGAGTAAAAATCACCACAATTAACATATTCATTGTTTTCCCCAAAAGCATGGCAACAGCATCTCCATTAAAATATCTCTTACATATGGGTAATTAGGATTATATAGATTATTTGTTTGAGTGAGACAAATATCTATATCATAAGTATTAAAAAAAATTAATAAATTCTGTTATTTTATGGCGGATAATTCTACAGTTTAATTAGGATATATATATACGTATATATATATATATATATATATATATATATATATATATATATATATATATATATATATCCTAATTGAGGGATAACACCAAAATGTTATTATTTATTATTAGATATCAATTTCATTGTACGATCAATAAAAAAACTTGAGAAATTGACTATGTTACTTTCAATTTGATGACGTTTCTCTCTGAGAACGATTTGCTCGTTTTGAAACATTATCTCTCATTTTTATATACGCAGAGCGACTAGGGTAAGAGGAATCAGTTGCTATATGATTATTACCACAGTTGGCAACATTGAATTTTGTTCTCCGATTGGCAATCATCTGTTTTATGTGTTTCTCAAGGTATTCAAATACCGTTCCCTCCATACCGGTATTTTAGTTTCGGTATATAGTGATTCCATTAATCACTAAAGACATTGGCTCAAATCATAAATTTGTGGCCCTTTCACAAACTGTTCTTTGCTAATAACTTCTAAACTATACATCGTATTTCAAAACTAAATGAGTATCCAGTTTGAAATATTACACGAGTAGGGAGAAGAGTTATGCCAACATTATATATATTTTAAGAATTTTAAAAATATCGTTTATATACCCAGCATCAAAAAATCATCATTCCGTGTGTAACATGTCGAAATAATAATGTTCGACCCCATAAAGTATATGTTCTGGATAGTTGTGAAAATCTAAGATGATCTAACAATATCCGTCCGTCTGTCTATCTGTTGAAAGCAGGCTCCGGACAAACATCCTAAGGCGACGAAGTTATGCTTAAATGATTGTTTTATGTATGGTTTGTTCGGTATTGAAAATGAGCAAAAAAGTATGGACTAAATACAAGAAAATAAGGTATCCGTCGTAACTTCAGTTTATATTTTTCGGCCGATATTTTTTACAAAGAAGCATGTACATTAAAGAAATTTTGTACAAATATTTAAAGGACTAATATAAACTCGGAAACCAAAAATGGACGTGGTCCGCCCCCTTTACTACCCACCTCCCATGTAAGGTAAAAAATCAACGAAATTTTTTACAATAGTACAATGCAAACTTCGAAAACGAAAATGGGCGTAGTCCGCCCACTTTACCCACCAAATTCCATATAAAAGAAATTTTAAAAACTTACTGATGGTGGGTATATAGATTCGGCCAAGCCGAATAGAACATTCTCAATTGTTTGAGATGAACTTTTGATGGAAATAAATTTTATACATATTGTTTTAAATGTCATATATTTGTCTTTCAATATGAAACTAAAACTATAGATCTACCATGTATAGTTTACAAGTTATTAGTTATTAAACGATTACACTTTTGTGAAGTTTTTAGTCCTTTTTTCGTTTTTCAAAATGTCATATTTTCGGACCAGAAAGATCATTAGTCTAAAAGCAATTCAATTCTAATAGCCAATGACTACAGCGAATTTCATTGAAATCGGAGATGTCAAATCCGAAAATGGTTATTTTCTGTCCGTTTGATATGGATTTAGTTAATGTAATATTTATGGAATTTTGTTTTAAAGTCTTTTGTTGTTTGTTTCTTTATTATATCGTTTGCAATAAATGTATTTTTCAAAGCGGTTTAAACGTTCATATACCATAAACCTAGTGTGAAAAACTAAAAGTCGGCGTTACTAAAATTTTTAATCCTTTTCAGCTTTAGAAACTCCTAGTGGGTAAATGAGATAAGTTAGCGACAAATCGTCAAATCTCACAATTTTAATGTATTTATGGTATTTATTGTTTTATACAGTACAAAGTTCTCTCTCAGATATTATATAAGACTTTTATTAAATGCCCCTCCCTTATTATGCCCACTTTTCATAAAAAGATTGTTTGCAATACAAATATGAGTACTCAAATTATTCAACCAACGCAATGTGCTTGTCTATGAGACAAAAATCAAAATAAAAACATTTTTCAAATTATGTTGTAATACATATTTTTAGAAAATTAACAATCTTTCATATACTTTTAAAATTGTCTTTTAGGAATAGTTATTTTTGCGGCTATGAGACGGCGAGAATTTAACAAAAAAGATGGAAAAAATTGTCAAATGTCCACTTTTTGCTAAAATGCGTCGAAGTTTTGTTCTTTCAATGCTTCAGTATATTTTTCAAAACTTTATTATACCCTCCACCACTACTAGTGCAACACCAAGAAAAAATATTTTAAGACCCCATAAGGTTTATGTATTCTTGGTCCACATAAAATTCTGAGTCAATTTAGTTATGTCCGTCTGTTGAAAACATGCTCACGTCCAAACTACATGACCTATTCGAATGAAAATTACCCAGGTTATTTGCTGTCCGCAGAAGCAGCTTGGGATTGCAGACCATCCAAATCGGTTCATCAGAAGAAAAATGTTATGGAATCATATCTGCACCAACCCATAAAACTAAATTGAAACTGACAATTTTTCAATAAAAAATTATCGGTTTTAAATAAAATTTAGCCAAAATGTCTAGCTATGTTCACATCACTTTACTTAGTTAAATCGGTCCAGTAGTAGTATGCTATAATTTTTGTATGTAGTACATGTGTGTGTGTTCATTTCAATATGAATGTTGATAAACAAAAAGCAGCATCGTCAACTTTTTTGAATCAAAACGCGCCGTTCATCATTCAAAAATGCGCAAAAAATCGGTCATTTTTTTGTTAAGGCTTTTTAAATGATTTTTGGAGAAATAAAAGATTGATATTTATTTTACACAACACTTAAGAGATAGTAGTAAAATGTAATGCGAAAATGCTTTTTTATGCAATTAAAAAAAATCTTTTGAAATGTTGGCTTTTTTCCTCAAATCTGTACTTCTGCTTTCGTGTTTAGTCGGGCGGGAAGCAGTTTAGTGTCAAAATTATCTAAATATTTTTTAATAAACAGCGTTAATAAATAATAAATAAAAAAACTCGCGTGACATTTTTTTATTAATCGATAAACATATTTTTTCTAAAATTCACCATTTTCGGCAAATGCTAAATCCAGCAAAAATATAAATCGATTTAAAATTTCTTATTAAAAGGAATTTTTTTTATTAAAAAAACTGAAAAAAAGTAAAAAAGAGTGGTGGCTTTAAACATTTTTCACAGCTAGATGAATTGAGATAATCAAGATTTTTTTTGCATATTGTTTTGATTGTTTTGAAATGTATTAGATATTATATAGTATTTTTGAAAAAAATTTCCCTCATATACCTTATGACTTATAACCAAAAAACAAAATTAATTCGAGGCAAAGAATCAGAAATTAAATATTCAAGCTTAAATATCTTTTTAACTCTAAGAGATAACATAGATGAGTAGCATGTCTATTCTTTATCCTCGCCAAACACTTTACAGAACTATAAAAATCTTACGGTTTTTTAAAACTTTTACATACTTTGACACCCTGCAGCTAATCTCGTATTATCACAGGGTTACTACAAAATGATTTTTCTGAAAGCCTAAATCTTCCTCTTTCCTATACATTTCAAGTCGATTTGACAAGTAGTTTAGGAAATTTATTACCAAAATTTTTGCTCCACTGAGCCGCACATAATATGCAAATTTCTCTATATCTTCGAAACTATTTAAAATTTTTAAAAATTGCATAACTAAAAACAAAAAGTAATCTAATTTAAAAAATATTTAATAAAATATTAACATAATTATGATAAAAAAAATGCAGTATAACTAGAATAAGACTGTAATTTTTAATTGAAAAAAATCTTGGCAAATTCTATCTCTCTCTTCAAAATGTTATAGGGTATTCAGACCGACGCGAAATTACGTACTTTCGTGATTTCGGCCGAAATCAAGTTGAAATTACGTAATTTCCCATACATTTTGACACTTCTGAAATTACATAATTTTGTGTAATTTCGGCGAAATTACATTGAAATTACGATGCCCATTTCCGTGCAACTCTGTACATGGTCGGACAAAATACCTTTTTTCAACTATGTACTGCATGTTTCAACCGTAAGAAATAAAACAATTCACAGCTGATCTTAAATATAAACACAAATTAATTATTAAAGTGATTTTGCAAAATGAAACCTATCCTTTTTACATTTTTAATTGTTTCAAATTAATAATTTCCAATTTAGTAAGTAATTGTTTCTTATTTGTTTCCATTTCAAAATACTTTATTTACCCCTATAACAATTTAAAATGTAAACAATAAGTATCAGCTGTTCACGAAATTACATCAAATGCAATTTAGCCAGTATGAACACTCTAGATTTCATTCGTAATTTCGGCATGAAATTTCGTAATTTCGCGCCGGTCTGAACAAGGCTTTACGTTTGAACCAATAAGAAATCTATTGCGCAATCTATTTCACAATAAATGTTTAAACACAAAGTTGAGCAATAATGTTTAACAAATTTATTGTTCTCTTTTAAAATGTTGCCCTATTTAACAAAAAGAAAAGTGCAAAATAATTAATTTTGTTTTGAAAAGACAAATAAAAAATAAAAATGCGAAATAAATTAATATTTTCGGTAAAAAAAGCAATTTAACATATAAATTTCTCATATACGTTTTCTCCACCCGTTAACACAAAGTTGAAAATAAAATGTCTTCGCTTAGACGTAGAGTAAAGTTTTTTCTTTATTTTCTTTTCAACTACTTACAAATTTTCTTAGTCAATACACTAAGTATACACTAAGGCAACAGTATAAAACTGGGCCTTAATTTTTGAAAACTAAATTTAATCTGCAAATAAAAATAACCGAATACAAAACACGCCAATTTAGCGCTTTTTCAAGAAAAAGCGCTGATGTAAAAATGCAACTTTTAAGTTCCAGAAATATAGCCCGAAAAGCACTAAATTGGCAACGCTGACAAAACGACATAAAACTATTGATGAGTTTGATATATGATCGTGGTCACCAGCGAACACACCACGACTTGGTGTGTTCGGTTTTACAGCAACATACGTTGATAAACTTACTGCTTTGAAATTCTAAACTAGAGTTGCCATTTTTGCATTTTTTCTGCTAGATTTAGCGGAATGGATTGGCAAATTGTATATGTGTTTTGTTAGCATAATACACCTACTAACAGCAGTTATTTTTTATTTATTTATTTTTAATTTTTTTATTTGGTTTTTAAATCTCAAAAGAGGCATGCACAAAAATATTTATGAAGCTATGGTATTGATCCATTAAAAATAGCCAAAGCATGCCCAACTCGTTTAATGTCCATAGGGACCACAATTAAAAGAATATGTGAGTAATGGTTAGAACATAAGACGCATTTCGGTATTGTATGTATATACACATAAAAATGTTACACATCAGACATTTTGTACAAGCTTTATCGGAATGAAAAATTATTTTTGTTATCATATTTCCTAAAAAATATTTTAGAAGAATTACTAATTTTAAACACAGCTGTACAGGAATCTTTAAAAACTTTAAATGATTTATTATTATTTAAATGATTTACTACAGAAAAATTTATGAAAATTATTGCACAAAATGTCGAATACCTAGACGATTTTGTACTTTGCCTTGGATATTCGTTTGAAAATCTTATTAAGGAAGAAAAAAGAGTCCGAAACTAATTTCTGAAAATGAAGAACTTGAAATACTTTCTACATGTATACATACAATGTAGTTATAGAATTAGTTAAGAGATTACCAAAAAATGTAGACGTTTTAAAGCAAATAAGTATGTTTTCTATTGAAAACATTTTAAAACAGATTAAAACTCCTATTACTTCACTTTTGTCTACAATCTCGTTTGAATGAGATTTTCAAAAAACAAAATCTACCACGTTTATATTAGAACTTCAGACAGTTTTAATGACTTCGTTTGACAATTGGATTAATAAAAAAAAAATTATCACAATCACTAAACAAGCTTAATAGCTTCCATGTTTTAAAGGATGTTGTTCATTTCTATTTTACTTTAGTTTATGGTTAAGTTCACAACAAATTTTATTTATCTCTTGATTTATTTTAATTTTAACAATATTTGTTTCCAATGAAAAATCATTTGTATTTAGCATATTGTTGTATTTTACTATATATTGAAAAATAAAACAATATATTTCAAAATCTAGTTAAGTTTTATGAAATTTTGGTAAAATCTTATTATAAACTCGATTTTGTGCAAATGTAAATGGAGTGTTAAGAGAAATTAAAACAAATGATAAGGATATTGAATTAATAACACAAATACAATGGGAAATCTAACGTAATTGGGACAGCAATATGAACACAATATCATTTTGGATACAAGTTTATAATTTCAATAATTCGGTGGATGAAAACCCATTCGAATAATTATCTAAATTTGCAATATCTTCATTAGTTTCACCCTTCTTTAATCCTGTAGTGAAACTTTTATTTAGCGTTATGGGTCTTGTTAAAAACAAATGGCAAAACAAGATGAGAACGAAAATTTTAAGTAGTACTATATACATTAGAGAACGGATAAAATTAGAAGGTTCATGTTGCTATTCCTTTGACATTCCAAACAATTTTCTTTGAAAGTAAAATCATCCAAAACATATGAGAAGCTCGTCAGAAGTGACGAAAATGAGAAAGTAGAAAACGTTTTAAACTGTTATGAATGTATTATGTTTATATTATTAATAATGTAATGTTATAATAAGTAAATTTTTATAATAATCAATTATTTTTTCAATATATTAGTTTTTCAATGAAAAATTTAAAATTTGAATTGTTGCAAATTTTGTGTTACAGTATCTAGATACACAATTGAAGTCCAATAGATTAACGATTGAAATTCCAATTTTATGTTTATTGTTTTTAAATCAAAAATAATTTTTATCATCAATTTGGGTCACCTTATTTAATGGCGCTACTTTTATTTCATTCAATTTATTATTGTCCGTTTCTCGAATTTGAAAATTATCTCACTAGGTGCCAGTTGTTATTTGTCGATGTTGTGTTTACTGACCACTTCTTCGAACCTTGGAAAAAATTAATAAACAAATCATTGATTTGTATTTGTATATATGTTGATTGTATATATGTCATAAAAACAAAATCTACCACGTTTATATTAGAACTTCAGACAGTTTTAATGATTTCGTTTGACAACTGGATTAAAAAAATGGGTGCGGCTATAATATATAGAGTAGCAAATAGACGTACTCCTTAGGCGGGAGTTCTATCTCCACTTCTTTGGAATATTGTCGTTAACACAATGCTATATTTGGAAAATATTTGGATACCTTATTCCACCGCCTTCAAAATTCACTAGAACTACTAAGTAAATGGAGTAGTGGCCTTAACGTGAATGTAGGAAAGACGGAACTAGCTCTCTTTTCAAGGAGATAAAAATTACATTTTTCCCAATCCCTTGCCTAAATGGAGTTGACAGTGCGAAGTACCTAGGTATAATACTGGACTCTAAACTGTACTGGCTCCAGAACGCCCAAGCTAGAGCGTCAAAGGAAAACATTACTCTTAATATGTGTAGGAAGGCCATAAGGAAATCTTGGGGATTAAATCATAAGAATACAAAATGGCTCTTCGACATGATGATCACGCCTATACTTATATATAGAGCGAAAGAATGGTGGAAATCGATAGAAAAATCCACCTTTTGCGGAATCTTCGAAAAGGTTCTGCGTAGCCCAGTGCTATTAATTACAAGGCCTTATTCGTTCTGATAAACTGGATGCAAATGGATCTAATGGCTAAAAAAATCGGCATCATGTCGGCGGCTAGGCTCAGTAGTATAGGTGCATGGAATGGTAGGAGCCGTTTCCCAAACCCTTTCTGGACAGAGGTTTCTCAGTTTCAATCTCAGCCAATCCCACTACAAAAGTCGGATCGGTTGAGGTTTATATTGATGGATCCAAGTTTTCTGAATGTGTTGGGAAAGGTTTCTTCATTCCGCATATATGAGGAACATTTTTTAAATTGCTGAATCACTGCACTGCTCTTTAAACGGAGATCTCAGGAGAGCGATAAATTGGAATTGGAGTGGATATTCAAATTTGTACGGATAGTCAACCCGCGGTTAAGTCTCTTTCGGGTTTCTATTCGACATCCAAGCTGGTACATGAATGACGGACATTTTAAATTAGATGGCGAGACATTCAAACCTAGAGTTGGTATGGGTAAGGGGTAACTCAAGTACCTCGGGAAATATTACTGCGGATGAATTAGCCAGAACTAGCTCCCTTCTTCAAAACGAAGAAACTGACCGACTAGCTGACATATCGCTGTCATTTTGCAGATCTATGACACTGCAGTACTTGTCGAGAATAACTCAACAAAGATGGACAAACGAGTCCGCATGTTCCATTTGGAGACAGATATGACCCCAGGTCAAACTGCATTCTGGGATTGACAAGGCATCAGCTACGAATACTTGTAGCCATTATTACCGGGCATTAATTGCTGGTGCACACGTTAGTAGACTAGAACCCTTTTTAACGACTGTTGTAGAAGTTGCTTTAACGAGGAGGAAGAGACAGTAGAACATTTTCTTTGTCACTATCTTGCTCTTGCGAATGTAAGTACTGCTGTTGAAGTCAGACATATCATACCTTTTGTTTGTGCGTCATTTTGCTTCGATTCGAACATATTCTCGGACATGTGAAAACAGATTTACATGATTCATCAGAGTAATACAACGGGACCAATAGGACCCAAGTGAGCTGTCTATCTTACATATCTACAGCTGCCCATCTAACCTAATCTATATATGTTATTAAAGATTTTCCTCGTTTGATGTAACATCTTACGGGATTAATCTTTAAATTTATGGACTTTTTGACGTCTATACTGGGCTTCTCATTAATTTCACGATACTTATTCGAAGTATTACTTACTGTCGTACTTTTTTTCCTTGTTCGTCTTCGATCTCGTCGTGACTCTTAGTACGCAATTTGTCTTTTTATTTATTTCCTTTAGATCGTCTATAGTTATACGCGACAATGCGTCGGCTACATAATTATACTTTCCTCTACGATATTCAATAGTGAAGTCGTATTCTTCTAGGTCAAGTTTCATTCTGGTAAGTTTTAAGCTTGAATTTTTCATAGAAAACAGATAGGAGAGTGGTATGTGATCAGTTCAGACGAACAAATTTTTTTCATATATATATGGTCTAAAGTGCATTATAACACAATGTTTTGCAGTTAACTCTTGTTTAATGATAGACTTGGTTTCTCCCTTTGTAAAGCTTTTATAGGTGTATGCCACTGGAAGATATCTTCCGTCGTATTCTTGGTGAGCACGGCACTACAAGCGTGCTTGCTTGCATCTGTAGTTAAACGGAATTGTTTCCCCAAGTCTGGATATTGCAGTAGTGTTGGACTAACTAGTGCCGTTTTAAGGTGATTAAAAGCATCATTGTACTCTTTCGTCTATTCGAATGGTATTCTCTTTGTAGATAATCTAGTAAGATGCCTTGAATGTTCAGAAAAATGCTAATAAATCGTCTATAGTGATTACAAAAAGCTACACATCTTTTTGCACTATTTGCATCTGTGGGCGTTGGATAATTTTTAATCGGTAAATATTTACTATCATCTAGGAGTATGCCCCTATCAGTGCATTTATGGTCTAAATACGTTACCTCGTTTATCAAAAACGAACATTTTTCAGGATGCAATTTAAGATTGTGCTTACGACATAATTCAAAAATGTTCATTAAGTTAGACAGTATATGCTTTTCGGAGCAACCCAGGACAACTAAGTCGTCCGTATACAAATAGGCTTGTCCTGGATTTAAGCCACAAAAAGCATTTATCATCATTCTTTTAAAAGATTTAGGGGCTACTTCAGACCATATGGTAGTCTAGCGAATCTATATGAGCCTGAGTTAGTAGAAAAGGAAGTTATATCTCTAGAATCGTTATCTAATTTAATCTGATGAAATCCGACATCCGCGACTTATCCGCCACTAATTTTTTATTAATTTGTCTGTAATCTATAACAAGTCTCTCGTTTTCTTTGATTTGGAGAACTAACATAAATAGGACTATTGTATCCGTAACACAATTGTTTAACTATTTCTTCATCTATAAGTTTATTAACCTGTCCCTCAATTTCTTATTTGTGTGTATTATATGTTATAGGTATACTGGTTGTGTATATTTTACCTTTAACTTTTGCTCATAAAAATTATTAGTCGTAATTGTTTCTGACTCCAAACTGAATATATCTCTGTAATCGGAACAAGATTAGTCAACGTAGCACTACGTTGACGTTTTGGATTTTTTTAAATTATAATATTTCTTTATCTGCTTATTGCTTGATTTATTTGTGTATATCTCATAATCATTGATATCTTACGTCATAATTTAGTGTTGTTTTATTGTAACCGTGTTGTGTTTAGTATTCAAATTAACTTTTGTTGCATATTATAAAAAAATTGTTTGTCACAGTGCGGCTTACCGCACTTTTTCTTATAAAAATTGTTTTGTTTTTACATTTTTTTGCTGTTTCGTGTATTTTTCTTCTTTCGTTGTCTGAGTCCGTACTCTTCTATGATTAGTGCCCGAGGTCCTTCCGACATCTTTCGCAGCTAACGAATTTTTGGCTGTCTACGTCAAGACTTTCAAAATTATTTTTATTTTTGTGTGCTGCAGTATCACCATGGAAATTAACCACTTTAACTTTGTTGGTTATTTATTTTATAATAATTTTCTTGAGTAGATATATTCGTGCTCTATTAGTTTGGTTTGCAAAAAATGTCTTTGATTACATGCGTTTCGATTGTTATACATAAATAATGCAATAATTATTAAATTAAATTACTAAACAATAAAAATATTGGAAGGGGTAGGCATGATGTACATACATGCAGCCAAATGTGTGAATCAACACGCATATACGGTTGGCTGTTGACCATTTATGTAACATGATTCTTACGTTTGTGCTGGATATATTCTTGTCGGTATGAAGAAGTAAGATTCATGCTACAAGCAAAATGTCTAGTACGGTAGACCAAGAAGAAAATAGTTTGAGGTGATGGCCTCTTGGTGTTCGGTTTCCAGCGACACGTATATAAAAGGTCTTGAGTTAACTATTAATTCTACCTCCATTAAGACACTTTTCAAACTTACTCCAGTGCACTGCTGTGTGGGAGATATTTTGCTTAAAATAGTTTTGATCGATCTCTCTAACTTCTCGTAAGCTACCCCCATATGGGGAGCTGCTGGTGGATTAAATTTCCATGATATTCCCTTATAAGGCATCTCTGTTTTGTAATTGCTTCAATTGAACTGTCATTACCAAATTCTCTAGCGTTTTTATCTGTAACAAAATATGCAATACAAGGCGAATATGATGCTCTACAGGTGAGTACGTTAAGTTGTTATACTAGAAGAGAATTGTTTTCGTCCCACCACAAAAAACGCTGTGCACTAGCATCTTCTTTACGAACACATATGCGGTGAAGCATTTCGGCAATATCACCGCACATCGCTATAGCTCCCTTTCTAAATTTAAATAGAATATTAATAAGAGGAATCAACATATCAGGGCCTTTCAATAAAAAGATCGTTTAGAGCAAAAACAGACTTAGCCGCATCATCCCACACGATGGTTTATGTGGGTTATGGAGAATAAAGGTTGGCAAGTACTATGTTTTTATTTTATTTTGCTGTATTGCTTCTATCAGAATAACCTTTTTCTTCTAAATTTTTTCGATGTGAATCTTCCACATTCACATCGATGGCACTACATACGTATAACCTTCCAGGGGCATGTCTTTTAGGTAAGTACATTTGGTTTTGACATCTTTAACGTTCATAGCTTTTTTTGACTCATTGAAAGTTTTGACATTTTTGATTGGAAAAATATTAGAATTGGGTCTGGCTGAAGAATTTTTTAAATCCTCACTAGAAGACTTGTGATTATTAACTACACCACCTGATGGCTGCTCTTCATTATGCAATAATGGATTGTGCGAGACAGAGCACCCATTTACCCCACATTGTTTTTGTGAAATCACCACCTACGCCTGTGTTTTCCCAGGCAAATGCAAATGTTCGCTTTGGCAGTGTCCCTCCGTTCAGCTATAAATAGTTTCTTAAAATTCTCGCATTGTGTCAATTTATGTGGGTGCTTACATATTATGCACTGCTGCTGTAAACTTTGTGTCTTATGTGTGTTTAAGCATCCCTCTTTCTTCGCTGACCTTTTATTATTGTTGGTGTCAAATACAGGAACAGTTACTTTGCATGTTGCCTCTGCAATCATCTACAGCCAGTCTGAAAAATGCGACAAATTTGGATTTTGAATGTCTTTTGAATGTAAAGACCACTGTAGTACTGTGTCCACAGGTAACTTGTCAACTAGTTTCTAGAAAAGAGTAGGGTTAATTAAATATTTCTCTAAATGAGTTGTAGGAATAGTGGCACAAAGATTTTTCACAGCAAATGAAAATTCTATTGGGGTCTCTAATTTGCCCCGTTGTATAGTATACATGCGCACTTTTTGAACCAAATTTCTTACTATGCACTGGGGTCTGCCGTAGTACACTTTTGGAGTTCTAATGATATCTGGGACCATATCGGGGAGAACAAACAGTTTCTTACCGTATCCTGAGCTTTAACACGCAAGCTGTTTTGTAGTCGGATGAGGTTTTCTTCATTTGCGTAGCAGACAGCTTGTGTGTTACGTTCATACGCACTTAAAAAAATTGGCCATTCCTTTAGATCTCCATTAAACAGCGGTAAATCTTTTCACATACATTGCCCTGCCATTAATTGGGTCGCCGTTGTGTTTCAATAATTATTTTCGAAATTATTTTAATTGATGAGTTTTTATGCTTTTGTTGCTCTGTGCCAGGAAGACAATCTTGACATCTCCATGTAAACATGTCAATATCGTCGTCAACATAAAAAAAGCTATTATGGAAACAATGAAGGCATCTGGAACATGTTATCATATTTCCATCATCCGGGTCGATGCATAAAATGCAGTTGGCAGTAAGGTAAGATTTTCTTCCGTCATATTCTTAGTTACTACAATTTGTAAGAATTTTAAAGAATTGTTAAAAAATAAAACAAACTAAGTTTCGTCCAGCAGTTTGTCGCTTTAAAATTCTAGAAGCGAAAATTATTTATCATTATTTTTTTTTAACAATATTAATTATTTTACTTTATTTATGGTTTATCCTTTTTGTGCTCTTCTTAATATTTAGCAATGGCAAAAATTTTTAGCATATATAATAAATTCGTAAAGTTGTAATAAATAGTATTGGAATCGAAAATTATCGGTAACAACTTGTTAGTGATAGATGGTGAAGAACAAAATTTGCCCTATCCTTGGCAAATATATTCCTTAAAAGCTGATCTAACATTTTTTTTGTGCATTATATTTATTCAATATATATTAAGGCGACTCACTTCCTATAAGAGGAAAAAAGTGTTTTTGTTACCCCTTTAAAATGTATGTTTTATAACGAGACGAAAAATATTTCGCTTATACTGATGACCGTTCGTGAACTGCACCGCTTTCAAAAAAGGTATTTTTTTTTTAGTTTTTTCATTAGAAAAAACCTTGATAAATAGAATATTTTGTGGAATACAAAAATATATTTTATATACCAATGGATGGTATTTGAAAGCCTTTGAAATAATACCACATTTTCTATGGGTTGCTTTGGAAGAAAATGCAAAAAAAAAAAACTAAATAAAATAACCTTTTTAAAACAGTCTAGCACGCGAACGGTTATTAGTTGAACCGTAGTATTTTGAGAAACATCGTAAAACAGTCCAAGGTTAATTTACAGGGGGGTAACTGAGTGAGTCGCCTTAATATTTATGGATCTGTTTAAAAAACATTATAAATCTTATTAAAAAAATGTAAAATATCAAATATATTTAACAAAAATCAAATATAAAAATTATTGAAATAAAATTTCAATAATACTAATTTTATAATTTTAGCTATCTAAAGTTCAAAAATTTCAATTTATAAAATAAAGTTTAGCCAAAACAATGTTTATTGTAAATCTTGTAAAATATATATATATATGTATGTGTATTACTATTTAATACCAGCTATATAAATATTACAATTACCTCATTTTACTATAATAAATTTTAAATTAAATTTTAGCAAAGCAAAAAATGTGAAACGTGGCTAAAACCTTGTATTTAGCAGATTTTAGCATATTATTTTTGGAATTTAGCAAATGATATCGATAATTTTCTGGCAACACTGTTCTAAACTAGTAGTTCGATGTGATTCAAGCTATACACATTAATAGAGAAGAATATGTAGATGTATTTATTAAAAGTTTGTCTCAAGCAGATATAACAAGGTAATCATAATGGTAGAAGAATTAAGGTAACAACAACTCTATAACAATTACAACACAAAAAAAAAAAACTCCATGTATTTTGTTTTTGTATTGAAATCTCTTATTTTGAACTTTAATTTTGACATTTCACATGTTTGTTTACAAAAAACAAAAACACGTTTGACATTTCACGTAATAAAAAAGTAATAAGACGTAATAACACAAAAGTAAACAAAAAAAAAAAAAAAAAAAAATGTAAACAAAGATTTTAAACAATACAGAGGTTAAAATACAAGCCGCCATATTGTTGCCAAAAAGAAAAAAATTCTCAGGTGTTTAAATGTCGTTATCTGATTAATCTACCTTGGTAATCATTAGCACAGCTGATTATTTGTTTTGATTTGTTAAACTGTCAAACTCCATATATAAAATGATAAATTTCGCTCTCACAGTAATTTGTTTGAACGTCAAAATTCCATATATTTAAAAATTGCGTAAAAAATCCTCTCCGAACTGCTGTCACCTTGTTAAATCTGTCTTGGTTTGTCTGCAAACATGTAGAAATGAATTCAAACAATGTTGCTGGGATCAATTTCATAAACATGAAATGGTTTTGACAATTTTTGCAGTTTTCTTTAGCACAATGAAGAAAAATTATAGATACATATTTATGTTACTTTATAACTTCTAACTTATTATAGTTTTTTATGCATTTGAAATTAAATAATTTTAAATATGGAAAAATTTCTTATAAAATAAAAAGTTGTAAAGTGTTATGTTATGTTAAGTTATGTAAGAACTTTTTTAGTACTTTTTAATTAATTTAAATTATTATCTATAAAAAAAAACATCGCTAATTTTTAGCAACAACCAAAATTTGTTTTTACAAAAAAACTTTATTTACAAAAACTTAACAAAACACAACAAATCATTCTGATTAATGGTACACAACAAAAACTTAAAAACAAAAAAAAAAAACAAAAATTCATTGCATACATTATAGGGAATGTACATTTTAAAATTTTTAATACGAAGTGTCAAAAGTATCACATATATTTTCCAACACTTCCAATTTGAGCCAGGCATCTCTTCAAATATTTGTAAATCTCTTGGCAATTCATTTTAAAATTATATTTGACTCCAATAATATCGGAGATAGTGTCTGTATTTAATTTATTTTTTTTCTGGCATCCACTGCGCCTGGATCAAAGAAAAAATACGTTCGACGTTGGCATTATATGCTGGTAAACAAAAATAAAATTCATAAAAAAACTTGTTATCAGCAGTGTCAAATGAATTTAAGTTTTTACATAATTTTTCAGGACAACAAATTCGTTAAATAAATTTTCATCATAGTCAACAGATTTTTATACATGAGTACTTCCAAATTCTTGAGAGGTAATGTCCATGATTCAATATAGTTCTTAATAGTGTTATAAAATGCTTTAGTCTCTTCCATCAGAATATCTTTTAGTCATAAGTCATAAGTCACATTTTACTTTTTTTTTTTTAATTTTATTGGTATAAAATTATGTTTTAATCTTTCATTTAAATTTTCTGATATTTCCTTTAATTTTTTTTTTTACTTCAAGCATGGAAATATCAGACCTTTCAATCTTTTTAATATTTTTTTTAATATTAAAAAAAAGAACATTTTATGACCTTAAGTGTGCCTTCTAGTTCCAAAAAATAGTTCTTCAATGGCTCAAATAATTTAAGTATTCGCTCAATAGCAGGAAGCATAGTTCCTGATGAACTTCCGGTAGCAACCGAACATTCCCAAAATTCTTCGGATTTGCTTTGCACATCTTGGTACAGGAAAATCTACAATGGCTGAAATCTTTTCAGGATCTGTTCGAATTGGTTTTTATACACCTGTGGGATTGGTTTTTATACACCTGTGAAAACAGGCCTTATGGAAAAAATGTCCGCACACTGCTTTAATTAAACACGAATTATCTGTTATAGCAAAAGTGCAAGATACACAGATTTGTAAACTGGTACTTGTATTAAAAAGATCTTCAGAACTTTCTCCTAACTTGTTTATTATTATGAGTTTATACCAAGAACAAATTATAACCGCACAATTTTTACAGGATAAAAAGACGTAATAAAAATGTTACTAATTTCTGAATAAAAATATAATAGTATGCAGAATTAGATATAAAGTCTAAAAAAATAACCGCAATAGTAGTTGATTTCCTATTTCTTTTACGGTTAAAAAAAAAGAGACTAAGGGAAAAAAATTCCAAAGAAAATGAAAAAAAAAATTATCGAAATCCCCTTATTGGTGGAAATTAAGACAGTTCCAAAGAGGAATTGTAATACACTATTATTTAAAAAAACATACATATATAATTAGATTCCAAAAAATTTATGTTTTAACAAGCAGTATGTATATATATATATATATATATATATATATATATATATATATATATATATATATTGAATAAAAAAAAATATATATATATATTGTACTGGGCGATCCATTTCGAGGTTCCCTACTTTAAAGAAAAAAACAGAAAATTCAAATTTAATGGGGAATGTTTATTATCATTTGAAAGAACATTCTTTGGCATTTATTTTTTGAAGATTCAATTTCAGGCAACAAATAGTCGGTTATCATGACACGAAAACGGTCGCCATTGACCGATGATTCCACCGGCCCACAAACCACACCAAACCGTTGTTTTTTCTGGATGAAGTGGCAGTTCTTGAATCTCCTCAGGTTGCTCTTAGTCCCAAATGCGGCAATTTTGTTTGTTTACATACCCATTGAGCATGAAATGGGCCTCATCGCTGAACAAAATTTGCCTCGAAAACGTCGGAACTTCTTGGAACATTTCAGGAGCCCATAGAGCGAAGCGATGTCACTTGGGAAGGTCGAGCGGTTTCAGTTTTTGCACAAGCTGTATTTTATACTCTTTCAATTTAAGATCTCGGCGTAAAATGCGCCAAGTCGTTCCATACGTCAGTCCGAGTTGCTGCGAACGGCACCGAATCGACTCTCCACGGTCTTCGTGTACACTCTCAGCTACGGCCGCTGTATTTTCTTCACAGCGTGCTGGACGTGGTCTATTCGCTCGAATATTATCCAATAATGAATGCTGGGTCTCAAAATGGGTGATGCTTTTGCGAATAGTACGCTCAGTAGGCCGATTATGTTGAACATAAGTAGAACGTGAATTCCATTATGAAATGTCAAGCAGTACACAGTGGGGCAGAATCGAAATTTTTTGGAAATAAATCTGTAACTTCTGATCGACTATTTGGATTTTCATGAATAGGCATAACAGAGGAGTCTACAATCTTAAGTTTGGAA
This sequence comes from Protocalliphora azurea, assembly GCA_932274085.1. Classification (NCBI taxonomy): domain Eukaryota; kingdom Metazoa; phylum Arthropoda; class Insecta; order Diptera; family Calliphoridae; genus Protocalliphora; species Protocalliphora azurea. The sequence continues at coordinate 75,845,395 of OW026521.1, read as the reverse complement.
GGGGGTACAACAAACCCCTCAGGGGCGGAGCTAAGGGGGCTCAAAGTTAGGTACCTCTGACATAAACAATTTTTAATCGCTTGCCAAATTTTTGTTTCTCCGCCGATTTCAAATGCTTACGCGTCCTATTTATCTCTTATAGTTTTCGAGTTATTTGCGTTTGAATTTTTAAGCACCATAATTTTGTATGTTCTTGGTCTAGTTTTTTTCAATATATCCTAGTATTTCCGACCGAGTTTATTAGTTTTTTTCCTATCTAGTTAAAGAACAAAATTATCTATTGAATAAAAAAATATTTAAGTCGATATCTTTACCGAGTCCAAAAATAAACGATTTTGAATTTGAATATTCCAAAAAAGACGACTTTTTGTGTTTTTTTTAGCCGAAAAAGTATCTACACTCTTTTTTATCTAAAATAAAATTTTCTTTAGCAACATATAATAATTTTACACTTTCCTGAAAGGCAACTTCACAGAGATGACTTTAAGATAAAAAACGAGCCTAATAACTCAACTGGACATGGTACACACCCTCCCAAATTCGACCCATTTTATATGAAAGTTTTGATTTTAGACCATTTTTTCTCAAATCCCAAAGCACGAATCGACAAGCGGAATATATTTTAAGAATCCTCGATATGTTGTTAAAAGTTTTAAACCAAAATCTACGGGACTTCGGAAAAATGTGGATTCTATAGCCAAAAATGTAAAATAACCCATTTTTGGGAATTTTCATTAGTTTTTTGGGAATTCAGGAAAACCCTACCCCTGATTGAAATTTGGTTAACGCGCTTTTATCTATATTAATAACGTCCATATTTCCTGAACATTTCATTAAGATATCTTTATAAACAAATATGTTATTACAATTAAAAAATTTGTATTTTCTCCAAAAATCCCAAATTGGGCCTTTTGTTTGGTTTATTTCTAAATAGCGAAAGAAATTTTAAAAATATGTATTCTAAATTAAGCATATCTTTTAGCATGTATAATTTCCGATCTTTTGCAAAAAGTTTCAAGTCAATCTCATGCCTCATTTCAGAAATATGCGCCTTTAAACTTTTATTTTTCCAATTTATTGTATATATGACTATATTTTTACAACCTTGCAACTTTTGCCTTTAGCTTTGCGTGAATAATTACTTAGAAAATTATGAATATTTTTGTGTACTTTTAATAATATCTATACAAAAAATATTTTTATAAAAATAATAATAAATTTTTAATAGCGTTGCCACATTTCCCAAATTTAAGTAAATCTTTATCCTTTTCTAAGCATTCATATATTTCTGTTAATGAATTTAAAATAACAAAACAAACAAAAAATTTCTATTTTAACTTAATCAATATTATTATTTTTGGTATTTATCATCTTCCTTAATAAATATTCTATTTCTAATACGATTTTTTATTACTTATTTACAATAAATTTATGTAGACAATTTTTCTAATATTTTAAACTTTATACTACTTATTTTCTATAAAATAATCTATTGTATCTGTATACATATCTAAAAGATAATAAAGATCCGTCAAGTCTTCAGTATTTTGAGTTGCTAAAGGCTCATAATAAATCAAACGTTTTCTCATTGATGATAGTACAGGGTCTGAAGATAACAATAGGTTATTAAAAATATCCTTCTTTTTGTGACGTTCTGGAGCATTTCCTGGAGCTGAATAATTGAACGTGCTTAAAATCTCTGTTTCTTGCTTCTTGAACCTCTTCTGTAAGCTCTCCAAGTGGAAGAATATTTCCCTCAATTATAATTTCGCCATGGCACAATACTTTATATACTATTGGTGTCATTTCTTTCCATGGATATAGAGAAACATGTAGTTTAGATATTTCTGCTGCATATTCTCCAAATCGAGCAGAGTTAATCTTGTGCTTACTATTAATTGCCATTAATAGTATGTTAGTCCTTTCAAGTAACTCTACTAATATCAGTTATTTTTGATGTAGCTTCGAAATTTCCGAAAAACCTTCTTGCTGTATTTCCGTCATTTGTACTACCACCAGTCGGCAGAGGTTTGTCGATGTTCAATCCCGTCTGTTCTCTGAATTCATCCTGGATTCTACTTTTCTCAGATATTCTAAGTGTTTTTAAATCCTCGTTGTTTCTGGTAGGTTTTGTTAAATTTTCTGGCACATTTCTATACTTTAAATCATATGCTATGTGCAGAAAATGCTACATGAACCGTATTCTGGCTTGAAGTTTAGATATTCCGAAAGACAGAAATTCTTCATTAATATTCCTTACTTTCCCAATATCCGAAAATTATGATTTCGTCTTATCATCTTTAATATATTCCACTAAATCCTTTGTTGTTGTCTTCGACTCCCTTGTGTATTCGAACCAAATAGGTCTGCAAAAATGTTTTGATCCTGGAGTGGTGTTAAGCCATATATCTTCAAATGAGTTTTTACTTTTGAATGAAGATTGCTTTAAGGAATAAGATCGCATTCTTAAAGATGCTATAAATACGCTTTTATAATCCGCCATTTTCTTATTTCCACTAGCATGCTTGTATTCAGGAAGGGCTGATAGTCTGTCACATCCCTACTTACAAATTAATACAACGTCGCTGTTATTTACTTTTTCCAACTGATCTGCAGAAAAATCTGCAACTATCCTGGTAGCTGTATTCTCAAGCAAAGAAGATAGCTCTACACATGTTTCCTTTTCGGTAACCGAAATAGATGTTGAAATAGTTTGCTTTTTTTCTTGAATATCCTTGTATGATGGTAGAATTGTGTGTCCCTTTTCAAGCAGAGCTTTTCTTAAAATTTGATATTTGTTTCGGCTGAGGTCCAGTTCAAGCATTAAAGCAATTGCTTCTTCCTCTTTAAAATTGGATTGTGATGTTGTAGTAGGTACACTTTTGGCAATCCGTTTAAGACGTTTTGGTGATGCAGTTGGCAGTATTTCAGTAATATTAATTGCACTCTTAGGTTGCTTCTCTTCTTTTAACATTTCTTTGAATGTATCAGAAATTTCTTCATTCGAAATTATAGAAAGCTTGTGGGCCAGTCTCTTCTTCTTAGATCTTGTACTTAAATCATCATATGTCTTGCAGGGTGCTCCAGTTGATATTTTGCACGGCGATATTTCTATATCAGTATCCATCCAATCGGAATGTTTAATTTATAATCTGTTAGTACGCTGATTCAAGGACTTTAATTTTACGTCATACAACTTTAAAAAGCTCTCTATCTGAGATTTACCAATGACGTCGACTTTTGCATGATATGTAGTTTTTATGAATTCTACTATAGCTTCAAAACGATTAAGATCATTTTTAGATAAACTCCACAGAACACAACACAATTGTTCATGTTTCAATGTAATCACCATGGTAATCAACTTCGTTATGATGTTGATAAGGATTAGCTGCGCATATATATATCTATTGATATATCGCACAGGTATATATATTTGCAGGTATTCTGCGAATTTTCATTAGGTAAAATAGCGAATTCATTAATATTATATGTTGCTGTTAGGTATCACAAAAAAGGATATTACCTGTGCATTATCACTAGCTCATAAAAATATAGATTTTGAATCATCAGTAATAGATAAATGTTGCAGCAAGATATCACCGGAAAGGATACCTGTACATTGTACATAAATATATAAATTTTTAACCATCACCAATAGATGAATACATTTGTTAAATTTAGGTAAACACCATAAATGTAAACTAATAAAATTAAGTTAAAATATAATTTTTTTGTTTGTTTTGTTGTTTTAAATTCATTAATAGAAATATATGAATGCTTAGAAAAGGATAAAGATTTACTTAAATTTAGAAAATGTGGCAACCCTATTAAAAATAAAAAATATTTATTAATTATTTTTATAAAAATATTTTGTGTATAGATATTATTAAAAGTATACAGAAATATTCATAATTCTCTAAGTAATTATTCACGCAAAACTAAAGGCAAAAGTTGCAAGTTTGTAAAAATATAGTCATATATACAATAAATTGGAAATATAAAAGTTTAAACGCCCATATTTATGAAATGAGGGATGATATTGACTTGAATCTTTTTGCCAAAGATCGGCAATTATATATGCTAAAATATTATTAAAAATATTTTGTGTGTAGATATTATTCATAATTGTCTAGTAATTATTCACGCAAAGCTAAATGCAAAAGTTGCAAGTTTGTAAAAATATAGTCATATATACAATAAATTGGAAATATAAAAGTTTAAAGACGTATATTTCTGAAATGAGGCATAATATTGACTTGAATCTTTTTGCAAAAGATCGGAAATTATATACACTAAAGGATAAGCTTAATTTGGAATACATATTTTTAAAATTTCTTTCGCTATTTAGAAATAAACCAAACAAAAGGTTCAATTTGGGGTTTTTGGAGAAAATACAAATTTTGAATTGTAATAACATATTTGTTTATAAAGCTATATTAATGAAATTTGCAGGAAATATGGATTTTATTAGTATAAATAAAAGCGTGTTAACCAAATTGCAATCAGGGTTAGGGTTTTCCTGAAATCCCAAAAAAATAATGAAAATGCATAAAAATGGTATTTTTTACATTTTTGGCTATAGAATGCACATTTTTCCGAAGTCCCGTAGATTTTGACTTCAAACTTTTAGCAACGTATTGGGGATTCTTAAAATATATTCCGCTTGTCGATTCGTGCTTTGGGATTTGAGAAAATATGGTCTAAAATCAAAACTTTCATATAAAATGGGTCGAATTCGGGAGGGTGTGTACCATGACCAATTGAGTTATAGGGCTTGTTTTTATCCTAAAGTCATCTCTGTGAAGTTACCTTCCAGAAAAGTGTAAAACTCTTATATGTTGCTAAAGAAAATTTTATTTTAAATAAAAAAGAGTGTAGATGCTTTTTCGGCTAAAAAAAACACAAAAAATCGTCTTTTTTGCAATTTTCAAATTCAAAAGCGTTTATTTTAGGACTCGGTAAAGGTATCGACTTCAATTTTTTTTATTCAATAGATAATTTTGTTCTTTAACTAGTTAAGAATAAAACTAATAAAATCGGTTAGAAATACTAGGACATATTATAACGTGGTTTTGTCGTCGGCTGAGGTAACTTAGTGGCCTCCAGGGTCTACTTACGGATCCACAAACCTTAAGTAATAACACGTTTGTTTTACCCTTTCTGGGTGGTTAAAATAATAATAGTTTCTTTATTGAATTCGTCAAGAATATTTCAAGTACAAAATATAAAAATATTACGAGAGAATAATTTCTATAACTCCAATTCGGATACCACCGGCTTAATAAATGTTTCTGCATTTCCTTCTTCAACAAGGCTTATTTCGGCGTATGTTAATATCGGTACGGTTGATCGGCTTAGATTATGTTTGCTCGGCTCAGGTATTCGACTTTGAACTTTCGGCTTCGACACTCTTAACTTCGACTTTGAACTCTCGGCTTCGACACATTCAGCTGTCAAACTGGTTTGGGTTAACGGCGGAATCGGTTTCTGGTACAGGTGGCAGCTTCGGGAATCGAAAATTCTGGATTCAGCAGTAGAATTAAGATCGGCGTCGTATGTTCGGCTTCGACACTCTCAGCTGTCAATCGGGTTGGGGTATTCGGCTGGATCGGTTTCTGGTACAGGTGGCACCTTCGGGAATCGAAGATCGTATCTCTTTCTACAATACGTACAGTGGTTTCTTAAAGCTAATATCTAGCTACTTCTCAACTACTATTACCATGCAATTCTATAGGTTAATATTCTACTAAGAGAATGAGCAACCGAAGTCACTCGCGAGAACGAACAACCGAAGTCACTCGTGAGAACGAACAACCGAAGTCACTCGTGAGAACGAACAACCGAAGTCACTCGTGAGAACGAACAACCGAAGTCACTCGTGAGAACGAACAACCGAAGTCACTCGTGAGAACGAACAACCGAAGTCACTCGTGAGAACGAACAACCGAAGTCACTCGTGAGAACGAACAACCGAAGTCACTCGTGAGAACGTACAACCGAAGTCACTCGTGAGAACGAACAACCGAAGTCACTCGTGAGAACGAATAACCGAAGTCACTCGTGAGAACGAACAACCGAAGTCACTCGTGAGAACGAACAACCGAAGTCACTCGTGAGAACGAACAACCGAAGTCACTCGTGAGAACGAAGCGACCGATGTCACTCGTGTAAAATTTATTTAAGGGACCCAACCGAAGTTGAGCGTGCAAAATACGACTAAATTTTACTTTCGCAAAATCTAGTCGGCTCTCCGATTATATAAAATAATCTTTGAGACTTATATGGCGGATTCTTGTCTTGTTTGAATCGCCCCGACTGTAATCAAACTTTGTTTACTTATACCTAGTCATGTATCAACTAAATGAGAATTATATTGCTTGTTGACCATTAAGCAATATCAACTGCACAACTAAAGCAGTTGATACACATTTGTGTGGGTGTGTATGTAGTATTTACAGTAGGGGCGCTCAATGTAATTACCTATTACTAATAATTAGTAATTACTTATTACTAATAAAATATTCAATATATTAGTATGAAAAGAAAAATAATTAAAAATACATAAATAAAATAGTAAAGAAAATAACTTAATATATTAAAATATTCAATATATTAGTATGAAAAGAAAACTAATTAAAAATACATAAATAAAATAGTAAAGAAAATAACTTATTATATTAAGGAATATGTACGTGAAAATAGTAGTACTGAGTGTACTATTTCCACGTTACATCCCCCTCCTGCTTCGGAGAGCGATGCTCTAATCGGTGAACCCATCGTATTTCTATGTATGGGCAAGTTTTTGGTCCGAGGACCCGCACTACCTTTGCTGGTAATATTTACTTCCCCGGAGGAAAGCTCAGCCCTCAAAGTACTATTCTACTTATATAACTTATATATGCTGCCCTACAGCTTAATTTTATTTTTCATATAACTTATATGCTATTCTACAGCTTAAACTAATAATAAATAATGCATTTTTTTTATATCGCTGGCATTGGAGTCGAGCGTGTTGTTCGTCGAGAATCCGTACTTTTACTGGGGGAAACGCTTCCCGATGTATCAGGTACTGCATGTGTCGGGGCTTGTTAAGCGGTCGGTATATCACCACGCCCCTGAAAATTTCCTCCTCACTATACCTCGAGTATGGGGAATTTTTCCCTGCAGCTTTCTTCCTCTGATTCTTCTGTGATCGTACACTTATTGCTGCCCTTGATGTCGAGGGTCCGCTGCCCGCAGAGTTTGACTCGGTTAGTTCCATCTTAGCGGGTGGCGCAGCCGGTGGCTTAGGTGAAATGGCAAATTGTGGTGATGGTGGATACTCGTCGGTTGTGGAACGTCGTGGTTCGGTAGTGACCACGGGAATTGGTCTTCTACCCTGGTTTAGTGGTAGCGACACGACCGAACCGAACGAAGAGGTAGCTGGTGGTTTCGGATGCTCCAGGTGCTTAGGCTCATGAACGATCTTTACCCAACGAGAAACGGTGGATATGTAGGTGAGAGGCGGAGGCTGAGGGAAAAATTCTCCATACTCGAGGTATAGTGGTTTTGTCGTCGGCTGAGGTAACGGGTTCGAAGGTGGTCTAATCTGTATATCAGCGACTATCCTGGGTCTGGCTTCAGGAGGGGGGACGTATGCAGCAGGTCTTTCTGCTTTTGCTGCTGACGCAGACATAATTTTTCGTGGATTTGTGCGTTTACTGTCCATGTTGCTGTTGAAGTCAGGTTTTGAACTGCTACTGCAATGATGAACCAACTTCCTTTTATATATTTTTTTTTGTACGAAATGAGACTTATTACTATTATTATTATTATTATCAGTACGTGACGTAGAAGCAAGGCAACGGACGACTTTAAATGGACCCTTAAATTTTTCGGCTAGTTTTTGGGCGAATTTATCGGCTGCTGAAGATAACTGCCGTTCCTTTTTCCATACTTGTTCGCCTGGAGTAGGTTTCCATTGTCGTCTTCTTAAATTATAATACTTCGCTTGTCGTACAGCCCCATTCTTCCTGTGTCGTTCTATCGCCTTCCAGAACTCCTCTACGTCCCTCTTAGGCATGCTCTCGGAGGGGCTTTAGTTGATTCGGGCAAATCGGATTTTTCCCATAGACGATTTCGGCTGGAGTGAGTCTGGATGTCTCGTTGGTGGCGGTATTGGTTGCGAACGAGATTTCTGGTAGTCGCCTGTCCCAGTGGTGATGTTGCGAACCGGTTAGTTGCGCAATCATCGTTTTTACCGTTCGGTTCATCCTTTCCGTCGGGTTCTCGTGGGGAGCATATGGGGCAGTCGTGCAATGTTGAATTCCGGAACGGGTTAGCACGTCTTGCACGATCTTACTCATGAATTGGACACCATTATCGAACAGGAAAACTTGGGGACAGCCGAAACGAAATATAATTCGCTCGCGAAGGGCTCTGACGACATCTTTTGCGAGTGCTTGTCGTCTGGGAATTAGCTCAACCCATTTGCTAAAAACATCTATTATTACGAGAAGAGCGGTATGACCGTTGGTGGAGCGTGGTAGGGGCCCTATAAAGTCGGCAGCAATTACCTCCCAAGGTCTGCTTCATTGCATGGTATTCATGAAGCCCGCAGCCTTCCTCTGCTCGTGTTTGTAACGGGCGCACGTATCACAGGATCCTACGTACTGTGCGACATCCCGATATAACCCCGGCCAGTAATAATTCTCTTGAACTCTTTTTGTCGTCTTGTATATACCAAAATGGCCGGCTTCGGGCGAGTCGTGATTTTCTCTTAGAACACGGTGGCGATCTCTATTTGCTACGCATACTTTCCACTCGGGTCTTGAATCAAAAACCGACTTCCGTGGTATGTGTTTAAACAATCGGTCTTCAATAATTTGAGAATCTGGGTATTTTTTTGTATTCTCTCATACCAGCATCGTCATGCGGTCGTACCAATCGGCCTCAGAAACAGTCATGGCAATATCAGTGTCAGTATGGGGGATAGGTGCTCGGGATAATGCGTCAGCCACGATATTGAGACTCCCTTTTCTGTATTCAATACTGAAGTCATATTGTTGCAGCTCTAGAGCCCACCTGCCTAGCCGACCCGAGGGATTTTGTAGGGAATGCAACCATTTTAAAGAGTGGTGATCAGTTATGACGGTGAAATAGTATCCCTCCAAGTATGGTCGCATCTTCCGTATCCCATACAGGATTGCAAGGCATTCTTGTTCGGTGGTGGAATACTTCTTTTCGAGATCGGTGAGGGTTCTGCTTGCATAAGCGATGACAGATTCTGTATCCGAATGACGTTGAAAGAGAACGATCCCAAGACCCTCGAGACTAGCATCTGTTTGAAGGAAGAACGGATGTTCAAACTTCGGGCAACCGAGCACTGGCGCCTGGGTGAGTGTTTGCTTCAGGTTTTGGAAGGCTTCGTCCTGTTCTCTTCCCCAATTCCACCTTTCGTGTTTCTTCAGTAATTGATTCAAGGGGCTGACTAACCGGGAGAAATTAGGTACGAATCGACGGTACCACGAAGCCACTCCTAAGACTTGTCGGAGTTCCTTTAAATTGGTCGGTGCCGGTAGTTCTTGAATGGCCCTCACTTTTTCGGGGTCGGTGCAAATACCCTCCGAAGTCACGACATGTCCTAGGTAACGTATACTGGTCCGGACAAAATCACATTTGTCAAAGCTGACGAGCATCTGGGCATTCTGCAATCGGGTGAAGACTGTTTCCAACGTATCTAAATGCTCTTGGAAGGTCCGACCTAGCACGATTATATCATCGAGGTAGACGAATACGAGCGGGTACAAATCGGGCCCGATGATGGTATCTAAGGTGCGCTGGAAGGTTGCAGATGCCGAATGCAATCCGAAAGGCATGACCTTCCATTGGAATAACCCTCGGCCTGGTACAGTAATTGCCGTATAGGGTCTGGATGCCAACGTAAGGGGTATCTGCCAATAGCCGTTCTTCAAATTTAACGTGGATATAAATCTGGCCTCTCGCAGCTGATCTAATATCGCATTTATTTGAGGTAGTGGATATGCATCGGGTTCCGTCGCAGCATTTAGTAAGCGATAGTCTACACACATTCGCCATCCCCCTTGCTTCTTTCGAGCGAGGACTATCGGTGAACTATAGGGGCTCCGTGACGGCTCAATCCGGTCTTCGGCCAGGAGTTTATCTATTTCTTCGTTAATAACCTCCATCATGGCTTGGTTCCTCGGCATATATCTCTGTTTAATATGATTCGGATGCTTTAAACGAATTTCGTGGTTGGCGGCAGTGCATAGTCCTTTCACCTGACTGAACTTAGATTTATGATGATCCAGCATTGCCAAAAGTTTATCGTTCTCCTCTTCCGACAAAAAGTCTCTACTGGTGAGTGCGTAGAGGTGTTCGGATTCCTACGTCGGACAGGATCGGGTAAGGACTTCCCCGTTCAGTCGTATTTCTAAGTTCAGAGCACTTAAGAAATCGATGCCGAGTATCATCGGCTCAGCTAGGGTGGTTATGACCGAAGTTCTCAGTCGTACTCTGTTTGCCTTGTAGATTACTTTAATTGGAAAAATATCTAGGTAGGTTGCCAGGAATTGATCGGCCATTTGTACCATACCTTCCGGGCAGACTGGTTTAATACTCTTGCTTAATAGATGTTGCTTCAGGGGCTCCCCGATGTACGTTCGCGAGGCTCCGGTGTCGATGAGAGCTCTTGTTACCTTCCCACATACTTCCACGAAGATATAGTATCGTCCATCAGTCGTCGGGATATTTCGCTCCAAGGCAGCGGGGAGATGATTTCGGCAGTCACATATGCAAGACAACATACCATCTCGGCCGCAATATGAACAGAAGAGACGGAATGTAAATGAGCACTGAGTATGTTTATGACCAGTCCTTTTGCATCTCCAGCATCGTGTCGCACGATCATATTCCGAGTCCGTCATCATATGGGAGGTTTGTGGCCGTTCTTCCCGCTTCAATGCCTCAAACTCGTCTGTGAGGGTTATCAACTCATCAAGGTTGGTAAAGTCGTTCCGCCGAACGTAGTGCCTATACTCGGTTCTTAACCCGTCGTTAATTCTGTCCAAATGGTTCTGCCTCCGTAACTGGGGGTGTTGCCGCGAAAGAGTCAGCATCGTAAGAATGTAGTCTTTAGCCCGCTCTCTGCCATTTTGTTTTCGGTTATAGAAGTTCTGTTCAAGTTGGGATAGATATCGCGTAGGTAGGAAGAATTTTTGTATCTCTTCTTTAAACCCGAGCCAAGTGGTAATCGTGTCGCGTTTCACGCGATACCATTTTAGGGCATTACCCTGCAGTACGCTCAGCATTGCGGGAAGTAGTCGGTTGACAGCTATGTGATAGCTTTCGGCTGGCTCTTCAAAATGTTCTAGGAATTCCATGAGATCGGTATGTTAATATGTTAAATTCCATCTTTGGATGGCCAACATGACTTCAGTATCCGAGAGGGTGTGTTCCGATGGTTTTGGTGGCACAGCTAAAGATATTTCCTCGTTTACGACATACTTTTCAGCCGACTGTATTTCCCTTTCTAGCTTTCGTAGTAAATTCTCGGTTGAGGCTCTTAGTCGCTTTGAACGAAGGTTTTCTGCCAACTGTTTTCGCAGATGTTCCACAGTATAGCCTGTCGTAGATATGCCGGCATTCTGACATTGCTCAATTAACTGATCTTTTCGTAATAAGTAGATCCAGCCGATTGAATCCTTTTGTAAGGTTTGGCTCGTGGATGGGTTATCTTGTTTGTTACTCTCGTAATGTTGGTCCGATTCTTCCTCGTTGGCGGCGGCTTCATTTTTCCCGCAATGCGATTTAAAATCGGGTCCCTGCTCGGGCGCCATTTATAACGTGGTTTTGTCGTCGGCTGAGGTAACTTAGTGGCCTCCAGGGTCTACTTACGGGTCCACAAACCTTAAGTAATAAGACGTTTGTTTTACCCTTTCTGGAGGGTTAAAATAATAATAGTTTCTTTATTGAATACGTCAAGAATATTTCAATTACAAAATATAAAGATATTACGAGAGAATAATTTCTATAACTCCAATTCGGATACCACCGGCTTAATAAATGTTTCTGCATTTCCTTCTTCAACAAGGCTTATTTCGGCTCTTCGGCGTATGTTAATATCGGTACGGTTGATCGGCTTGGATTATGTTTGTTTCGGTCATTCAGCTTATAGAAGCTCGGCTCGTTTAATTGGCTTTTAATAGGCTCGGCTCAGGTATTCGACTTTGAACTTTCGGCTTCGACACATTCAGCTGTCAAACTGGTTCGGGTTAACGGCGAGATATGTTTCTGGTACAGGTGGCAGCTTCGGGGATCGAAGATTCTGGATTCAGCAGTAGAATTAAGATCGGCGTCGTATGTTCGGCTTATATTAGGATCAGTTCGGTTATTCGGTTTATATTAGGATCGATTCGGTTCTTCGGCTTATATTAGGATCGGTTCGTTAGTAGAATTGGATTTGACCTTTTGGCTTCGACACTCTCGGCTGTCAAACTAATTCGGATTTACGGTAGGATCGGTTTCTGGTTCAGGTGGCAGCGTCGGGTCAGAAGATTCTTGGCTCGGTAGTAGAATTAAGATCAACATCGTATGTTCGGCTTCGACACTCTTAGCTTCGACTTTGAACTTTCGGCTTCGACACACTCAGCTGTCAAACTGGTTCGGGTTTACGGCGGGATCGGTTTCTGGTGCAGGTGGCAGCTTCGGGGATCGAAGATTCTGGGTTCAGTAGTAGAATTAAGGTCGGCGTCGTACGTTCGGCTTAGACACTCTCAGCTGTCAATCGGGTTCGGATATTCGGCTGGATCGGTTTCTGGTACAGGTGGCAGCTTCGAGAATCGAAGATCGTATCTCTTTCTACAATACGTACAATGGTTTCTTAAAGCTAATATCTAGCTACTTCTCAACTACTATTACCATGCAATTCTACGGGTTAATATTCTACTAAGAGAATGAGCAACCGAAGTCACTCGCGAGAACGAACAACCGGAGTCACTCGTGAGAACGAACAACCGAAGTCACACGTGAGAACGAACAACCGAAGTCAATCGTGAGAACGAACAACCGAAGTCACTCGTGAGAACGAACAACCGAAGTCACTCGTAAGAACGAACAACCGAAGTCACTCGTGAGAACGAACAACCGAAGTCACTCGTGAGAACGAACAACCGAAGTCATTCGTGAGAACGAACAACCGAAGTCACTCGTGAGAACGAACAACCGAAGTCACTCGTGAGAACGAACAACCGAAGTCACTCGTGAGAACGAACAACCGAAGTCACTCGTGAGAACGAACAACCGAAGTCACTCGTGAGAACGAACAACCGAAGTCACTCGTGAGAACGATTATATAAAATAATCTTTGAGACTTATATGGCGGATTCTTGTCTTGTTTGAATCGCCCCGACTGTAATCAAACTTTGTTTACTTATACCTAGTCATGTATCAACTAAATGAGAATTATATTGCTTGTTGACCATTAAGCAATATCAACTGCACAACTAAAGCAGTTGATACACATTTGTGTGGGTGTGTATGTAGTATTTACAGTAGGGGCGCTCAATGTAATTACCTATTACTAATAATTAGTAATTACCTATTACTAATAAAATATTCGATATATTAGTATGAAAATAAAAATAATTAAAAATACATAAATAAAATAGTAAAGAAAATAACTTAATATTTTAAAATATTCAATATATTAGTATGAAAAGAAAAATAATTAAAAATACATAAATAAAATAGTAAAGAAAATAACTTAATATATTAAGGAATATGTACGTGAAAATAGTAGTACTGAGTGTACTATTTCCACGTTACAATATATGAAAAAAACTGGACCAAGAACATGCAAAACTATGGTGCTTAAAAATTCAAACGCAAATAACTCGAAAACTATAAGGGATAAATAGGACATGTAAGCATGACTTATCGGGGCCTACAAGAATATATAAAAATATTTGAAATCGGACGAGAAACAAAAATTTGGCAAGCGATTAAAAATTTTTTATGTCAGAGGTACCTAATTTTGAGCCCCCTTAGCTCCGCCTCTGAGGGGTTTGTTGTGCCTCCCCTGCAAGCTTAACTTGTACACTCCTCTGCCATGCCTATACCAAATTTCATGAAAATCCAACCAGCCGATCAGAAGTTACAGATTTATTTCCAAAAAATTTCGATTCTGCCCCACTGTGCAATACTAAACAAAAATAACATTACAGCATAACACGACTCACACGTGATCTGTCAAAAAAGGCTATTGAAAAAAGTATCTCTACTTGAATCACCCTCTATAAACTAAATTTTTAGTAAAAATTATTAATTTTTATCAAAAAATCAGTTTTTCTCTAAAACGAATTTTCAATGACACTTATCTTATACCTGACAGTAGACAAATTCTCTAGATATCAGTTTAGGTTGTTATAATATTATTAATAAAGTTTATACAAAAATAAAAATATATTTAGAGTATATTTAAGCCGTTGGTAAATGGTTTATTTTTTTATTCCTGATGACTATTTAAAAAATAAATAATACTACTTTCTGAAAGTTAAAGTACAAAATAGTAACTAAATTATAAACAAAAAAACAAACAAAATTATGAAATTTAGTGAATTAATTGTTTGATTAATAAGCTTCTACTTTCAGTAGATCAAAAGAAATAAAAGGTAACTTAACCAGAAAATTATGGCAAGAAAAAACGGGTCTGTTGGAAAATAGTGTAATCGGTACTACTTTGCATTTGCTACAGATACACAAAACAAATAGAAAGAAAACAAGAAAATTAAACTAACTTCCGTTCTGAGTTTAACATCTCTATCTATCACAGCATTTCCTGAATATTAGCAGATAGCATAGAGTTGCAGAGTAGGTACAAGCATAATAATGTTGGTTAACAACCTAATTCGAAGAATGTTATATTCCTAACATTACTAATGCATGTTAAATTTCTATGTAAAAAGGTAAAGATTAAAGAGGGAAAAAATAAAAGAGGAAAATAGAAAAAAGTTAGAGGCACACTATTAATGAACATTAGATGTTAGTAATATTATTGTTCTTTATTTTTTTTTTCATAACAGTGGTGGGGTGACAAAAATAAATTATCTGTAGCACGTAACTTCTAAAAATATGGGGACATTGAAGATTTTTGAAATTAAGTAATGGCTTCAGCATGCATATTTTTCCAGCTTCTTGCTCGTCGGCCAGTGGGGGAATTCATTGCCATTATTAATCTTAAGAGCAACCGAAAACTACAGAATTTATTTAATATCTGCATGCTGTATTTAGAAGAAAAGACAGGAATTAACCAAGTATTGAATAATACGATTCATAAGCATATATAAAACTAGCTTATGTTTATATATTGGAAACAATAATGTTGGAAATAATATTGATAATTATAAAATACTAACATACTGAATTTATAAACCACAACAAATGTTAAATTTAGGAACTAGTATTATGAATTGTTATTAAAATAGTTTTAAGTTAACTTAACAAAAAAATAATAAAAATAAATAAATTAAATATACAAAAAAAAATAAATAAATAAAGCCGAATAATAAAATAATGAATAAATTAAATTATTTAAGGATAATTTGCAAGCGAAAAAAAAAACTTAAAATTGAAAAATAAATGATTAAGCTGGGACTTGAATCGGGAACCTGATTTTGCTTTTAGTATAAATATACATATGTGTTTCATTATTACTATTATTTTTTATTTTATTTTATTATTATTTTTTTTAATAACTTTTTTCCATATTATTATTTGTGATTTTATGCGACCAAAATTTTAATGTTAAAGTTTTATTTATTTTTAAAGAAATAGTTTAGTTCCTTTTAATTAACTAAAATTTATAAAAAAATTAGTGTTACCTTACTCTAAAAAAATAAAAACAACAAAACGTAAATAAATTTCACCACAATTTGGTGAATAACCGATCAGCTGATAAGTTTTCTGAAGTTCATTGAACTGTAGAAATAATAAAATTTCTCAATATCGTTATAAATTTTAAATAATTAAATGGAAATTTTTAAATACTTTAAACATTTACAAGCAGTAACCCGTCATTATTTGGTATCATTTTTCACGATTTTTTTCCAATTAGAATTTTTAATTATTAATACTAAAATTCATGCACAGACACATAAATTTATATGTCATTCTATTTGTTAACATTATATGTACCGTGTTAACAGTTTCATTTATTTATGTACATGTTTAACATCAATGTTAACCAGTTAACAATAAAATGTTACGCACAGAATTGATTGAATGTTATACACTAACAAAAATTAAACAAAAATGGCAAATATAAATTTACGCTTAATATATTTTCTTGTTTTTAATAAAAGAAAGCGGAAATTAAAACTTACTTTGGTATTGGTGACCCCTCCATGAAAGTACTTTCACTGGAGCTGGTTATCAAGAAAAATATATAGGGTGGACGAAATTTGAAATTATTATGTTATGGATTTTAACATTGATTTCTAAAAATAATTAATGTTGCTGTCTTTATCTTGTTTAAATTTTTATCACTCTCAATGTATGTTAACATTTCAATAAAAGATTTAAGGCTTAACATACAAACATACATATGTATATTTTACCATTTCTTTTAAGGAAAATTTCTTATCACCTTTTATTTTTTTGTTTTTGATATTTTTTTTTTTATTTTTGTTTGGTCACAATTTAAACAAATAATAATTTTTTTCGGTATAATCAATATTTAACAAATTTAATCATTTAAGAGAAAAAACCGGTCTGAATAAAGACTCGAATTGAAAAATGTTGCAATTTCGGAATGGAAAATTAAGCTGGATATTGGTTTCTTCCGAATAAAACTATTGTCTGGAAATTTTCTTTCATCGGAGTAAGCTGTATTTAATATGTTATTTTGTGTGTTTATCTTATTATTATTATTATTATTATTATTATTATTATTTTTTAACTTGCTAAGTACATAAATGACTTTAAAATAAAATTATATTACTTTTTTATAGATTTTAAATTATTCTGTGATATATTGTGATGGTAGTTTTTTTAAGTTTTTTTCTGTGATTTCAAGAATTGTAAATAGGTTTCCGGTTGTTGTGATTATAGTTTTAAGTTTTTATGTAAAATTTAGGAAATTCTTTTGTAATTTAAATTTGAGATTTTCGTATGCGTTTTAGCAAATTATCACTGTGATACTAATTCTTACGATTTTATTTCTTTTCTATTTCTTTTATTCCATTAAAAGGATTGTTAGATTTAGCTTTTATAGATTTTTTTTCTCTTTTATCACTTTTTGTATCGTAATATTTGGTTTTCACCTGAATATTAATTGGGTGCTTTTAACTTTGTTATCGCCTATGGTTGTCTATTGTTGATTTGTGGATAAAGATATACAGTACTTGGGCGGGTTTTGCATATAGGTTTCCCAATCCCACAAGAAAAACTTTATGTTAAATTTGATATTGGCAATGGATGAAAAGATGACAGAATTTAGTGGCTCAGTCCCAAAATGATGGAAGTAATATTCTTGGAGATGATGATTTCGCAACATAACCTCAAATCGCAATGGTCATATCTCCACCATTTTCTGTCTAAAGAGAAACATTGTTTTTTTACAATTCCATAAAAGAATAAAAAAAAAATAATTATACTTACTTATACAAATTCTGCTCTACATGTACTCTATTTCCAAAGACTACATTTATAAAAATTCCAAAAATGATTTTTAATTATTATCCGTGACACCAAGGAAAAGTTCTCTAATTTGAATAATGAAGAAAATGGACGATTCTAACCCGAAATTTTCCTTTTATACTTTCCAAAAGTGCTAAAAAAACACATATTCTTACTAATACATTCACATCTCAACCAAATATATATTCAGAAAACTAACTCCAACCAACTTCACACCAAATACTCGTACTGCATGACCACTTTTGTATATGCTTGAATATATGCCCAGTGGGATAAATTGAACTAAATAGTATTTATTATTATAATAAACAGGTAATAATAAAAAAATATCTTCCTTCAATTTAAAAAGAAGAGGAGAAAAATAATTTAAAAATTACTTTATGTCAATAAATATCGAAAAATCTAATATTAGTTTGTTATGACATTCAGACACATAATATTATTAAACATTTTCCTTAGAACTTTTCTTCCATGAAATTTCCTCAAAAATACTAAAATACATTATTTAATAAAAGCTCTTGAACTCCTATAACGAATATACAGCATGATCTAAACGAATATGAAAGCTACATGCGCCTCTACAGCTGTTAACATTAACATCGAAAGCTCTAGAACTCGAATAATATAGTTTGTCCGTTAAGATCATCATAAATTGGCCCTGAGAACACCATTGAGTTAAGTAACTGCCTTGGCTGTATATTCTTGTACATTATTAAAGTGTGCTGTATAAAGTGTGTAATTTAAGTGTGTGTGTATTAGAACCCATACTGACTATTTAAACTACTATTGTTGTGCATTTTAAATAAAATTAAGAGTCGTTAAAACTTTTAAACTACTAAACTGCTTTTATTTGCAATCAAAGTATCCGGTTTATCTAAAAGGAAATAAACCACAGTTTTTAAAAGGTAAAAACGTAATAATTGGTGTCAGAATTGGGATTGAAAAATAATAACCAGTCATGAAGTTCGAAGAGCTAAAAGTGGAGCAACTCAAGAGAGAATTGAATATGTTGGAGTTACCTACAACTGCTGGTAAAGCAGAATTACAAAAGATTCTGATATATGAATTCAAGCAGCGCTATATTGATATCGAGCTTACGAATTCAAGAAGAAAAGGAAGTTTCTACCCGTGAAACAACAAGCAGCATATATTTATCCACAATGTTTATTGCTATAAGGAAGCCAACTAGAAAGTTCTTGCTGAAGTAAATGAAACTTCTAAAGTAAATGACGGGAAACATCTTGCTGAAGTTAACGAAACTTCTAAAGTAAATAACGAGAAACTTCTTGCTGAAGTTAACGAAATTTCTAAAGTAAATAACGAGAAACTTCTTGCTGAAGTTCAAGAAACTTCTAAAGTAAATAACAAGAAAATTCTTGCTGAAGTTAAAGAAGAAAATAAAATAATGGAACTGAAATTTAAAGAAACTTCTAGAGCGAAAGACCGGAAACTTCAGCAAATTTCGGAAGTTATAAACAGCAGAGTGGATGGCATTGAGATAAAGGTGTATGACTTAGAGAACTGCCTAGATATATAAGCCAAAATCGTTGATAAAGTTGATAAAAAGCTGTCCGACTTAGAGAGCTGTCTAGAAATGCAAGCCAAAGGTGTTGATAAATAACTACATGATCTAGGAATAAAGATGAATTATCTTCAACGCCAAGATGGACAGGTGTGAATTATTCCAGAATCCTCTAGTAGAATAAAGGTCCGTAGTTTTGATGGTACCACACCATTTAATGTGTTCAAGTTCCAGTTTGATACAGTTGCCATTAGAAATATGTTGAACGACGAAGAAGAAGCTATAGAGTTGATACTGACCTTAAAATGAAATGCAGCAGTAGTTCTTGAAAGCGTGTAACAGAAATAGTTATGAAGACATAATGGAGGTGCTACAACGTAAGTACGGTGATGAACATAAAAAGGAATTATACCGAATGGAATTGCGTGGTAGAGCGCAGAAGTCCAATGAGACACTACAAGATTTTGCGTTAGAAATCGAGCGTTTGCTGCAGCTTACTTATCCAAGGGAAAACAAAACGTTTTTGGACTATATCAAGATAGAGGCATTTGATAATAGCATTCGCGATCCTGAAATAAAACACGCGGTTTGTGCCACACCTAAGCCATCATTTTCTGAAACCGTCTCATTCACACTGGCACAAGAAATGGCAAAAATAATTTCAAAGCCACAAATATGCAAGGTGCGAAATGTGGAAGTTGTTGCCGGTAATGTGAGAGCTATAGTCGACGAATTAAAAAAGGTTTTGGAGGCGTTTAATGAGATGCAACGTAAAGTCGGAGTAAAATGTTATAACTGCAGTAAATCGGGTCATATTCAGCAAAACTGCAAAGTTCCAAAAAAACGAACCAGATCTACCTCGCCTCAAAGAAACAACCAGTCAAATCATCAATCACCACAAGAATCACATTTAAAACGAGCTATCACTATGGGATAAGAGCTAGCTCCCACATCCAATCACAGGAGAAAAATAGCAATCTTACTGCTTCTGGGTACATCAACGGTCATATGCACGTTTTTACTATAGGCACCGCGGTATCAAGGAAACAATTGAACAATTATGTAGGGTAAGTCTACGCACAGCTACTGGGGAGCCGACCACGGTCTATGGTAAAGTAAATTTGAAATTAACCATTGCCAACGTTAGCGTCAATCATGTTATTGTTGCCGACATTGTGTACGAAGTTATCATTGGTGCTGATTTTATAATTAGTCACGGCATTACTTTTTATAAAAAAAAAGTTATGATTAGGTAAAATGTGGAGATACCCTTTGACGTCTGATATGAAAATAGGACTCAAGTAAGAAAGCTAGTTACCGTCGAGCATCAGAAACTACCACCACAGTCAGAAACTTTAGTATGGGCACGTATGGAGGGAGATTGTGAGGACAACAGTTTGTGGGTGATAGAACCAGTAGAAATAACAAGTGATCTTGTAACAGCAAAAGTCCTCGTTAAACCCTGCAACAACAAAATAGTCGTTAAGCCAAATTCCGAAATAAGTCAATGCACTTCAGCAGAGGTAAGACAATAGTAAGACAAACACGAAACCTGCCAAGAAATCCACCAAAGAACACGAGCTAATAGCGGAATATGTGGGAAAATGGGTAGCAGGATTAGCGTCGCCAGATATAAGTAAGGCCAAACAGATTCTGAGAAAATATACCTCCGTCTTCGCCCTAAAAAGTCAAAGCCATGGTAGAACGGCAATTGTAAAGCATCAAATAAATACTGGCTATGTAAAGCCAATAAGGCAGGCGCCCAGAAGTGTTCCTCTAGCAAAACGAAGTGAAGGAGTTTGTCAACGAAGTGGAGCGGAACGGTATAATCGAACCATCTTCAAGTCTTTGGAGCTCACCTGTTGTTTTAGTTAAGAAGAAAGAGGGCAGCACTTGATTTTGCTTCAGTTACAGAAAACTGAATGACGTCACCAAGAAATACCCGCTACCAAGAATTGATGATACCCTGGACACATTAGCTGGAACATAATGGTTCTCCACATTGGACTTGCAAATTGCACGTAGAGATAGAGAGGTAGAGATTTCACACAAAGACAAGGAAAAACCGCCTTTAGCGCGAGTGATGGGTTATGGCAGCTTAATGTGATGATATTTAGTGTACCTAGGATAGGTAAGACTTTTGATGAACATCTGGACTCAAACTCAGTGTAAAAAAGTGTGCATTGTTCCAGAAAGAAGTCAAATATTTGGGACGTCGATAATTGCTGTAAATCACTTCCGAGAAATCTCCACGAATTGCGTAGCTTTTTTGGGTTTTGTACATACTATAGGCGATATGTCCCGAATCTCGCCAACGTAGCCGCATATAAAAAATCGATTTTTGGTCAGATATAGAAGTGATCACAGACGAAGCTTACTGTCTCAATTAAACGCTTATTTACCGAAATATTGAGGTTTAAAGATTTTTATAAAATTTTCATACAAAAATTCGATTTTTGTTTAGATATACAAGTCATCACAGATGAAGCTTATTTTCTCAATTAAACGCTTATCGAGGTTTACAAATTTTTATAAAATTTTCATATAAAAAATCGATTTTTGGTCAGATGTAGAATTGATCACAGATGCAACTTATTTTCTCAACTAAACGCTTATTTGCCAAAATATCGAGGTTTAAAGATTTTTATAAAATTTTCCCATAAAAAATCGATTTTTGGTCAGATATAGAAGTGATCACAGATGAAGCTTACTTTCTCAATTAAACGCTTATTTACCGAGGTATTGAGGTTTAAAGATTTTTATAAAATTTTCATACAAAAATTTTATTTTTGGTCAGATATAGAAGTGATCACAGATGAAACTTATTTTCTCAATTAAACGCTTATTTGTCGAAATGTCGAGATTTAAAGATTTTTATAAAATTTTCACATAAAAGATCGATTTTTGGTTAGATATAAAAGTGATCAAGGTGAAGCTTACTTTCTCATTTAAACGTTTATTTACTGAAATATCGAGGTTTAAAAGTTTTTATAAAATTTTCGTACAAAAATTCTATTTTTGGTCAGATAGAGAAGTGATCACAGATGAAGCTTATTTTCTCAATTAATCGCTTACTTACCGAGCTCACCAAGAAGTCACAATCATTCCAATGGAATGAAGCACAAAAACTAGCATTCCAGAAGCTCAAGGATCTATTATGTACGGCACCAATTTTGTCATATCCTATACTTGGAGAAATATTTGTGGTAGATAGCGATTCGAGCGGATACGGAATAGGCGGTGTGCTTTCACAAGTGGTCGATGGCACTAAGAGAATCATTGGATACTTCAGCCGAACGCTTTCGAAGCCCGAAAGAAATTACTGCGTAATGCGACGAGAACTTTTGGCAGTATTAGAGTGTGTGAAGCATTACCACAAGTATCTGTATCGTCAACACTTCCAATTGAGAACCGATCATTCTACCCTCAGGTGGTTGCTGCAATTTCAACAACCTGAAGGACAACTGACTCGTTGGATAGAGCGGCATTGAGTACCGGAAGGGTTTGAAACACGGCAATGCGGATGCACTGTCATGACGGCTATGTAGCGTGGAATGTAAGCATTGTACAAAAGCCGAGGAAAAGTAATATGTCATCGATGTTCGACTAATGCATATAGAGTCTAGTGAAGATTGGTCTGTAGCGCAAAGAAGTGACATACTGGCGAAAATAATATCGGCAAAGGAAGAAGGTAGAAGGCCAGCCCGCAATGAAATATCCGCCGAAAGTACACTGATGACATCATATTGGGCCCTACGAAATAGTCTACAGTTGTTAAATGGCTTCTTATACCGAATATGGGAAAGTGCTGACGGTAAAACAGTAACAAATCTAATTGTAGTACCATCCTCTAAAATGAAAGAAGTAATGAAAGAGTTCCGTGACGGTCCCAGTGGTGGTACTCTTGGTGTAACAAAAACCTTAGAAAAGTTAAAACAACGTTTTTATTGGGTTGTCAGCAAGCAGTAGCCGATTGGGTAGCCAATTGTCCACAATGCATAGCAGCGAAGGGTCCAGTAAGAAGAAGTCGTGGGCAACTTCAGCAGTATAACTCAGGTGAGCCATTAGAGCAGATTGCAATGGATGTAACAGGCCCTTTCCCTGTCAGTGATGACAGAACCCGTTATATTCTAGAGGTCGTGAATTATTTCAGCAGATGGCCAGAGGTACATGCCATACCCGATCAGGAAGCTAAAACTGTTATAAGCATATTTGTGAACAACTGGGTGTGCCGCTATGTGTTCCACTGGAGTTGCACTCTGATCAGGGTAGAAATTTTGAATCTGCCGTATTCAAGGAAATGTGCGATTTACACAGAATAACTAAAACCAGAACAACGCCACTGCGTCCTCAATCTGATGGCATGGTCGAAATATTCAATCGCACTCTGGAGGAATATTTAAGAAAAGTGGTCAGTACACATCAGAAGGACTGGGATGAACACATACCGAAATTTCTATTGGCATACAGATCAGCTGTTCATGACTAACCTCTCGAACACCTGCAAAAATTGCCTTTGGGACAGAACTAAAGTAGCCTGGTGATTTAGATTGCGGTATTAAGCCCTCATCAACAAATAATGAAAACACTTCCCAAGAGCAAGATGACCTAAGCGAACTTAATGAATTCGTACGCAGACGAATAAAAATTACCAGCGACAAAATGAAAGGTCAGCTTGTACTTTTATATAACCCGCAACGTAAGGAAGGACTGTCTCCCAAACTACATCCCATTGGGATGGACCATACAAGGTGTTTAAGAAATTAAACGACGTGGTATACAGAATGAGATCTGAGATAAAGGTTGTACATCTAGAACGACTAGCTGCCTATGGGAGAAGTGTATCTGTGTCTATTAGGGACGAATAGGCTTAAGCGGGGGCAGTGTACATATTTGGCAGAAAGTTATTAGGTTCTCGGAAAAAAAAATCCTATTTTTTTAAGCCTACTTTTTGTAGGGAAATATATTACTTAATTTTTCACACAATCTCTTCTTTAATTTATATAGCTTTTGGCTTTTCTTTAGAAGGAATAAAAATTCTTTGTTACTTTTTTAAAAATGTAAAAGAAGTGGATAACTTCAGATGTTGATTGCGTATTGGAAATTCTAAAAATAGCAAAAGGAGCTAGACTAGGTCATTTAAAAGGTATATTTTAAATAAATGCATCCTTTGCGCTGAAAGAATTTACATAATATATTTTCATATGTTTTGTAAAAAAATCTTTTTTTATGGAAAACTAACTTATTAAGTTTTTTATCTCTCCTGTAAAATTTTAAGAAATGTTGATTGGCCCTTTTGCATTTTAGTTGATGATATATTCATTGGAAATAAATGTGTAAATCTTATTAACATAAAAATTCTGACAGCAAAGTCCTACAGGCCCATCATATATATGGATATATGGCTGTTCACATTTGACATGAACGTTTCTCTAATTTACAGCCTAACTGTAGTTAGCTAACATTTTGGGATGGCACTTTCCTTAATACCATTTTTCTGTATATGTATTCCCGGAAACGCTCAAAATATTCGTTGGTAAAAACCTCCAAATTTTTATGGAAAATCTAATTGTGAAAATAAAAGGTGTATCCGTAGCGATATATTTTATCTCATTTGATATTTCCTATTTGAAGTACTGTTCCAAGGTTCGGATTGAAGAAACATTTTTTAATCACGTTATCTATGCTTACTGGAGATTGCACAATAGGCAAATCACTTCGCTATTGTGGTATAATTCTTATATTAGATTGCGTTCGCCTAATTTTTAATTAAACTAAGTCAATTGATGTAGTTCCCAAAGAAGACTATCACTAAAACAGCCTTGATATGCAATTGTACATGTGAGTCTCCATGGTCGTAAAGTAATATATTTTTTAAAAAATTATGCAATTAGATAGAAAGTTATTTCTACAAATTGGGAGCTTTTAATGTTATTGCTCTTTAAAGTATACGTTTTGGCTTTGTTCCTAAGAAGGGATGATAAGTACTGAACTTGTACTTTTGTAGTACAATTCTATTGTCAAAAGTAGAGCAGTACTCAAGTGATTAATTTAGTACAACTATAAAATTTTGCTCTCTTGATAAAATTATTAGTTGGATTATTAAACATTTTAGACTATAAATTAAAATTTGCTTAAATGCAACCAAATTTATGCATAAAAGTTAGAATTATTTCTCAATCCTGAATGTTATGACTTTTGAAGAAAGTTTTTGATATGCGTTATTGAGTTCAACTCGAACATTTTTTTTTGGAAAATACAAAGACGTATATTTCGCTTTCCATTATTCAATATGAAAAATTTTAATTTGTATATAAGCTTTTCTTTGCCAGTTAAAAAATTTTAAGTTTTTAGATGCACTGACCTGACATTTAGCTTCGAAATAAGCCTTACTATATATATACATATATATATATATATATATATATATATATGCATTTACGTGTTTACTATAACTAAAACATTTACACATTTTGTAGCATTGAGAAGAGGGTTTTTCGTGTCAAAAATTCGCTTCCAAATTTAAACACGCCATATAAAATTCATGTCAATCTTTCTACTTTACTTGCTTCATTCACAGCTTCATTTCTGGATTTTTACTTCACAACTTTGAAACTTTTAGAACTTTCTTTTAAATCGAATTCACGCAAATATTATTATTTGCTTTGGATTAGGTATTTTTTAAGAACCCGATACATGTATTCTTTCAGTTGTTAAGTCCTAATTTAATACCTTTAACGATTTTGAAATTTGCGGTATGGTCAAACGTAAACTTTTTAAAAGTTTTCATGTTCAACTTGAACGATATCTATTAATTTGAAATTTTGTTTAAGAACTCAAGGGAAAGATATTGTGCATAGATTAAAACATATTTTAAAGCTTTCTACAGAAGAAATTATTACCATTTTACTACAATTACGGCCCAAAAAGCAAATTTTTTTTATTAAATTTAGTAGAATAATGAAAATAGTATTTATCATCCCTGATTCTATGCGATAACCACCGATCGTAAATATAAGCATGATAGATAAAAGTCGTAAAATGAACTTAAATTAGGTTTTATTTTCATATTTTTAAATATATATCGGACAAACCGGGCAAAGGCGGTTAGGAATATATTTATATATTTTCCTTGCAAGTATTTTCTTTTACCGAAATCAGTAAGAATAGTCTTCCACAGGTTGAAATTTATCGCCAAATCTATTGCCAAAATATCATTAAAATCACTTTCCGTTAGGAAAAACTGTTCTTCGTAGAAGTGTCTTCCAGACGACTCTAAGAAGATACTTCTGAAAGTGTCTTATACTTTTACTATTTTTGTATTTATAATTAATTTGAAAGCTTTTTCAACATTTCATAATTATTTTTTATTTCACAATTAAATATGTACATACATTACAAAATAAACAATTCACATAAAAATTAATTTTGTATTTATTTAATAAAATAAAATCCTTATGAGAAACATATGGTGAATACCGAAGAAAAGAAGATTAATATTATTTTTTTAATTAAATTGTATTTAGATTACCTTTTGTGCAAAGAATACGGCAAGACACTTTTACAAGTATAATTTTGGACTTTTTTAAATATCCAAATACTTTTGTGTTAAATGGATTTTTTTCCTTAAATAAATTTAAATTGTGAGAAAAGTGCGATATTACTAAATAAAAGTTTGAGAAGATTTACTTACTTTTTTAAAACTTCCTTCGTTGTTAATTATCGGCATCATTTTTCTTCTTATATTTAACATTACAGCCACTGTAACTGTACCAAATTTAAATTATTACTGAAATACATACATGATTTTACCTGTTTCTATTGTGTTGATTTCTTTTCATAAAAAACTCACAATCTTCATAACACACACCAAGAAGATAATTTCGCAATAGCAATGTATTTTGTTTTTGTATTTTTCGAACAATCTTCTGACAACCATTTAGAAGTCCCTAAGAAGTGACTTCTAGAAGATTGGCAACAAATTACTATTCCAAACAAACTGGCTGCATATACAAAAAAAAAAAAAAACAATAATCATTGTAATACTGCTGTTGTTAACTAACTGCTTGCTTATACAAAAAATAACTACATCGGTAATAGTCATTACAATGTTTAATATAAATTTTTGTGTGTGTATTATTAACAGATTTTTTCAGTTTTTAGACCATAATTCGGTTATGGTTATGAACCACATTGATTGATTCAAAGAACCGAAATTTTATAAAAATACTTATGACCGATATATACAAAAACAAATTCTTTAGCTTAAACTAGAGCTTCAAAATATCAAATATGCGTTTTTCCCAATATCTCGGTTATTATTGGACCGATTTAGTTAATTTCTTACAAATGTTCTTTACAAAAACGAAGTCCTTAGCTTATATAGAGTCTTCAGAAAATCGAAACCGGCTAAAGTTCAATAGCAAAATTCTCGAAATGATTTTCGATCGTTTGATATATATATTATTTACGACAGTTATCGGTGGGCTTCATAAATATCATTTAAACGTACAAACGAACGGATATCGTTCTATCGACATCATTCCTTACAAGTATCAAAAAAATATAAACTTTTTGCTCGCCGATGAAAATTGTGGAAATTACAAAAGGAATAACAAACTTATATATATATGATCTTTACACCTGTGGTGAAGGGCATACAAAAAATATATAAGTGAAAAAAATATTAACACCTTTTTTGAAAAAAAAAAAACAAAAATGTTAAAATTCAAACTAATATAACTTCTTATCGGATCCATATGTTTACACAATTCTTGCAGCAATATTATTTAGAATTTTGTAAGGAATCTAATGGATATTAAAAAAGTAGGACACAAATTAAGCCCATCAGCAATGTATCCAGAAGGTGGGAAAAAAGAAGCTAAATTGGACTTTAAAAAAAGGTTAGAAAAGGCTAAAAACCTTCGTTTCCAAATTTTTGGGTGATTCTTCCCTTTTATAAGATTTTTTTTAATTATATTCACAAATAAGTTCATGGTTAATGAAATTTATTAGGGTATTTCCTGTTTTAAGGTATTTCCTACACTATAGATATCGTAGCTTCATACATTTTAAGTCAACTTAAGATTTTTAATTGAATTGAAAAGCATAAAGACGTATCTTTTTAACTATATTACGATTTTTTATACATATTCATATTAAGTAATGATTTATTCAACATTTTTAAATTTATTTCCTTTTTTTCGAAATTTTGACATTGATGTCAATTTTTTTTATTTTATTCTTCAAGACTATATATATTTGTTTACAAAGTTTGAAATCCTATTAAGCATTTTCTAAGCGTTATTGAAAAATTCTTCATATATTTTAAGACAAAGTATTTTTCTATATTTTTTTCTTTTACTTTTAGAGAAAAAAATTAAAATGTATGAAAAGATTTAGTAAGTTATTACAGATAAAAGGGAATAAGTTCTACAGTTTTTGTTTAATTTTAAAATAAACAATAAATAAAAATGCCCGTATTTATTGTATTTTCTTCTAGATATTGTTTAAAAATTAGCTTTTGATATTTGACAAAAAAAAAAAAAAAATAATAATAACAAATGCACAATGTACGCCCTTAACGTACACTGTGTCATTTCACAAGAGATTCAGCATGTAATTATAAAAATTTATTGTGAAGACAATTGATTATTATAATGAAGCGTAATGGGCGAAAATTTTTGTTACATATAAATAATCTCGAGTTTTTGTGCGATACACAAAAATGCTTAAATAAAATTAGTAAAAGTAAATAGAAAATATTTTTTTTTTTTTAGTTGAAATAAATTTTAAATTTTAGCCCTTTTAAGGCTGTTTTATGAATTAAAAAAAGCTAGAAGCTAAAACGAAAATAATAAAATAAATAAAATAAAAAGGCTAGTTTTAGCCTTAAAAGAGACTAAACTGACTACACTGCCAGTCAAGTTTAAACGAATATAAAAAACGAGGCCAAAAATGAGGGGGAAATTTATTTTGACCTAAATATCTCTTAAACTGAAAGAGATAACCCACACAAGTAGAGATTTACAAAGACTATCTACGTTTAAAATTTCTTTACAAAAAAATTATAAATGAATTTTTGAAGATTTAAAAAAAAAACATATCCGAGATTGCCAACTTTGAACTACTACTTTGAACAACTACTTCTATGACCCGCAGTGGTCTGTGTTCCTCCAAATCAACTCGAAAACACCTCAGCTCTGGCCATATGAAATTTTATTCAGATATATTTAACGGATCACAGGTTACAGAATTATTAAAAAAAAAACATTTTGAAACCACTGTGCAGCGCAATTACAATGAAATAAAATAAAATATAAAATAAATAAAATATCGCGTGATCAAAAAAGGTTTCCATACTACTTTTAAATCGATCTAAAATTTTGCGAACTTTATACTTTATATATATGTAAAAAATTCTAACATTTTGTGTGAAATTGTATTTATAATAAGTACATCTACTCTGTTTTAATTAAGCGAAAGATGGGTTTCAACAAAAAAAAAAAAAAAAAAAAAAAAATGCATAAAAAGTATTCAAGATCTGAAATCGCGGTGTCTTTAATATTTTACAAATCGTCGGCGCTAATTGAAATCGGTGAGTCTGTAGGTGTTATAATAGCTTATATCAGAATTAAGTGGCACTCAAAAATAATTACGAGTTTCAATTTAGTGCAACTTTTAAACTTTTTTTGATTGAAAAATTTATTTTGTAGTTCTATAATTCATATTTACAACTTTTTATATATTAATATCATTTACAGAGTGAATTAAATGCAATTAAAAAAAATATCAACAATCTTTGTACACTAGGGTGGTCCAAAACGTACCTAAAATTATGAAAGGCAATGTTATCTAGAACAACTTGGTCAAATTTCAACTTTCTACGATAATTGGCAAATGATGCTACACGACCATTTTCGTTGATGATCCTGGCACAAATTTAAATTTTTTTTGTCACCAATATTTTATACATCAAACGATAGCTGAAGAAAAATATATATACCCATATTTTTTAAATTTTCAAAATAGCTAACAGGAAGAATAAAATTGTAATTTTAATAAAAATAATTCATATTAAAAAATTTTAAATAAAATGGACTTTTTTTAATTAGGAAATATTTGTATAATAATTTTTTATTAGCTGTCGTTTGATTAATATATCATTAATTTTGATAAGAAAATTTTTTCTAAAATATGCTCTGAAATACTCAACTTAAATGGCCGTGTAGTATTCTGATTAGGGTAATCGACTTTTTGGAGAAACCGGTTTTCGAATAGTTCCAATAGTTGGAATTTTGAAGAAACCGGTTGCAGTTTTTAAAATTCTGAAAAACCCGATTAATCGTTTTTTTTTGCAGAAGAAATATTCCCATCAAAAGACTATATTTCTCTAAAAAAAAAATCAATAAATATTATAATATTCAGGCTAAAATTTTTTATATGTAATAATATATAATACTATATAAAATAAAGGAAAAAATTTTAATTTGGTTAGGAAAATAATTACCAAAAATTACATTAAGTTTTATATATGACCATCAAGACCATCTATATGATACCCTACACCACTGTGTACGAGCATAAAAATTCGGGAAGGGGAATTATATTACACCTGTGGCCAATTTTAGTAAATGTAAAATAAAATATATAAATACAGAATAATGCGTTGATACCATCATCACGATGATTTTATGCACTTTAGGGCGATTCCTGGAAGTGTGTTTATATGGGAACTATGGTAAATTATGGTTCGATTCACATAAAATTTGGCAATGTTGTTTCTACTGACATAAAACTTATTTGTGTAGAATATTAACTTGATACTAACATTCGTATGGGATTAAGTTAAGTGGGTTAAAGAAATTTTCGGAATAAAATTTATCACAAAGATTGATACTTGTACAGAAGTTCTTTGCACCAAATTTCATTTAAATATTCTTATTTTTAAGTCATTTTTGTGTGTTTAAACTCTATTCCGGAGGGACATTTGCATGGGGGCTAGGTGAAATAATCATAAACGTCTCTGTATCATAAACGTCCCACGTGCCAAATTTCATTGAAATATCTTTAAAATTGCGACCTGTACTTTGTGCATAAGGTTTACATGGACAGCCAGCCAGCCGTCCAGTCAGCCAGACGGACGGACATCGTTAGATCGATTTAAAAAGTGATTCTGAGTCGATTAGTATACTTTAAGGTGTGTGTTGGATAACTTTTTATACGTTACAAACATCAGCATAAACGCATATTACCCTAACCACCTATGGTGGTGTAGGGTATAAAAATCCCCAAAATTCAAATCTAAGGCACTTCAAATTTATAACATACTCGCATATCGACATAATTCTATCTTATTTTTTGGCTTTTACTTACATAGTTTTATACTAATTGTCTTAAAATTCGTTTAACAAAGTTTTTAAAAAATTGAAATTTTAATTTTGAAACAGCAATTAACGTTTTTTAATAAAACATTGACTCCTGCTTATTTTTCAGTAACTATGGTTCAAATTTGACTAAAAATAGCATTTTATTCTAAAAAAATGAAAAATTTGTAAGTACGTTGCTTACACAAGCGTTCGAAGACGAAGATTACGATTCCTTTACATTAAATTGCAAAAAAGATTTGATGATGGGAAACTAAAAAGAAAAGAAAAAAACTGCGGAAAAGTCAAACAAACTTCAGGGTTGATGCGGCACGTGTTAGCAACACGTCTGTTTTTACATACATGTTTGTCTTTACATACAAAAGCACAATCTTAGGGATCAAAATTCGGAAGTCGGCGTTTTTGGAGCAGTCTAAAGTACATATAGCATATTTGGAGGATTTGTGCCTTAGAGCCAGGCGCTTCTAGGATCATGATTAATGTCAATTTACAAATATGAAAAGTATTTCCACAGGAAATCAAACATTTTGATAAGAGATGATATGGATATAAATCCATTCTGTAAGATTTCTTTAATTGCGTATATCTTTTCATGTAATTTAGTAAATTCATCAAAACTGTAATTAAATACAATTAAAGTTTTAATAAATTTATATTTTGAATTAGTATATTTATGCAGTATAGATTTTATGAAGACCGAATATATCTTTACCCTTGTTTAAATACTGTTTTATTTTTATCGTAATTTAGATTTTAGGTCATCATTGTAAGGCCTTATTCAATGTTGAGAAAATAAATAAAACCAGAGGCATAAATTTATAAAAAAAAAAAAAAAAAAAAAAAAAAAATCTAAATTCCAAAGACTGTCTTTAATTCGATTATTACCGCGGTTTTAAAAGAATTTATTATATTTTTCATAAATTTATTGATCTTTAAGTATAATAAATACTTCAATACAAATTACTTACAAAATTTGCTAATTTAACCTTTCTCGAACCAAATATATAAAATTGACACTTTTGCTGTTAAAGGGTTAATTATCTGTAATCTTCAATAGTATAAGGTTAGACCGTTTCAATGACACCTTGAAGCACAGTATATGTTAAAAAAAACTTTTGAAATATATCAAATTACATGGAAATATAACAAAAAAAATTAATAAAATCTAAATATGCCGCGAATGAAAAGAGATTTAATAATTATTTAACTGATATTCCAGGTGCTACCATGTCTCTATTTTATTTTGAAGTTAATTTTCTTATATCGAAAATTTTGATAATGTTTTTAAAAAAGTCCATATTTTTAAAAATGGTCGAGATCACGGAAATGAAAACATTCAGATGTAATATTTTGGGAACCGTATAATAACATCTTCATTTCTAGTGGGGCACTTTAATGTACATATTTGTTAAAAAAAAGTAAAAAATCTGAGATAGCATATTCAACGAAAAATGCAATTGCATTTAAAAAATCTCTTTAATTTGTAAAATATTCGTATTATTTCATATTTATTTATTATTTATTTCATATTTATTTATTGCAATTGCATTAATATGTTTTTTTTAAATATTTTTTTCATTTTTTATGTTTATGTAAACACAAATTAAATCATTAAATTCCATAAAGCGTTTACGGAACTATAGTTATTTTAAGTTTCATACTTTTGAGATATTTTGAGATGTTTTTGTGTTTTCAAAAGCATCGAGGGTTTTTCTAATTTATCTTTATCAACTGTGTACCTGGCAGAAACATTAGGTTTCGGCGAAAACCGACTTTAATTTTTTTTATTTTCCTCATATTAATTAGTATTAACTAAACATTTTCTCTTTGCTTTTTTATGACATCTTTCGCACCAAACCAACTAATAATTTGCTGATTGATTTTTGGATGGGTCATTGAAATAAACGGTTCTTGTTATATGTAGAATTTACTGCACTCAACAGAAGCACCATTTCCCGAATATAAAACGCAAGCCTTAAAAAAATCGCGTTTCATTCTTCCACATTATGGTGTTTTCAAAGGATTCTGGGATTGGATTATATTGGTATCAACATTTTATGTAGCTATTTTAGTACCATATAATGCTGCATTTGCGAAGGCGGACCGTCAAACAATGGTATCGGACGTAATTGTAGAGGCGCTCTTCATTGTTGGTAAATATTTTTTTAAATTTCTTATGTATTATATGTATGTATAATTTGCAATCTATATGATTACTTGAAATTCCAAAAATTAATTAATACTTAATGAAATTTATTATTTCGCCTAATTTTGAAAGAAACGTTTTTGTTTTATTTTCCAAAAATGCCTTATACTTCAGGAAAATTAGACAAAAAAGGCGTCATAATTTGATGGAGGCAAGCGAATTTTTGCATACTGCTTCGTTTTGGTGTCTTATACATGCAATTTTACTGAAGTGCATTTCTATGTATCATCAGGTTTGGAATTACAGCGCATTTTATGATTGATTTAATAATTTTAGTATCCGCTATATTTCAAGACTATATAGTAAAATTATAACGATAATTATATCAGCCATCTTCTAAAGATATGTACTTAGCTCCTATTATACAAATTGTCGATAAATCTCTTCCTGATCCTGTTCCTGTTAGAGAGTCCGTAAGTGAAAACTTTTCAGTAAAGCTACAGGGTAAAATTACAATCGCAATTGAAAGACTATCCCCTCAAGTCTTTATTAGAAATCGGATCATATTTAACCTGGCTGAAACTGACTTTAATTATTAATAAGTTTTATTATAATACCATTTCAAACAAATGTGTTACAGAACTGAACTCACAAGGTTTGATACTAATAGAGCGTAACATTTTAGCATCATAGGTTTTATTTTGTGATCATGATTGTTGTTCAAATTTCAATAACTTAGAAAAAGGGCTGAAAATTATTTAACTTTTTCTCATTCTTCTATACTTACTGTTCGTGCGCTTTTACTTTTTGATCTCATTCGATCTTATATAAACTAATCTGGCTTTGTGGACAAATTCTGACTTTCAGCAGTTAAATATAAAGCAATCGAGTTTTGATGACAAATTTTTTTAATATTTAAAATTTTTTGGTTTTTTTTTTGACAGGATCTGAGCGTCCCCAACTGAAAACAAATTTTGAAACAAGGTTTGATATTTTTTATAATTGTGCGTATTTTGCGATATATGACTCCCTAACTAGTCAGTGCAGTAGATAGGCTCAAAGTTTGGAAAAAAGAGCTGGTTGCTGGGTCGCTCCAAAATTGTGAATAAAACACGTTTTTATTCTTAAACATTATAAAAAGTTATTTTTATTGATATCAAGGGTAGGTGTGGCTTATGGAGAGAAGCACCTCAAATAGGGCAGAGTGCACTCTTTTGTGGCTCGCGAGAACTTGGCACAATTACTTCCAAGGAAGAATGAGGCTATTCTATTAGTGACAGCTAAGGACAAGGTATGTGACCAGGTAGAGGATTTACCTCATTCAGGCTCACCGTGTTCCTTAACACTCCCTACTATTGTATTTGTCCAATCAGCTGAATTGGAGATTTGAACTTAGGCACTGTAACGAAACGTTTACCGCTGGTTGCTGTAATATGCTCAGTGGTGGGCCTTTCCAAATTGTGAATAAAACATGTTTTTGTTATTAAATGTTATAAAAACTTATTTTTATTGATATCAAGAGTAGGTGTTGCTTATGGAGAGAAACACCAGTAGAATCATACATAAACTTCTACAAAAGAGTGCACTCTTTTGTGGCTCACGAGAACTTGGCACAACTACCTCCAAGGAAGGATGAGGCTATTCTATTAGTGACAGCTAAGGACAAGGTATGTGACCAGGCACGGAATTAACCTCACTTAGGCTCACTGTGTTCCTTCACACTCCCTACTATTGTAGCCTTTGTCCAATTCCAACTCTAGCTTAGTAGTAGTATTAAATAGTAGTTACTACTACTTACAAATAGGTGGCGCTTCTCTATATTATGCCATTATGTAGGGTATCATATAGTCGGTCTTGACCGGCTATATCTTTCTGTCTCGTTTTTTTTCTAATTTTATTCAAATTTGTTTCAACAATATTGTTCTATCGCGTATTAAATGGAATTCCAAAGAACTCTATCAAATTCGATAATTCCCCTTATTATTTTTACTTCTTTTTTTTATACGTTTTATTTGTATATTGAATATGTCTTACTTTGGTCCTCGCAATATGTATTAAAATTTAAAAACTAAAAATTAAACACTATTTAATCTTTATCGAGCTCTTTGGTTCTTCAATGGTCCTACAATTAACTATTAAAGTCGGCTCTGCAAAGCTTTATATCTGTTTGGACTTCAGTAAGAAATCTTGCGAGTGCGTTGGGGTGAGTCTCTAGTTTGATAATGTATTTTTCATTGAGCTTCTTACAAATGGTACCTCTAAGTCCCTATGGATATTCTCATACCTTATGTACCATGATGCATCCATCATGGTCCTAAGAATTTTTGATGGGGCCTCTGTATAATATCGATACTTGTATTACTGGCTGTTCCCAATAGTTGGATGCCGTATGTGCAAAAAAATTTTTAAATAGGATGACTTTATTGTCAAGGCCCAGTTTTGAATGACTATTAATTAACCAGTGAAGACTGGAAGATTTTAACTTCATATGAAGTCTCTTTGATTCTACGTGACGACGTCAAGTTAGTAGCCCCTCAAAATGAATAAAGATGTATGTAACATGATCTTACTGGGGTATACTTATATCATTAAGTGCAACCGGAGGACAGTTACTTCTTCTCAGGGTGAACATGGTTACTTTCCACTTCATTTACGCGAATACGCCAGTTTTTCAACCATGTCTCCACACGTCGGAGGTAAATATCTAGTTGGCTAGATGCTAATTGTGGGTTTTCATGAGAACTGAGTATTGCAGTATAATCAGCAAATGTTGAAATAGTGAGTTCATCACATATAGGAAAAGGTGTAAATTAGATATAGAATAGGTACAACTACACTTCCCTGTGGAACACCGGCTTTTATTCCAAATTCTTCTGTCACAGATAGGTAGGACTCCATTAATTTGTGGGTACATGGTGGTAATAATCATTTAATTTTATAGATTATGCCCTTGTGCTTGGTATCGTTTTAATCAGAGTTTTCCAAATTTCTGGAAATTGCCACATTCGGTAGATTTTTAATCATAGATGGTGTTACTGAATTATATCCAGGTGATTTTCTAACATTTATATTTTCTTTAATGATTGTACCAATGTCCTCTGGGCTAACAACTATTATGTAGTCATAATTTAGTCTAGTGTCAAGTGTCCCTCCCAATACAAAATCATTTGTTTGGGGATTGGGTTGAAACACCGTGCAAATAAATTGGCCTAATCTTTTGCACTACGGGCTCAGGTACCTTTCGTAAAGGACTCTGTGCCTCTACCGGTGGTTTAATATCCTTCGCTACCTTCCATATTGAAAAATTAGTATTTTTATTATTCGTTAAACTTTCAATGTATTTTCTACTTTGTCAAACCCCTTCTAATTGAAGTCTTCTTTTTAGTTTTATGCTTGTTACGGACAGCCTTAGCTTTGCAGCTGGTGATCTGGTTCACTTCTGAGTTTTCTTTTTTCAAGGAAAAGTTTTTCAATTTCAGTATTGGAAGTAGTCTCATCATCGTTTATAAAAGTTTGACTGTTAGAATATTCCATTGCTGAAGTAAGTAATGCGTAAAGTCATTGACGCATTCATTAGTATCTTCCTCACACTGAGAATTTGGACTCGCGTGGATATGATTCTATATTTTAACCAATTTGTCCTATAGAAAGTATTCATGGGATAATTTCGAAATTTAGCCCTGTCATAGTATGTTACTATTAAAGGAGAATGGTTAGAAGTTAAATCATAAGAATTTTCTGTATTTATTAAATTCCAGTTTATATTTCTAGATATGGTAAAGTCTATGAGGTCAGGAATTTTTCTAGGATATGTCGGCTAGTACGATGGACTTGCAGAGGACACGAAAGCAAAGCCATTTTTGCGATCAACTAGTACTTTATAAAGCTGTCTACCTCTAGGATTCCTCAAACTTGAACCCCAGTACTTGTGTTTGGTATTATAATCACCACATGCCAGGAAACAATCTCCTATTGTGTTAAAGAATTCTTCAAATTTTTCCTTAGTCATTGAAAATTGTGGTAAGCAATAAACCGAACTTAGGGTTAAACCACCTGAGAAACATTCAAGATGAATAGGTGTAGCCTATAAGTAATCTTTTGATAATTCGTCTAGGGCATAATGTTGTATTCGATTTCTAATTAGTATACCAGTACCACCATGATTAGTAGAATGGAATGAATAACCTGAAATATAAAATTTTTTCTATTGGTAAGATGAGTCTCGGTGACTAATATCACATCAACATTTTGCTTTTTCATGAAGTATGAAATTTCCATTTACATTCCAGAAACATACTGTCAAATAACTCATTTTCTCATTGTGTGTTGTATGGATGACATGAAGTTTGCCATATTTTGATTTAAAGAGGTAACTGTCTGCGTTAGAGTTGGTAACTCGTTCTTAAAACGTTGACATAGGAAATATTTCCAGGATTGGCTATGCTCGATTGATTAATTATCAAATTTGGCTTAACTGACGCCATACCCTCATAACTAACGCTAACTCCAGAATCTATTTGATTAGTAATGGTATTAACAGGTGCTAGTTCGACAAATCCGTTCCTTTTTATCTTTTGATTCTCTCTTAATCTTTTTAATAATTCCTTATACACTGAACACCCGCGGTAATTGGCTGAATGATCGCCACCGCAGTTGCCACATTTTCTTTTGAGACAATTCTTCACAATATCGCACTGTAATGACGAGTGCAGTTCTCCGAATGCTACTCAAACCGTAATTTTTAGTATGGATGAACTCTTGGCAATTACCGCATTGTACAGGCCCCCTTCTTTTAAGGGGTTCCTCTATAGCAACTCTGCGATTCAATAGGTATCGCAGAAAATATATAGGATGTGTTACATTTTTCTTTAGTTTCCCTTCGTTCGGCTCCAACTCAACTCTATACATTGGTTGGGGAATCTTGTCTTTATTAAAAATATTTACCACAAATTTTATTTGATAGCCCAACTTTCCCAAGGCCTATTTGTTTTCAACTGGTTTAACACGGTACTCTATTCCTTTAATGACAACTGTCAAACCTTTATTATTTTTAAGTTAATATGTATAAAAGATTTTTTTACTATTATTTAGATAGTGAGAGATTTCATTGTATTCTACTACTTTTGTCTCTTGCACGCCACCTTTTCTTGTGGAAACAATATTAAAATTATTTTTTCTAATAAGCTCAATAAATGCCTGAACTAAATTATTGGACCTAGGCTCACGAAGATATATTGGTGGGGGTTTAGATGATTTTTGAATAGAATTACCATCTCTTGTATGATTATTTTCTATATCATCACTCAATAGAGCAAAAGGATTATTCATCAAGGATTTATCAATTTTCTGGGGACTTAAATTTCTTTTATTGATACTTACACATTTAGGCATACTTGGTGGAATTTGAGATTTTGTAGTACTTATCTTATTCTTCGGGATAGTACCTTTATGTGTACCACTATTTTTATCTGTGCTACTGTAAGGGTTAAATACATTCAAACTCTCCCTAGTTATCGCTAGTAGTGGATTACAAGCTTGTGTATTAATGGGTTGTGATGTTTTAAATCCATAGTTGTTGTTTTATTTTTTTTTTCATATTTTGTTTTATGTTTTGTTCTAAACAATTTTTATATGGTAATATTGTTTGTGTGTTTTCTTCGTGTAATTGAACAAGAGCGAACTCTCTCAAGTGGTTTGGCGGTTAAATAATTTTTATTGTATTGTGGATCACAAATATTTTTATTTTTTACACTCTCCCCGTTGAGAACTATATACGCATTTCTGCCGTTTATGATGAGGCTTATCTCATCATGAGAACTCATAGACTTTTTTAAATTATATATAACACATTATTATAACACTTTTTTATCACAAATTTTTGTTTTGTTTATTTATAAAATTTAATTTGGTTTTATTTAAATATTTAATGTATTATATTTAATAAATATTAACCCTAGTAATTATTTTTTAGTAAAAATATAACAACTTGTTTTTACTCTAAAAGCCTAAAATAATAAGTAAATATGCAATCAAATTTGCAAGGGTGTACAGAAATGTGAAACCAACAATAGTGTACACAAATTGATATGCACTTACGACCAATCTATATAACCTTAAATCCTTATATAGATTAAACAAAGGCTTCAAAAAGTCAGAAATGTGTTTTGTTCGATATCTCGTTTATTATTGGACCGATTTAGTTCATTTCTTCAGCATAAAAATTCAGAAAAAGATTTACAAATATTCTTTGCAAAAATGAAGTCCTTAGCTTATATAGAGGCTTCAGAAAATCGAAAACCGGTTTAAAAGCCCTACTTTTTTTGACATATCTCCGACATTTATGCTGAATTTCAATAGAAAAATTCTCAAAATGATTTCCGATTTGGTATATATATTATATATGGCAGTTATTGGTGGGCTTCATAAACGCTTTTTCAACCGACAAACGGGCGGCCATCATCCTATCGACATCATTTCTTATAAGGAACCAGAAAATATAAACTTGTTTGCTCTCTGACGAAAATTGTTTAAATTAGAAACGGAATGACAATCTTATATATACTCTTTACAACTATTGTGAATGGTACAAAAATATATTCACTGTTGCATATTTTGTGCTCCATACTGTAAAAAGTACTGTAACATTTTCATGCGGTATTGTAAAAATTGTAGCGTTTGTTTACAGTTTATAGCAACGCACTCAAACAGTACTCAACTTGTTTGTCAAATATTAAAACCATTACTTTCTGCTGTGGTTATGCTCGTACAAATTTGCAGAAAATATATTGCACACCAGTACACATTGCGCCATGATCCCGTATGTATACGACTCGTATGTATTTTTAAAACTTTCGATTTTTGTACTTAATTTTAAAAATATTTATAAAAATATTGATCTTATAGTTAATCCTGAGATATTCCTATTATTTAGTTTTTTGACGTAGCAATTTATTATGTTCTGCATTTAAATCGACATATAGAGCTTTTATAAAATTTACTACGTCTATAGTAGTATGAAGAGCACTTTTAAATATATCAAGTAAGGTTTTCGCAGCAAGTACTTGTCTTCAGATTACGTAGTGAGATTTAAGTGATTTAAAAAAAGCTGATCGTGATCCTATCATTGATGCAGTTTGATCTGTACGCCTATGGAAGTCGCAGACAAAGGTTTAGTAAACAATAATTCATAATGGAAGAATTATTGTTTACTAAACCTTTGTCTGCGACTTCCATTCACTTTCTGCAATAAAATAAAAGTTGAAACGTCAGTCGTTTCATTACACTGCAGGCCATTATTGTACGAAGTTTCAATAGATTTTTCTGAAATGCTGAAATAATATTGAGTTATAACTCTACATGGGCAGATATTGAAAGTCATTGGTCGGCAATTAAAAATTATCATTTAAATGAAATTACATCCTCTAAACTCACATTTGATGTACTCAATAATTGGTCGTAATACAAAAAGTCGTCAGGATTTAATTGGTACGAAAGTAGTTTACTTGGTTAAATAAAAAGGATCCAGCTAGTAAACTTTTATTACAAAATATGAAACAAATGGAAAACATATGTAAAAGTAATATATTATTAATTATTAAGTAACAGAATTTATTTTTATAAATACTTCTTTTATTCAAATATTTCAGACGGTAGTTTATTTTGTTTATTTTATCTTATTCATAGCGTACTAGTGTCTTCAATATACTTAAAATTTTTTTACAAAAAGAATTTCTTAAAAATTTAAAATTATTGAAAAATTAATTATTTTTTAATATGAATTGTTTTTATTTTTTATATGTAATTATCATAGTATTCCCGTATTAAAAAAAGAAAAATTTTAGAAAAAAATCGATTAAAAATGTTTCAAATTTATATTGCTTTCAGTATTGGCAACATCCAATTTGAAAGCAACGTATATCATAGACCTAAACCACGTAACTCTAACAAAAAATAACTATATCGACTTAGATAATGCTATTTGTGACTGATTTCTATTCTGCAGACGGAACGAAAAGTCAAGATAGAGAATACGGGCATTATTCTTTGCACCGAATTTCATAAAAATATTTAAGGCATTTATGATCGTTAAACCCCTATAAAGGGAGAATATTTGTATGGGGGCTTGGTGAAATAATGGACCGATCACAGATAATTTCAATAGACTTCGTCCTTGGACCAAAATAATTATTCCAGCCAAATTTCGTTGAGTACAAAAACCTATTATTTCCATAAATTTTTCCTGAATTATACTCATATTGACTTTGTTCATATAAAATTTTAGATGAGACTGAACCGCGAAATTGCAATAATATTGAAATAAAAATTAAATGAAAATTAAAAGAATTTTAATTTTCATTAAAAATGACAAACAATATTGTGAAAAAACATTGACAAATAAGATATTTTATGGAATATATAAATATTGAAGTCATCCTTGGATATGTTTTATACACCAATGGATGCGACTTCCAAATACCTTTTAAATGATACCGAATTTTGTATGCGTTACTTTGGGGGAAAAATTCAAAAATTATAAAAAAAAATAAAAATAAAAAAGGCCTTTTTTAGAAATAGTCCAGCTAACAAACGGTCGGTCATCTGTAGAACTGAAATAATTTAGGAAACATTATAAAACATACCAATGGGTTACAAAAACACTTTTTCGAGTGAGTCGCCTTAATATACACATGTATACGTATGGACAAAAAAATAAATACACCATCAAAATTTTGCTTCAAGAGCTTATGACTAAAAATTATTAAAGTCAAATTTAAAAATAATTTTGCTTATTTTTTTACAACATAAGAGGGCGGATCAATAAGTCCATGACTTTTCGAACTTCCCTCATAGTTATATGAAATGTAACACTATTCCCATCAAGTACCACCTGTTAATAGACTACTGTCAAACTTTGAACAAGTGTCGTTATTTACTTTGCGTATAAAATAGGATTTTTCGAGGTCCTTAAAATAGGCATATGTTTGGTCAATAATTTCATCGTTGGAGTTGAATCTCTTTCAACCGAGCCATTTCTTTAGGTTTGGAAATAGAAAGTAGTCACTAAGGGCTAAATCCGAAGAATATGGCGGATGAGGTACCAATTCATAGTCCAATTCGTAGAGTTTTGCCATTGAGACTACACACGTCAATTGAGTCAATTGAGAGCAAACGCGGCACCCATCTTGCAGACAACTTTCTTAAACCCAGCTGATCATTTAAAATCGAAACCACACTGCCACATGAAATGCCTATGGCATCAACAATCTCACACACTTTTACTCTTCGGTCGGCCAACACCATATCGCGGTTTTTTTTCGACATTTTCAGGTTTACTGACCTCAATTGGCCGTCCAGAACGTTCAGTGACATTTGTACTTGTGCGACCACAACGAAAGTCTTTAAACCACTTTTTTACATAGTATTTATCGAGCTTTTCCTTGCTTTGGTTGACGGTTTTTTTTTCGCAAAGAATAATATTTAATGAGCACTCGAAATTCACTTTTTTCCATTTTTAGAAAAATACTCGAGGTTGTATGTTTTGAACAGCTGTTAAACGCAAAGTAAATGACGATACTTGCTCAAAATTTGACAGTAGTCTATTAACATTTGGTACTTGATGGGAATAGTGTTGCATTTCATGTAACTACGAGGGAAGTTCGAAAAGTCACGGACTTATTGATCCGCCCTCGTATATAATAAAAATAGATGGAAATGATTAAATTAAACACATAAATAACTTTAGATTTTTGTAAAAAAATTATTAACGCGGATTCAACTGTTGGACAAAGAAAAAAGAAATAAGTTTTTGCTTTATATTTTATCTCGTGTATTCTCTATTATTATCAATGATTTTGTCTACTCTATTTACCATTCTTGCAATTCGTTTAGGGCAGATCTTTACTGATATTTCTTATCAAATAATCTTTCTTTTGAACTTTTTTTGTTCGTGGTTTGTCTTTTTAACCCTTTTACAATGGCTTTCTAAGTGATTTCAGAGTCGGGACTTACTTGGCCAATTGAATAAAACCTTATCATTTTCTTTAAACTAAACATAGATTAGCTTTGACACATATTTACATAGTTTCTTCTGCCATTTTTTGATAGTCTATTTTATAATGTTCGTTAAAATTCCTTGCCCATGAGTCATCGGAATGCACGATGATGCAACGCATTCGATTCCAAACAAATTTATTTTCATTCTGTCGCTGCTTAAAATATTGCCCCATTTTTTATCAACCGTCTGGCCAGTTCAATTTGAGTGACTTCTGGATAAAGTTTGTTATATCATAAAATTTTTGCACTAGATCAATGAAATTCTTCAAGCTATTTTCCTACGTTAATTGACTGCTTCCATATATTCTCTAATAGATCGTTCGGGAAAGAATTACATTATTAATTCACTCACGAAGATACGAAGGGGTTTTTTCGCCAGGAGTAATAATGCGATTGTCAGTTGTTGATGTTTTATTTTATGTTTATTGTCGTTGTTGTTTTTTAATATTCCGTTGCATTTTATGGGCATTTTAAACCAAAGATAAAAACCGATATATAGGTTTAGCCTGAGTAGTAGGGTAATGGGAAGGCAATAGTTGTTTTTGTTTTTAATAAGGAGTAAGAGCAATTTTAAAGAGCAAATTG
This sequence comes from Protocalliphora azurea, assembly GCA_932274085.1. Classification (NCBI taxonomy): domain Eukaryota; kingdom Metazoa; phylum Arthropoda; class Insecta; order Diptera; family Calliphoridae; genus Protocalliphora; species Protocalliphora azurea. Next base: position 75,801,006 of record OW026521.1, on the reverse strand, counting down.
TTTGTATGAAATTGAAAACCAATGAATTTGTTTTTGTTATTTTTTCTTGTATGTGCATTAATAGGAGGAAAAATTGTTTTGCATTTTATGAAATTAAAAACCAATGTATTTATTTTGTATAATAATATGTATGTAAGTAATTGTATTAAAAGTACATACAAACAATTTGACAGGGAGACAATTTTTATACACTTTTAACTGTGAACAAATTAAAAACTGATGACTTGTATAGCGTTTGAGTATTTTTGGTTTATTCATCAACATATTTTTATAAGGTTATTTTTGTTTTTGTAAGATGAAAAATAGACTTGAGAATTGTTTTGTTTATATGGAAAAAATAACCTTAAGTAAAGTTTTTGTATTAATAAAGATATATTTTATGTTATTGAGTATGGTCATGATTAATTTTGAATATTCTAATAACAAATTAAGAGGGAGTATTTTTCTATTTATATTAAATGTTTTTCATATCTAGAATACTTTCAAAATTAGTTTGTGGCTCAATATTTATGTATTTATAATATTTTCTCAATTTGAAATATTAAGAGATATATCCAAATTACTCTTTCTGGAGATAAATTAGATTAAATATAAATATAAAAGTCTGAAGTAAAATTATTTTTATCATTTCATAAACCTTTCAAAAGGCGGAGCAGCAAAGGATTCACTACCATCAACGCCATATAAGGTATTAAGTATGTTCGGTCATAAGAATAAATATGGAAATGTAGTTAGTGCAGCGCTTGAAGAGGGAATGTTGTATCTTCCCAAACTATAAAATAATTTGGAAGATAAGGTAATAGATGGAGTTAATAATGAACAATTTACTATAAGGAGGAAGTTAGATAATGGTTTATATGTTTTGGAATTGGAAGAGGTAGTCAGTGGGAGAGTTTTTCATCCCAAATTCTCAACCATATTTCAGTTGGGAAAATAGTAAATTTCCAAGAAATTCTTTAAAGAAACTTCCTTTAAATTCAAGTATCATTGCTTTTAAAAACTAACTAATTGTAAAAAAAAGCTTTATAATAAAGATGTCACATATAAAAATTCAAAATTTTCTTCAAGATTCTGATGGTTTAATTTTTGTTGAACATCACAAAACACTGGAAGAGTAGTTGGCACTTATTAATAAAACTGGGAATTATAATGAAGAACCTATATCATCTAAATATGGATTACACATATTTTTCTTATTTATTTATTTATTTTTATTTTCTATAAAAAAAATAAAAGTATTTAAATAAACTTAAAACTAACATATCATTTTCATGTAAATTTAAATAATTAAAAGTATTTAAAATTTTATTAAAAGTAAAATTTTTTACATCTTAAATAAATAAAAATGCAACAATAAACACCACAAAACATTGATGATTCACTTTGAATTCGCATTTTATTGCAGACATTGCAGAATTTCGGTTTAGGTATTAAATAAATGGTTTTATTGGAGGTTGATCTGCATAAGATGGATCAGTGTTGGTTGATGGTGTTTTAATAGATGTCTTGGGTAATTTATTACTCACAAAAACTCTTTTAAATTTATATTTTGTATAATTATTTGAATTTAAAGTATTTATAATATTTATTGAGTTCATAGCGTTTGAATTACAGTGCGAGACTTATCAATTTCTATTATACTGTCAAATTCATACTATTCATACTAAGCAGGTAATTGCCTCCGTAATTGGATTCCCAAATCGTCCTTCTATTCGAATATTTCCTTGATTTATTTTATTTATATTTAATTATATTTAATTTCCACAATTAGAATTATTATTGTGATCTGGTGTTAAATTAAAATCTAGTAAAAAAAAACCGCCATTAAAAAGTTTCTTTGTAATTTGATGACCTTTATAAAAATGATGGATTCCGGTACCTCCATTGTTATAGTTAAATTCTATTGGCTGTGCTGGAAATTGTACTCCATTAACAACCAAATTAAATCTTTTTAAATTAAAATGTTGCAAGTTGTATGGATTTTCTTTTCTATCTCCAGTATAAGCTTTGTTCGACACCATTCCAAAAATTAAGAAATTTGGTAATTGTCCAAGTATAACATTATCTAGAGATAATGAATGGATGTATAGTGAAGGTTTTAATTTCTACTCTCTTATATGGGTAAATTGCATTTTTGCTTTGTAATACATTATGATGTGCCATTAATATACTACTATTGATAGTAAGATGATTTATATATAAATTAGCTTCATGTATTCTTAGATAAGACTCATTTTTATCATCACTTTCTAAAATATAAAATTCTGGTATCTCCAAATTTAATGTGACCTAAAGATCAATATTATTAAGCAAGTACTTTTGTTGATTAAATACATCTACATGAAGTTTTCCGAAAAACTCCACCTTTTTCCCATCCTTAAATAATTTTTTTCTTTTATCTAAACCGGGATTTTCTTTATCGATTAACGAATTAATTTTATTCACATCAGTAGCCCAACCACACGATTCAAGATGGATAGATCTAGCATCATTTCCATAATTGAGCAATGTTTCCATATACGCTCTATAGTGATAGTTGTTGTCAGGTTGAGATACACTTTTGATATTAAAATAAACTGTATAATTCCTAAATATGGAATGCAACAAGTTATTAACAACGCCTCCAGTTCCTTTGAATTCAAGCACTAGTCTAAGATAAATACTATTAAGATCTCTATATGTTTCACCATTCCCCAATGATACAAATTCAATTGTACTAGAGTTGTCCAATGAAGCAATTGGATTATAACATATTTCTTCTGTTTTAATTACACTAGTTTGAATTGGGGGAGATTCAAATAAATCCAATTCACTTTTCATTCTATAAGTCCCGACATTTTAAATTTCCAAAAATATCGCTAAAGTTCTTTCCTCTACAACGTTTGGATTTATTATGCGGTTTTTGTTTTAAGCGTTTAAGTTTTATATGCTTTCTTTTACCTTTCTGCATTGTTTTTATTTTTTCAATAGTAGCTTCTTTTATATTATTCATAATTTTTCTCCCTTGATTAAATAGAATATCTTTCACAGGTTTTGTTCCGATTTCCTCCAAAATTTCTTTTCCAATGTCTAACGACTTATTTTTTAAATAATTTAATCCTGTTTTCAAGAATGGTTTCGGGTGTGAAAACAAAAATGAAAACAGTGATAAAATATCACGTCAATATTGCACAAACCTTGGTGTATGATATATTTCACCAATATTTTGAACATTATTTCCAGACTGATTATTATAATAATTTGTATACATCACATCCATGTTTATTACAAAAATGATTTAAAATTTTACTAAACATTTATTTTATATATTTTTTAAAGTGTAGAATACAATAAACTGGTATGAATTCATTCAAACTTATTATTCCTCCTTCATCATTTCGAATCATTATAGATATATTATTAATGTTATAAGATTCAATAGGAAAATATTCAATTCTATTAAAATGAACATAATTTTTCAATGAGGATATTGAAAATATTTTCAAACATTTAGTTTTTTTATGTAGGTACATGTCGTGGTTTAATTATATCAGTGTAAATAAATACAATTTCATTTATATCTGGTGAAAAAATTTTAGTAAAATAATTTGTCATATTATCTGAAAATTTGGTTAAAGATTTGTGCAGAATGTGGTTTGTTGATGTTAAAATGGAATCCTTTTCAACGTTTTCTAATTCATCCCTACTAGTATAAGAATCAAATTCGTTGTCTTTCTTTTCTGCTGCTAAATTTGTTTGTGAGGTATCATTATTTAACTTATTTAAAGGATCTGATTTTTTATCACTTAAATCTTTTTTTTTCTGTGGATACATTCTGTGGATACATTTTTTTGAAGTATCATTTAATTTATTAAAAAGTTTTGTTTTATTATTCAGACTTTTGAAGTATCATTTAATTTATTCAAAAGTTTTGTTTTATTATTCAGACTGGGGATTGTTATCATAAAATTATTAGAGCTTTCTAAGAGTTCGTGAAATTTTAACTTAATGTCTTCATATTCATTATTTGCACTATGCTTTGATATTTTTGTTTTTCCATGTACTATAGCTTGTGTGTCGACATTTGAAATTGTATTTCGTTTTCTACGTTTAACAATATTTTAATTATTTCTTTCCAGTAATGAAAATGAAATATCTGATAATCCAACTACCCAGTGATCATCCAAATTTAGAGATTGTGTTAGCAAATTTGTAAAAGTGTTTGGAGTATTTTTATAAATATCCATTGAATTATTACTTAATAAAGTAACATAAATATTTTCTTCTTGTATACTTGAAGCCATCTTTAAAAAGAATGATCAATATAGTATGTTGTTTGTTATACATATATTATTTACTAATATCGTTCTGATGAATCCATGAATTATATTCTTTTCCGAAACCAAGCCATTTTACCAATAGTTTTTCTCCTTTTCGCTTTAAAATTTTTTCTACTAAAAAAAATGTTGGGGCTTTTGTTTTTAACAATTCTTCTTTATAAAATCCACCTTTACTTATATTTCCATTAAAATCTACAAGTTGATATGTCATAGGATTGATTACGTAAATTTTGTTTATCTTAAAAACCTCTGTAGACCAATTTGGTGTATATACTTTCTCAAATTGATTTTTATATTTACTAATGCGAACTAAATCATTTATTTTATATTTTCCTCCTTTGAAAGCCTTCAAATTACTGTAGACAGTATTAAGAAGCTTCTTTTCATTTTTCTTATTAACTGAATTGGGTGTTGTTTTTATAGAACGATGATATGAAGAATTATATTCTTTTAATAATTTATTTAATATATCTATTCATTTATAATTTCCCTGCATACTAAATTGTTTCCACATTTTATCTTTTAAAGTTCTATTAAAACGTTCAACTATTGATGCCTTCATACTTGAAAAAGTGTGGTAATGATTAATTTCATATTCTTTTAAAATTGATATTATAAAATTCTTTCCCTTTATCAAAATGGATATTTTTGGGAGATTTTCCTTTGTTTAATTTTATAATATGTTTTAATGCTTTCGAAATTTCTATTCTTGTTTTAGTTTTTAGTGGTAATGCGTAGTGGTATGCATACTTTGAAAATACATCAATTACAGTAAGCATATATTTAAAACCTTTATTAAATTTTGGATACGGTATCATTTCCACTAAATCAATCTGGCATGTATCTAAAATACCCTTTTGAATAAATCGTCGGCTCTGAAAGCTCTTTCTCGCTTGAAGATGTAGTCCATCAACAAGAATTCTTTTACTCATATTTATATTTATAGAATGTTAATGATTCACTTCATTTAAACGTCGTGTACTAAAGTGTAAACATGTATCAACAGTTTATATATCCATTCACTATGATGATTTGTGGTCCCTCTGGTTGTGGGAAATCCACATTTATTATGAATTTGATAAAAAATCAACATTTAATATCTAAAAACATAGATCGTGTTATTTGGTGTTTTGCAGAAAAAAATTCTCTTCCGAGAATTAACAATGTAGAGTTTATACAAGGTATTCTAGAGGATTTTGTTACTGCAAAATACACTGTGCGACAAATGGTAGGGGTCAGTGATCGGGAAGGGTTCAAACTACCGGGGAAAGTTATATCGGTAAAAAAGAAGTTATACGTGTCCCGGCGTTCCGCTGGGTCACGTCTAGGAATAGAGATATATCGATTTGAAGTTAGTAACTATCATATAGGGGAAATTGTGATCTTTGGTGGTCTTTTTTTTTGACATAACTTGAGAACCACCAGTCCGATTTTGCTGAAACAAATTTAAAAAAATTAGGAATTACAATTCCTTTGTAAAACGTGCTACAATGGTCTTAACATGTGGATTCAAGGGAAACGCAGTTCACTTCGTTTTGGTGTACCAATGATTTGGACCGATCCAGGAGAGCACAATTCCGACAACTTTTACGCTTGCGCAAACAAAATATGTGGAGTAAATCGTAAAGGCCTTAAACGAAGAGTTTACATATCTGTTAAAAGTGCACAAATACCTCTACCGCATTCGGATGAAATACCAATTCCACCGCTTCCAAGTCCTGACAGAGAAACTTCTTTTTCTATTGAAACAATGGATCAATCGGATTTCACCTATAAACCAACACCAGAAGCCGGCCCATCGAACAAAATAATTCCAATATCACAAGCAAGAATGGGCAAGATTGTTGTAGAATTAAACCTTTCTCAACGTGAAGCAGAAAAACTTGCCCAGCTTTTGAAAGAAGGCAACAATTTGGAGCCTAATGTCAAAGCCACCGGATATCGAAGACGATAATTGCTACCCCAACGGTACTAAACACTCAACGAAAGGAACACATTTGTTTACTGCCACGATATAAAGGGACTGATGGAGGCGATAGCCATTAATTATGTCGCAGCTGATTGGCGAATGTTCATCGATTCTTCGAAATCAAGCCTGAAAGTCGTTTTGCTACATAAATATAATAAAAAACCAAGCATTCCCATTGGCTACAGCACAGACATGAGCGAAACATACGATTCCATGAAAATAATTTTGGATAAAGTTTGCTACACTGATCACATGTGGCGGATCAGTTGTGATCTGAAAGTCGTGGCGATGCTAAGAGGTCTCCAAGGAGGCTATACGAAAAACATGTGTTTCTTGTGTCTTTTTAAAGGAAACTAATACGAAACGCATGAGTGGCTTGCTCGAGATCCAACGGAGAAAGGACACAACTGCGTAAATGATCCACTGGTGCCAATGGAGAACGTCCTCATGCCCTCTCTCCATATCAAACTGGGAATCGTAAAAATTTCATCAAGGCCATTGTAAAGCAACCGAAAATTCTTGATTGTTTGGAAAATATTTTCCCACGACTCAGCGAAGCAAAATTGAAGGAAGGTGTTCTGAATGGGCCGGATATACGAAAGCTCATGAAATCAAAGGAATTTAAAGGTGCTTTAGACGGTAATGATTACTTTGCGTGGAGGGCAGTGAAGAAAGTCATACGATATTTTTTGGGAAGTACGCGAGCACACAATTACCCCGCTCTTGTGACCAAGATGTTGCACTACTTCCAGAAAATTTGAGTGAATATGTCCCTCATAATTCACTTCTTGCATCACCATCTCGAATACTTCAGCAAGCAGCTAGCTTCAGAGTCGGATGAACATGGCGAGCGCTTCCATCAAGTGGCAATGCCAATGAAAACGCGACATAAAGGCAAAAGGCTCGATTCGCTGGTGGCTGAAATTTGTTGGTGGTCGCAAAAGACGTACGATCCCGACAATGAAGATGAAGAAGAAGAATATACAATGGGAGTTTCCTCCGAGGGTAAGTCACAAAAATGAAGTTAACTGACTGATTAAAAACAATTGATTTTTTCCAGATGAAGACAGATCCTCATCCGATACAGACTCTGAACAAGTGGGCGAACCACCACGCAAGAAAGTAAAGGGCGCAAACAAACGAAAATAAGTTTTGCGTTCATCGATTTTTATAACCTATGTATCTATGTAATAACCTAATAATTACCTGTAATAATTTTTAATTTTACGTGTTAATAATTATAATAAATAATATATAATAAATATTATCCAAATTCATTGAAACATAAAATCAATATTCTTGTCAAAATGAGATACCTTCACTTAATTGTGAATAAAAGCGAAATGCGTCCATCGATTTTCATGATCTATGTCTCATTTTGTTTAAAGGTCTTTTTGCCGTTTTGGATTTTTTATGAATTAAAAATAAAAAAATTCAATTTTTTAGGCAAAAAATAGTTTTTTTTTTTCATACATTTATTTATAACTGCGAAACTGTTGCTTATGTAGCGAAATGTTGTATGAACAGATTAAAGGAATTGTAATTCCTATTTTTATTAAATTTGTTTCAGCAAAATCGGACTGGTGGTTCTCGTCAAAAAAAAAAAAAAAAAAAAAAACACTAAAGGTCACAATTTCCCCTATATGATAGTTACTAACTTCAAATCGATATATCTCGATTCCTAGACGTGACCCAGCGAAACGCCGGGACACGTATAACTTCTTTTTTACCGATATAACATTTCTCGTTGGTTTCATCCCATCCCGATTTTGACTGTCACATAGTGCAATTTGAAAATACTTGATGGAGGGTCAAATAATGAAAATAAATTTGTTATCATTTTCAATTTAATGAATATGTATTGAGGAATTAAAAATTATCAACAAGCTGATAACTTTAGTTTGACAAACTATTATTGTAAATTTAACCAATTTTTTCATTATATGTAAGTGCTAATTTACTACAAAATGGTAAAGACACCAGTACTTGCTTTTATTCATCTAATGAAGAGTTTATATTATTATAAATTTAATTGATAAAGTAATTTAATGGGATATTTTCAATAACAATTGGTATAAAACTATGATTAGCTCCACAAATTTCTTAACATAGTGTATAAAATAAACTAGGTCGATTAATTGAACAATTAATTTGGTTTTAATATAACAAATCGTTGCTAAAATTCTTAAAATGCTCTCAAACTTATAAATAACTAACAGTTTGTTTATTTGAAGTACAGGAAATAATATGATATTGTTTATTTTTTTGTTGCACTGGTTATGAAACTGTCGTTAAGATGCAGTTTCAAACAGCGTTTTAGCCCTTTTTTATTTAAAATACTAAAATGTACTAGTTTTTGTTAAATTCAAGTAGTTTTCGTAAGTTTGGAGTATTTTTAGAATTTACCGGGAACCCGGTGAAATTGTCGAGAAAACGGAGAATGAATGAGTGCAAATTTCACGGAACGGAAAATTTCGGGATGCGTTCTTTATTATGGAGTCAATATGAGTTATACATCTAATGTCTATATTCTACACACAACACATACCATCTTTTTTGTAAAACATAACTTCCAACTTCAATTCAGTTTTATTCATTAAAGTCTTTTCGATTTGTTGTTTGTGTTCATCTTTGGTTTCTGGCCCACAAAGAAAATGACAAGAACATCCTGTAAAGATATTTTATTTGTAAGAATAATTCCGAATATTTTGCTCCTAAATTATTGGTGAATAAATTATTTACCTTTTTGCATAATTTGCGCTCGAGAATATCCTGTCAAATCAACGAAGCCATCCGAACAATAAACAGAACCCCAAAAAATGTGTAAACCTACTTATATGTTAAAAATATTACCAGAAAAATATAAATATAAATATAAATAGGTTGAAGAAAAAGCGAAATTGTGTGCAAGAGATGTGTGCATCCCAAAAATTAGAGATTTTTATTTTAATATAAAGATTCCATACTTTCAAAATGTGTTAAAAAATTTAAAATTTTAAACAGCACATTTAACGAAATATGCATTTAAAAATGCAATTGCATTATAATGCATTTTATAAAAATCTTTTTTATTTGTGAAATATTATTATTAAAGCTGATGAAATCATACTCGTAATTCAAACGCCATTCAAATTATTGAATTCTACAAAGCCTTCGCATACAACACAACAAAATTGTTTAAAATAATATACTTTTGAGATTTTTTAGGTTTTTCAACAAGTAAATTTCGCGAATCTGAAACTGAAATGGATATTTTATGAAAATCGAAAGACACTCGGTCAATTTTTGGACTTTCTATTATGGAATTGTCGATATAACGATGTTCCTATGTTCGGCTCTCTGTTGAAAAAAAGCTCAAAAAACCGGAGATACCTCAAAAAAAAAAAAAACGTATTTGTTTTCGACTTTTTAAAGTCCCTATCAATTTATGTGCTTTAATTTTTCACTGAAAATTCGAAAACTTTTTTTTGATTTTTTTTTAAGAAGCAATAAATTAAATTGGTTTATTAGTAAACGAAATATCGACCAAAACGCATTTGCGGTCTTTATAAAGCTCCTACACGGAGAGAAAAATATAGTTCTAGTGACCATGTGTGTTCATTATACTTCTTTTATAAAATACTTGTGTATCATGAAGTATCTATTTATAATTTCTTAACAAAATACAGCAATTATAATTTTATGCATCACAATGTAAGTTAAAATAGAAATTTAAAAAAAAAAAAATTTAAATTTTAAAGTTTTAAATTTTATTCAATATTTTTCTATACAAGTAAGTTAATTCGTAAGCAACATAAAGTAAAATACACAAAATCGATTACAAATCCGAGTACTCGGAGAATTTTTTGTAGAGATATTTTTATTTAGGAAAATTGTTTTCAAATTCAAAAATATATATAACAAAATTATTAGGCAGACTTGTGTTTAAAGTTTTATTTTATCATGTAGATAATTGAATTGGAAATTAATAGATTTTATCTTGTAATTTTTGAAAAATATTCATTCAACTTTTTAAAGTGTATGAAAGTGTATGAAAAAAAAAATTGTTTTAGTAAGCGAACTTTGAAATTTTTATCACAAAGGATAAAAATCCATAAACTATAAAGTGGATTAAGATTGAAAAAATTATAAAATTATACACAAAAATGATAATGGGAAAAAATATGTTTTGAATAACAAAATAGAAAGATTATTTTGTGAATAACAAAATATTTAAAAGAGTATAAAAAAGAGTATAGAAAAATAAAGATTTTTTTAAAGAAATTGTCTAGCTGTATGAAGTGTTTTTTTCAAAAATCAATTAGTATTTGTTTTGGTATAAACGGCATATAAGACTGTTTCAAAACTCCAATTTCAAACCTTTAAAAATTTTCTAAACAAATTTTAAAAAAGTTCGCATAAAACAATGCAGGTTTGTAGGCAACACTACAGGAAATAAAATTAAAAAAGAATTATGCAAATACCTTGTATGCCTAAATCAAGATTTTTTAACAAAGCCTAGGAAGCATGAATTATCCTGCAGAAACAAGAACATATTTCCCAGTAATTATGGTTTAAATTTAAATAAAAATAGAATTTCATTTCAACATTTCTCAAAAAATTAAAAATTTGGTTGTGCACTACTTACACAAGTGGTCTAGACCACATTAATGGCCTGGGGAATTCGCAATAACTTTAACAATTTTAAACCGATTTTTTCTTTTATATCTTTTACTATTTTGAATATAGAAAAGTATTTAATAGCTACATTTTTCTAAAAACTCTTAAAAGGTAAATTTTGGTACAGTATATATGTATGTATGTATGTATGTATATATATATATATATATATATATATATATATATATTCAGATTTTTGCTTATAATTCGGTCGTTTTGAACTGATATGGTTAACACAAAAACCGATATTTTCGAAAAATATTAATAACAGATTTGTACAAAAGCGAATTCTGAAGCTTATATAGAAGCTTCACAAAGTTCAAAAATAAGTTTTGACCTCGATATCTCAGTTACTAAAGAACCGATTTTGTTCATTTCTTCCACAAAAACATTCCAAAAAAATTCTTAATTTTCTGTATATAAACAAAGTCGCTAGCTTATATAGGGGCCTAGAAAAGTCGAAAGCAAATACGTTTTCAGAATCATTTACGTTTTTTTTTTCGGCGATATCTCTGTCATTAATGGACCGATTTTGTTCATTTTTACTAGTGTAATTCTAAGGAATATTCGCTATAATGCACAGTGGGGCGGAATCGAAATTTTTTGGAAATAAATCTGTAGTAGAGGAGTGTACAATGTTATGTTTGGAAAGGGGGCACAACAATCCCCCCAGGGGCGGAGCTAAGGGGGCTCAAAGTTAGGTACCTCTGACACAAAAAATTTTTAATCGCTTGCAAAATTTTTGTTTCAGGGGAGACAATTTTTTATTTATTATTGCTTTTTTTTTCTTTGCACTTTTAATTGTGATGAAATTAAAAACTGATGACTTGCAGAAATAGCGTTTGAGTATTTTTGGTTTATTCATCTACATATTTTTATATGGTTAACTTTGTTTTTGTAAAGTGGAAAATAAACTTAAGAATTGTTTTGTTTATATGGAAAAAAAAATTCTTTGACATTAATGAATATATATTTTATGTTGTTGAGTATGGTCATGATTAATTTTAAATATTCTAATAACAAATTAAGGGGAGTATTTTTTATTCACATTAAACATTCTTCATATCTAGAATATGTTTAAAATTTATTTATGGCTCAATATTTATGTATTTATAATATTTTCTCAATTTGAAATATTAAGAGATATACCCAAATTACTCTTCTTTGGAGATAAATTATATTAGATATAAATATAATTGTCTGAAGTAAAATTATTTCAATCAGTTAATAAACTTTTTAAAAGGCGGAAAAAAATGGAATCAAATAAGATTACAAATGCTGATATTGTTGCGGCATTCAATAAATTAAAAACAAGACCATATCTAGCAGCAAAGGATTTACTACCACCAAAGCCATATAAGGTATTAAGTATGTTCCGCCATAAGAATAAATATGGAAATGTGGTGATGGCTGAGCTTGAAGAGGGAATGTTATATCTTCCCAAACGATATAATAATTTGGAAGATAAAGTAATAGATGGAGTTAATAATGAACAATTTACTTTAAGGAGGAAGTTAGATATTGGTTTATATATTTTGGAATTGGAAGAGGTAGTCAGTAAAATCTCCGCTGGAGAAGACGAAGTGGGAGAGTTTTTCATCCCAAATTCTCAACCATATTCCAGTTGGGAAAATAGTAAAATTCCAAGAAATTCTTAATAAAGAAAATTTGTTAATTAGTATATAAGTATCATTGTTTTTAAAAACTCATTAATTGTAAAAAGAAAGCTTTATAATAACGATGTTACATATAAAAATTCAAAAATTTCTTCAAAATTTTGATGGTTTAATTTTTGTTGAACATCAAAAAACACTGGAAGAGTATTTGGCACTTATTAATGAAACTTGAAATTATAATGAAGAACCTATATCATCTAAATATATATTACACTTCAAAAACTGTTCATTGTTGGATGATAAAGCAAGCATTGGTCCTGATTCTTGTAATTGTAGAAAGCATAGACAACTTATAAGCAAAATAGAGGATTTTATAAAAAGATATTATTTATTATCTAAACGTCTAAAATAAATAAATAAGGAAAATATTTTTAATTTCAAATATATTTATTTAAAAACAAAATAATAACATTAAATAACATTAAACAAATTTTTGTTTTTTTTTTTTTTTTTTTCTTTACAATAACTTCTTGCAATTTTGAACTTGGTAAAGGTCTCATGAATTTAGAATTTTAGAAATAATTTTAGTAAATAATTGACTATCTATCAAGAACAACATATTCAGAATAACGAATACATCCAACAACACTAAAATTGAATCAAATTATACTTCAAACAAGGGTCAAATTGAAATTCAAGAAATCTTAATACATGGAAATAAAAAGCGACCCAATGCTGTCCAGGCTTATAAGATGAATCAGTGTTGGCTATGTAAAATGATGGTTTTGTAACAGGTGTCTTGGATAATTTATTTCTCGCAAAAACTCCTTTAAATTTATATTTTGTATAATTATTTGAATTTAAAGTATTTACAATATATTTATTGAGTTCATAGCGTTTGAATTATAGTGCGATATTTATAAATTTCTATTATAATGTCAAATTCACAATATACTAAGCAGGTAATTGCCTCCGTAATTTGTTTTCCTAAACGTCCTTCTATTCGAATAGTTCTTTGATTTATTAAATTTCCACAATTAGAAGTATTATTGTGACCTGGTGCTAAGTCAAAAGCTAATAAAAAAAAATCCGCTCTCAAAAAGTTCCTTTGTAATTGGTTCACCTCTATCAAAATGATACATTCCGGTACCTTTAAATAGAGTTTGATAACCACGAGTGCTTAATATTCCTCCATTGCTGTAGTTAAATTCTATTGGTTGTGCTGGAAATTGTACTCCATTAACCACCAAATTAAATTAATATTGAAAGTTGTACGGATTTTCTTTTCTATCTCCAGTATAAGCTTTGCTAGACATCATTCCAAAAATTATAATATTTGGTAATTGTCCAAGTATAACATTATCTAAATATAATGAATGGTTTCCTGGATGTATAGTGAAGGTCTTAATTTCTACTCTCTTTTATGGGTAAATTGCATTCTTGCTTTCTAATACATTATGATGTGCCACTAATATACTACTATTGATAGTAAGATAAATAAATAAAAGATGATTTATATATAAATTAGCTTCATGTATTCTTAGATGAGATTCATTTTTATCCCCACTTTCTAAAATATAAAATTCTGGTTTCTCCAAATTTAATGTGACCTTAAGGTCAACATTATTAAGCAAGTACTTTTGTTGATTAAATACATCTGCATAAAGTTTTCCGAAAAGCTCCACCTTTATTCCATCCTTAAATAATTTTTTCTTTTATTTAAACCTGGATTTTCTTTATCGATTAATGAATTAATTTTATTCATATCAGTAGCCGAACCACACGATTCAAGATGGGTAGATCTAGCATCATTTCCATAATTGAGCAACGTTTCCATATATGCTCTATAGTGATGGTTGTTGTCAGGTTGAGATACACTTTTATTGTTAAAATGAACTGTAGAATTCCTAAATATGGAATGCAACAAGTTATCAACAACACTTCCAGTTCCTTTAAATTCAAGCATTAGTCGGAGATAAATACTATTAAGATCTCTGTATGTTTCACCATTTCCCACTTGAATTTGCATCAATTGTACTAGAGTTGTCCAATGAAGCAATTGGATTATAACATATTTATAACATTTAGTTTTTTTATTACCTACATGTCATGGTTTAATGATATCAGTGTAAATAAATACAATTTCATTTATATCTGGTGAAAAGACTTTAGTAAAATAATTTATCATATTATCTGAAAATTTTGTTAAAGACATGTGCAGAATGTGGTTTGTTGATGTTAAAATGGAATACTTTTCAACGTTTTCGAATTCATGTCTACTAGTATAATAATCTTTTCTGTTGCTAAATTTGTTTGTGAGGTATCATTGCTTTTGGATCTTTTGTTTTTAACAATTATATTTCCATTAAAATCTACAAGGCAATAGGTTATAGGATTGGTTATGTAAATTTTGTTTATCTTAAAAACCTCTGTAGACCAATTTTGTGTATATCCCTTCTCAAAATGATTTTTATATTTACTAATGCGAACTAAATCATTTATTTTATATTTTCCTCCTTTGAAAACCTTCAAATTACTGTATACAGTATTAAGAAGCTTTTGTTCATTTTTCTTATTAACTGAATTGGGTGTTGTTTTTATAGAACGATGCACAGTGGGGCTGGTTGGATTTTATGAAATTTGGTATAGGCGTAGCAGAGGAGTGTACAATGTTAAGTTTGGAAGGGGGGAACAACAAACCCCTCAGGGGCGGAGCTAAAAGGGCTCAAATTTTTAATCGATTGCCAAATTTTGTTTCTCGTCCGATTTCAAATATTATTTTCAAATTTCAAATATTATTTTTATTAGTTTTTTTCTTAGCTAGTTAAAGAACAAAATTATATATTGAATAAAAAAAATTTGAAGACGATATCTTTACCGAGTCCAAAAATAAACGATTTTGAATTTGAAAATTGTAAAAAAGACGACTTTTTGTGTTTTTTTAGCCGAAAAATTATCTACACTCTTTTTTATCTAAAATAAAATTTTCTTTTGCAACATATAAAAATTTTGCACTTTTCTGAAAGGTAACTTCACAGAGATGACTCTAAAAGAAAAAACAAGGCCAATAACTCTATTGGTCATGGTACATACCCACCAGAATTCGACCCATTTTATATGAAAGTTTTGATTTTAGACCATATTTTCTCAAATCCCAAAGCACGAATCGACAAGCGAAATATATTTTAAGAATCTTCAATATGTTGTTAAAAGTTTTAAATCAAAATCTACGGGACTTCGGAAAAATGTGCATTCTATAGCCAAAAATGTAAAAAAATCCCATTTTTGGGAATTTTTATTAGTTTTTTTGGGAATTCAGGAAAATCCTATCCCTGATTGAAATTTTCTTAACGTGCTTTTATTTAAATTAATAAGATCTACATTTCTTTCAAATTTCATTAAGATATCTTTGTAAATGTTATTACAATTAAAAAATTTGTATTTTCTCCAAAAACCCCAAATTGGTCCTTTTGTTTGGCTTATTTCTAAATAGCGAAAGAAATTTTAAAAATATATATTCCACATTAAGCTTATCCTTTAGCATATATAATTTCCGATCTTTTGAAAAAAGATTCAAGTCAATCTCATGCCTTGTTTCAGAAATATGCGCCTTTAAACTTTTATATTTCCAATTTATTGTATATATGACTATATTTTTACAAACTTGCAACTTTTGCCTTAACTTTGCGTAGATAATTACTTGGAATATTATGAATATTTCTGTATACTTTTAATAATATCTATACACAAAATATTTTTATAAAAACAATTAATAAATATTTTTTATTTTTAATAGGGTTGCCACATTTCCCAAATTTAAGTAAATCTTTATCCTTTTTTAAGCATTCATATATTTCTATTAATGAATTTAAAATAACAAAACAAACAAAAAATGTCTATTTTAACGTAATCAATATTATTATTCTTCCTTAATAAATATTCTATTTCTAATACGATTTTTTTTACTTATTTATATTAAATTTATGTAGACAATTTTTCTAATATTTTAAACTTATACTACTTATTTTCTATAAAATAATCTGTTGTATCTGTATACATATCTAAAAGATAATAAAGGTCCTTCAAGTCTTCAGTATTTTGAGTTGATAAAGGCTTATAATAAATCCAACGTTTTCTCATTGATGATATTACAGGGTCTGATGATAACAATAGGCTATTAAAAATATCCTCGTTTTGTGACGTTCTGGAGCATTTCCTGGAGCTGAATAATTGAACGTGCTTAAAATCTCTGTTTCTTGCTTCTTGAGCCTCTTCTGTAAGCTCTCCAAGTGGAAGAATATTTCGTTCAATTATAATTTCGCCATGGCACAATACTTTATGATTTCGAGCTCATCACATGGTGAGCATTTCCAAAAAGAAGATGTTTCCGTAATGGCATTACTAACGTTTCCATCAATCATTGTTAGACTAAGTTGAACCGATATGTCGAATGTGTATTGGTTTATGGTTATTGAAAGAGGTTGTAAATCATTTACTTCATCTTTAATATATTCCACTAAATCCTTTGTTGTTATCTTCGACTCCTTTGTGTATTCGAACCAAAAAGGTCTGCAAAAATGTTTTGATCTTGGAATGGTGTTAAGCCATATATCTTCAAATGAGTTTTTATACTTTGATGAAGATTGCTTTAAGGAATATGATCGCATTATTAATGCCACCAAAGATGCTATAAATACGCTTTTATATTATATATTTGTCTTCGACTCCTTTGTGTATTCGAACCAAAAAGGTCTGCAAAAATGTTTTGATCTTGGAATGGTGTTAAGCCATATATCTTCAAATGAGTTTTTATACTTTGATGAAGATTGCTTTAAAGAATATGATCGCATTCTTAATGCCACCAAAGATGCTATAAATACGCTTTTATATTCCGCCATTTTCTTACTTCCACTAGCATACTTGTATTAAGGAACGATGGTCCGTCACATCCCCAGTTACAGTCGCTGTTATTTACTTTTTCCAACTGATCTGCAGAAAAATCTGCAACTATTCTGGTAGCTGCATTCTCAAGCAAAGAAGATAGCTCTACACATGTTTCCTTTTCGGTAACCGAAATAGATGTTAAAATAGTTTGCTTTTTTTCTTGAATATCCTTGTATGATGGTAGAATTGAGTGTCCCTTTTCAAGCAGAGCTTTTCTTAAAATTTGATGTTTGTTTCGGCTGAGGTCCAGTTCAAGCATTAAAGCAATTGCTTCTTCCTCTTTAAAATTGGATTGTGATGTTGGAGTAGGTACACTTTCGGCAATCCGTTTAAGATGTTTTGGTGATGCAGTTGGCAGTATTTCAGCAATATTAATTGCACTCTTAGGTTGCTTCTCCTCTCTTAACATTTCTTTGAATGTATCAAAAATTTCTTCATTCGAAATTATAGAAAGCTTATGAGCCAGTCTTTTCTTCTTAGATCTTGTATTTAAATCATCATATGTCTTGTAGGGTGCTCCAGATGATATTTTGCACGGCGATATTTCTATATCAGTATCCATCCAATCGGAATGTTTAATTTGTTAGTACGCTGATTCAAGGACTTCATTTTTACGTCATAAAACTTTAAAATCTCAGATAGAGAGATTTGCCAATGACGTCGACTTTTGCATGATATGTAGCTTTTATGAATTCCACTATAGCTTCTAAACGATTAAGATCATTTTTAGATAAACTCCACAGAACACAACACAATTGTTCATGTTTCAATGTAATCAACATGGTAATCAACTTCGTTATGATGTTGATAAGGATTAGCTGCGCATTTATATATATCTATTAGATATATCGCACAGGAATATATATTTGCAGGTATTCTGCGAATTTTCATTAGGTAAAATACCGAATTCATTAATATTATATGTTGCTGTTAGATATCACCAAAAAGGATATTACCTGTGCATTATCACTAGCTCATAAAAATATAGATTTTGAATCATCAGTAATAGATGAATGTTGCAGCCAGATATCACCGGAAAGGATACCTGTACATGGCCACTAGATCATAAATATATAAATTTTTAACCATCACCAATAGATGAATACATTTGTTAAATTTAGGTACACACCATAAATGTAAACTAATAAAATACTTATTGATTAAGTTAAAATAGACATTTTTTGTTTGTTTTGTTATTTTAAATTCATTAATAGAAATATATGAATGCTTAGAAAAGGATAAAGATTTACTTAAATTTGGGAAATGTGGCAAATTAATAAAAAATATTTATTAATTATTTTTATAAAAATATTTTGTGTATAGATATTAGTAAAATTATACAGAAATATTCATAATTTTCTAAGTAACTATTCACGCAAAACAAAAGGCAAAAGTTGCAAGTTTGTAAAAATATAGTCATATATACAATAAATTGGAAAAAAAAGTTTAAAGGCGTATATTTCTGAAATGAGGCATAATATTGACTTGAATTTTTTTGCAAATATCGGAAATTATATATGCTAAAGGATAAGCTTAATTTGGAATACATATTTTTAAAATTTCTTTCGCTATTTAGAAATAAACCAAACAAAAGGTCTAATTTTGGGTTTTTGGAGAAAATTCAAAACTTTTAATTGTAATAAAATATTTGTTTATAAGGATATCTTAATGAAATTTGTGGATCTTATTAATATAAATAAAATCGCATCAACAAAATTTTAATCAGGGGTAGGGGTTTCCTGAATTCCCAAATAAACTAATCAAAATTCCCAAAAATGGGATTTTTTTACATTTTTGGCTATAGAATCCACATTTTCCCGAAGTCCCGTAGATTTTGATTTAAAACTTTTAACAACATATTGAAGATTCTTAAAATATATTTCGCTTGTCGATTCGTGCTTTGGGATTTGAGAAAATATGGTCTAAAATCAAAACTTTCATATAAAATGGGTCGAATTCGGGTGTATGTACCATGACCAATTGAGTTATTGGGCCTGTTTTTTATCTTAAAGTCATCTCTGTGAAGTTACCTTTCAGAAAAGTGCAAAATTATTATATGTTGCTAAAGAAACTTTTATTTTAGATAAAAAAGAGTGTAGATACTTTTTCGGCTAAAAAAACACAAAAAGTCGTCTTTTTTACAATTTTCAAATTCAAAATCGTTTATTTTTGGACTCGGTAAAAATATCGACTTCAAATTTTTTCTATTCAATATATAATTTTGTTCGTTAAATAGTTAAGAAAAAAACGTATAAAATCGGTCGGAAATACTAGGATATATATGAAAAAAACTGGACCAAGAACATGCAAAATTATTTGAAATCGGACGAGAAGCAAAAATTTTGCAAGCGATTAAAAATTTTTTATCTCAGAGGTACCTAACTTTCAGCCGCCTTAGCTCCGCCGTTGGGGGGATTGTTGTGCCCCCCTTCCAAACGTAACACTGTACACTCCTCTGCTACGCCTGTACCAAATTTCATGAAAATCCAACCGGCGGATCAGAAGTTACAGATTTAATTCCAAAAAATTTCAATTCTGCCCCACTGTGCAGTGTATTTAAATATAAGGTAAACATTTTGCTCAGTTAAGGAAGTTTTGTATAAGTATCAATCTTTGTGCCAAATTTCATGGAGGTCGGTCCATAATTGGCCATAGCTCCCATATAAAACCTTCTTCCGAAAATCACTTTAACTTACATAAATCACATACAAATGTTAGTATCAGGTTTATATTCGACACAAATAAGTATTATATAAGTAGAAATCACTGTGACAAATTTTATGAGGATCGCTCCATAATTTACCATAGCTCCCATATAAACCCACTTTCGGGAATCACCCTAAAGTGCATAAATTCATATAAATTTTAATATTAACGTAATATTCTGTATTCATATGTTTTATCTTACACTTATTAAAAGTATCGGTTCACAATTGTCCCACTTTCGGGAATCACCCCAAAGTAACCAAATTCACATAAATGTTAGTATTAACGTAATATTCTGTATTCATATATTTTATTTTACACTTAGTAAGAGTATCGGTTCACAATTGTCCACATGTCTAATATAACACCCCTCCACGAATTTTGATAGACATACACAATGGTGTGGGGTATCATATGGGCAAACTTGACCGACTATATCTTTCTTACTTGTTTAGTTAGAAACAGAAGCATTGCAGTGACTGGGTAACCACAATGAAAAGAGGCAGTAACCACGCTTTTTAATTTTTTATATAAGCTAAAAATATCATGAAAATGGTATTAACAACAATTTTTAATTTTTTGCTTTAAAATTAAGGAACTAAGAAAAAAAATTTTAATTGTCCACTTAAAACAAGAATTTCTTCTTAAATGGAACAAATTTTACGACTGTTTTGTCTGTGAAGTTGATGTTATGCCCTTTTTACTTTTGTTAAGATTGATGTTATTTTTGCAGATCCGAATATGAAATTTTTTGTGTAGATATGGTTTGGGTCGGTATATTATAATCCAATAAAAAAACTAATATCTGCTTTTTCAGTGGTTACAGCCTTTTGCATTTTAGGTGACGATGCAAACATATTAATATCAATTTTTTCCGTCCGTCTGGATGGCTGCCCATGTAAAACTTATGCACAAGGTCAGGTCGCAATGTTAAAGATAAATCAATGAAATTTGGCACGTAGGACTTTCATGACACAAGCCTATTGAAATTGCTTCTGATCGACCCATTATTTCACATAGCCCCCATACAAATATCCTCCAGGAATAGTGGTTTAACGATCGTAAATGCTATAAGTGTAGCAATATTTTAATTTTTATAAGTTTCAATCTCTGTGCCAAATTTCATGAAGATCGGTCCATAATTGTCCATAGCTCCCATATAAAACCCTCTTCCGAAAATCGCTTTAACGTATATAAATCACAATTGGACGTCGCACCCACATTTTAAGCCTACTTTTAAAAATCTACTTTTTTAATTTTACACTTTATTAAAAAAAACTATTCACAGCACTGTACGTCAAGTGCTTGTACGTTATGTCGGATCTTCATTGGATGCCACGCCCGTATTTTGGGCCTACTTTTTTCAAACTTTCAGACGAATGAACCGATAAGTTTAAAATAAATCGGAGCTTAAGGTGTAGTACCCCCAATATAAAGCAAATATTCATTATAGTATATCTAAGGAACTATTACAGTGAGAGCCCTCAAATTTCATGGAAATACGACAGATATGTCCAAGGGGAGAGGTAGCCCCCGTAGGAAGAAAGTATAAATTTTCGCATCTAAAGGACTATTACAGTGAAAGTTTTAAACTAATTTTAAAGTCATTTTCATGTCAAATTTCGAATAAGGTAAATAGGACTAGGAGGAGTAGTAGCTCCCAAATAAAGTAAATATAAGTTATCGCATTAAGTAGAGTAGCGAAGCGCAACGGTAAAAGCTAGTAAATAACAAAATTTAATACTATAAGGTTTAGAAAAGTTCGCACATATTTAAGGAAGATATAATCACATCGGTGCAGAACAAATATTTTATAAATTTAAGACAATATTAAATTAGAAAAGAATATAGTGGAAAATTTATAGACAGATTTGACTGATTGAAAAAACCGAAACTTGAAAAAAAATATTTGTGATAGATTTATGAAAGAGTGAGGCCCATGGCTTATATTGGAGCTTCAAAAAATCTAATAACGCGTTTTGGCTTATAACTCAGTTATAAGCGTTAATTCATTTTTCAACACAAAAATTCTTAAAAAATGTCCGATTTTCTGTGAAAGAATGAAGTTTCTAGCTTTCATACAGTGGTCAGCATATTTATTTTGGCACCTGAGAAATTTTACCATTTTGAATTCTTTCAGATTTCAAAAAAAAATTAAAAATTCCAAATTTTTTTTAAATGAAAGTAACATTTATTTAATAACTAAAAAACATAAAATCATAACTTCTTAAATTAAATTTTTATTCTATGCAACTAATTTAAAAATTTAGGGGGTGGCATAAGTATTTTGACATATAGTATTTTAACTCTTTAAACGAAAATATGTTATTCCAACTTTTATAATACTTTTAGATATTTTTCAACAGTTACATAGATGGCAGTAAAATTTTTATGACAAAATTTTTTAATTTTCTTAATTTTTGATTTTTTGGGCGTTGTCTGTGCGTCCCTAAACGAAATACAAATTTTGAAATAGAGACTGATACTTGTTATAATTATGCATATTTTGCGCTATATCTCGTTGATGTGCTCGAAATAGTCAGAGTAGTAGGTAGTCTCAAAGTTTGGAAAACAAGAGCGAATATTTTTTAAAAGTTCAGTTTTTTGCGAGGCGCATTCACAGTTTCTAATGGAATAGCATGGATTATTGTGAGAACATAGTTTTTTTTTTTGTTATTTTACACAATAAAATTACAGGAGCATTAAAAATAAATTTATTAAAAAAATTTTATGGACTTTATGAAAATTACGCAAAAATTGCTATTTCTGTTTGCATATATGTATAGAAATAGAAACGGCGATAAATGTAATTGACCAAAACCATAAATTTAAGTCGAATATCATTGATAGTTGAAAACGGGACAATTTTGTCAAAAGACACTTTGCTAAGGCAAACACATTTTGGACAGGACGAAAACCATAATTGGCATAAATAGTTGGAGATTGTAATGCTTAACGGAAATGTTGAGCGCATCATAAAATTTCGAAAGATTCAAATTTTATGGCTTAAAAAAATTCACTTGGGTTAAAATATAGCATTTCTTTGTAATAATTTAATAAAATATATTTTCGTACAATATGTGGAGAAATAACTTAGATACAATTAGACTTTAATGTGCCTTAAAAAATTATATAACATTTATATATATATATATATATATATATATATATATATAAATCTGTTTGAAGATTTTTTTTTATGTAATGTTTTATTCATGTATAAATTGAAAACCCTTATTAAAACGAGTGGGTACTTATTATTTTATTTGAAAATACTATACCAAACATTGAAACTGTTTAAGATGTTGATGATAACGTTTTCGTTCATAATTCCCCAACTTAATTTTAATCAGACAATAAAAGATTATTAATACACTACCTGCCACTTGAATAAGGAATCACATTTTTTTAACTTACTTAAGTATATCTCCTAAACTAAAGTTCAGAAAAAAATAATTTGTTGCGCAACCAAATTTCAAAGTACTGGCTTTAGTTTCCTGAAGAAATAAAAAATATACATATTTTGTTATACTAAAATTATGCATTTATTTAAAGACATGTATTTCTGTAGTACTTTTTCGTGTGTCACTTGAATAAGGAATATTTTAAAACTAAGCAAACTGTAATTTATTTTTAAATTTTAGGTTATAAAAATGAAAGTTATTATCATCTAGCATTCATTTCTAGAAATAACCTCAAAAATTCGATTTGGCATCGACTTGTATAATGACTCTAAGTAATTTAGCGAAATTGAACTCCATGCTTTCGTTATTGCAGCCTTGAAGGATTCTATCGTCTCAAATTGTTTTCCTCCTTCTTGCAAGCCAACGCCAGACATTTTCCATTGGATTCAGGTCTAGCGAATATGGGGGCCAATCCAAAAGTTGAACACCTTGTTGATGAATCCATTGTTTTACTGTTCTGGCGGTATGAATCGGAGCGTTGTCGAGTTGGTGCGTCCAAGGTATGGGTCCAAAGAAATCATTAAATTTTGAAAATGCTTCATCCAGAATGTTTTTGTAAGTTGTTGCAGTCATTTTTTTTTCATCGGAAAATACAACTTTAAACCATTTGTCGGACCATGTCATTGTATTTTTGGCAAACTGTAGACGTTGTGATTTGCGTTTTTCATTAGTGGTGTTTTTTTTTTTTGCAGTTTTCGTCGGAATTTAAAATACAATGCACTGTTTTTAGACTGGCACTGACTCCACTTTTTTCACGTATTTTTGATACCGACATGGCAGAATTTGATGCAATTCTAAGAATTTTTCGTCTTTCTTTTGGAGTTGTTGCTATTTTCTTCCGCCCTTTCATGTTTTTTCCATATCTTTCAAAGTTATTTAAATAATTGTACACAACTGTCTTTCCTCTATTAATGTTTTTAGCTATTTGGACCGGATTCTCACCCTGAGATTTCAAAATCAGAATTTTTTCTTTTTCAGAGTTGTTAAGAGCCTTACCACGTCCTATTTTGAATAAAAACTATTTAAAAACTATCAAATTAAAAATTCTCTAGCCGTTTATATTGAAAGAAATGTATTTATTAAAAGAAATTACATAAATATTTATGGTTAAAAAATATGTAGACATTTAATAAAGAGCTATATATTAAATAACAGAAGTATTAATAAAATCTTTTTCGTGACACTGTTGCCAAATTTTACGATTTATCATCATTTGAAAAATTTTTAGTTCAAAAAATGGAAAACATTTACTTCTGCGGTTCAAAAAAATTTTCCATTTTTTTAAATCTCTCATCAATGCTATTTTGTACCAATATTAACTGGATTTAATGAAACATAAATCTGTTCAAGTGAATGACTTATTGCGAACCACGTCAGTGTTATGGATGTTTAAGGCAAAAAGCTAAAAAAAATTGCCAAAATTCTACTTACAACAATATATAAATAATTACCACATGTATGTTCCTAAATCAGTATGTCTAAAATACAAATTAGAAGTGATGCGACATAGATGATGTAACCGACATAAATACACATCCAAAAATGTTAAAAGTGGAATTAGATTCAAACGCGTATTATTTTTGAGTGCCATTTGATTCCGACATATTATAGCTTATATCGGTGTAACGAATCTACCGCAAGGCCACCATCCTAAAGGGTCGTGCTACCTTTAATACAGTCCGTGCTCAGGGAAAATTGCGGTGGATCTTGCTCTTATCGAAATTAGTACGGATCGTCACAATTATTTAAAATTATGTAGCAAATAACCAAATTTTATTTAACAATAACAAACAAACAAAAAAAAAAAAAAAATATATAATAACTAAAATAAAAGAAGTAAACAAAATAGAGATGATAAAGCTCAGTAGATTCCTTGCTATCCATAAAAAAATTTTTAGATAGCCCTGCCTAATCTACATACTAATAGTCTCTAACTTTTTGTGAAAATGAAATAAAACCTAATTTAGCAAATCATATTGCAATTATGCCATAAACAATTATTTATTTTGTAATAAAATTTATAAATAATGGCTAGCATTATATAAAATCGGGTGTTGGTTAATCTTTTAAACAGTTATGATAACAAGATGATTATTCCAAAACAGGAAACACAATACCAGCAAATTTGAATTTAACTTCTGTTACGATGAAATGTCTTTCGATGTTAATAATAAATTATGATGATAAAATCACTCCAGCTCCCAAATTCTAGGATCCAGGAAATAAATGTACCCAAAAAAAAAATAAAAAATAAATGTCTTCCAGAAATCTTACGCAGTAACATATTTTGTAACAAGAAAATTTACAAAAATTTATTCTTGAAATTTGAAAAATTTCAATAAAAAAAAACAAATTGTCGGGCACACAAAAAAAATATATTTTTTTTTCAAATTCTCAATTAATTTATTTCTGTGATTCAAATTATAAAAATTAAAAACAAAATTTTACTAGCCCTCAGAAATGACAGCTAAAAATGAATGCCAACATTGTAAAGAATTTTAAGTTAATGCCATGGGTGTGTCTCGACGATTTATGAAATATTAAAGAAACAGCGAGCTCATGTCATGAACTCTTTTTGTGCAATTTTTTTTTTTTTTGTTGAAACTTATTTTTTGCTTAACTAAAAATATAATTTCACATAGAATAAAAAAATGCAAATATAAAGTACGCACAATTTTAGAGCGATTTTAAAGTGGGATAACAACGATTTTAAAATGTAATTTTTGATCACGTGATAAATTAACTTCACTGAAATTACACTGTGGGTGTGCCTCGCGAAAAGGACACCTCTTAGAGCCATTCACGTTCTTTCTAACCAAATTTGGTCA
Organism: Protocalliphora azurea; assembly: GCA_932274085.1. Taxonomy (NCBI): domain Eukaryota; kingdom Metazoa; phylum Arthropoda; class Insecta; order Diptera; family Calliphoridae; genus Protocalliphora; species Protocalliphora azurea. Next base: position 75,774,501 of record OW026521.1, on the reverse strand, counting down.
CCTTCTATAGCGTTGTTAGTTAGAGCACGTTAAAGAGTTGTATCTCTAAAGATTCATAATTACAAAAGCAATAAACCTACCTTCTTTATTTATTTTGCAATACTTCAAACGGCACAAATTTTCTAATCGACAAACTGCAAAAAATTAAAAATTTAAAAATTTTGATTTCACCACTTGTCCGCAATATAATTCAACACTGGTCAATGACAGACTAATTGAACACATATTGGCCTAATTCTAAAAGTATTTGTAGTTTATATTAGAAGAACTGGATACATATTTCGCGATTACAGAAATACAAAAAAAAAATATTTTCAATCACTTTTTTTGGATGTTTAAAATTTTAGTGCTTACCGGTACCACATGTACCATTTTAAATTTTCAATTCTTGTAGTTTTACTCCACCAAGTGTAACATAATTCCATCAATCGTTATTTTATAAAATAAGAATTAAAAAAAATATTTCCCGTTAAGATATATAAGATTAGATAAGAAAAGATAAGATTTTCTTGTATTTTAATACTATAAAATATTCAAAAAGTACCATTAGAAGAACAGAAAAGTAGCACACGGTCCCTCCCCTCTTGTGAATTATTACCCACATAGAGCCATCGATCTTTAGTTTCATGTTCTTAGATCAATTATTACATAAGATTCAAAAAGTACTATTAGACAACAAAAAAGTAACACAAAGTTCCCCTTTTGAGAATTCGTACCTACATAGGACAATGTATGCATAACTTCATGTTTCTTCGTTCAATATTGCAAAAAAATTTAAAAAGTACTATTAGAAGAACCAAAACATACCATACGGTGCCATACAGAACATATGAGAGTTCTCATTCATTTAGGACCATGAATCTTTAATTTGTTGTTTGTAGGTTCAATATTATAGAAAATTTTATTAACTTCACGTCATTTTTCCGATCTGAAGTGAAGAAATCTTTCTGGATTGTGGTCGAAGATTTCATAATAATGTGGTCGAATCTATAATTAGTTTTCAAATGTAATAATAATTTGAATAGAATTTAATGAATATAAAGCCCACGACCAGCACACAGTGGGTTGAACGATACCCAAAGTGAGGATTAATTCGTGGAAGCTCCATTTTAAAAAAGTTTTTTTTTTTGACGAATATAAAAATTACATAAAATACTATAATTAAAAAAATATTTATTTTTTTATTTTTCTTTTTTCTAATTGTTGCGCGTATTTTTATTTTTCGGGAGAAATGGCCTAATTTACATTTGTTTGTATCTCTGGAACTAAAAGCAATAAATAAATGAAACGAATACTTACAGAATACTTAATCCGATATTAGATAGTTTAAAGAATAAAAGGTAAATAATAAGTAAAAGCAACTCCTTTGAAAACCGTAGTTTTTTATCCGAAACAATTTGTTTATTTTAATCAGATCTGGCTTGCCACTTTTTATTGGGATATTATAATATAAACGAAGGAGATATTCAAAACAAATTATCCACCCATGAACTATAGATAAACCAAACTGAATATTTTCTACATTAACTTCCTTACTAGTCTTTTTATCCACTGAATTGAAATCCTAACTTGTTGCACCACAAATATAGCACTTTTGTGTTGATGTTGTATCGCATTACACACCTTTCCGTTGTAAAATGCTGGCATAACTAGATTGATAGTGCATATTAAAGAAACAAATTTAACATTTATATTGAATATTTTTACAATATTTTATATATTTTTGCTATTTTTAAATCTATTACTATAATTTAAAAACTTAAAATAATTATAAAATGTATATTTCTAAATTTCACTAATAAAATTAGAAATTAAAATTGCACAAAATTTTACTAAATACATGTATATCTTAATTACACTAAAATACGTTTATATTACTTTTATTTATATATACATATATCTATTTCAACTATGTTCCACAGTATATCACAATAATCTATCCACTAGGGACATATGTTTAGATTGAAACATATGATATCTTCTAGTTACATTTGAGTGAATTTTTTATGGCGGTTAATTTTATTAAGAAATTTAATAAATACTAGAGCAAGGGTATATAAGTGGATTTTTCAAAAAATGTGGTCTTTCATTTTAACCTAAATCTCAATAAAGAATAACTCAGTGAAAAAGTATCACCGTATTTGTTTCCCAATTGCACATGTAAAAATAAAGTTTTGCATTTTAAAATGTAAAATTTATTCAACTTTATGTGGAATATAATAAAAATCGAATTCCTAAACTTAACTAAACTTAATACTTAGTGTCTGCACATAAATATCATTTCTTTATCATCGATTTATTTATTGGTGCCAGTCCAATTTTAAAAATTATAAAATTTCATCACTCTTTTATTGTGTTATAATTTATTCTCACAGATTTGACACCAAAATTACATTTTTGTCTAAATCTGCAAACACAGATAACTATAAATCTCAATTTGGCTAAAAATAAACTTGAGAATAAGTTTTGGGTAGTATCGTTTTTTTTTTTTTTTTTTGTCTTTAACAAGATAACTAAACAAAAACGTCATTGCTATCCATGGAAAGATTTGCTCAAAATACAGCTTCCTAATTGCAAAACTCAACACTTACATTTCTATAGGGAGCGAAACACGTTTGTTCTTAATTTGGTCATCAATATATTTTTAAGGAAAAACTGTATCCACCAACATCTTTTGTAAAAATTGAAATCGAATATGGTCACCTTTATCAAATAAGTATAGAATATCTTTTATGTTTAAAAGTAAAAAAAAAATCATTTACAGAAAGTTTTTTTTTTAATAATGTTAACATCTTTGGATACTGTTGCCAATGTTGGTATCTTATTTGGTAAAGAAGAACAGATAAAATAAAACCCCTATCATCGATCTCTTCAAAGATGAATTTTATAATTGTCTCTCTCCAGCGAATATAGATAGTATTGCTGAATGGTCATTCAACGATGGGTTAACTATGACAAATGTAAGTTACAAACACTTTTTTTATTATTCCCTTTATGTGCTTTTAGTTATTTTTCACTATTTGAAAAGAAGAACAAGAATTAGTGATACAGAAGTCAATATATGAAATCAATTTGAAATAAATGTTTAAATCATAATTGAAAAAGTGTTGAAAAATAACTAAAGTGCAAAAATATATATAACGATATAAATTATAAAAGAAATATTTTTGAATTGTGAGAAACAGAAAAGAATTAGTTAAAAATAAAATTTCTTTGAGAAAAAGCTTGCAATAAAATACAAAAAAAGAAGAAAAAAAAAAAAAGAAATTAATTAAAAATATAAAGCAACAGAATTCAAAGAAATTATTTTTTTTATAGTGGAAAATGTTAATATACATAAATTTATGGATAAAATCATATATTATATACGGTAATCTCTAAAACTAATTTTATTTGTTAAATATTTTTTATTATAAAATATTATTTTATTAAAAATTAAATTTTTGTTATTAAACCCCGCTCTGTCCGTCTGTTCATTTTTTTATATTTTGTTACATATTTATATTCTTCAAAACTGACCTACATCAATCTGACCTAATTTCGATTTCCTTTTGTTATGTATTTTCGTTCGTACTTTTTTTTATAAAGGGTGTAAAGAGAATTTTACGTTAATTAAAATTAGAATATTTTTCTATATTAATATTAATTAATCAGAAAAAAATATTATATATTCATAAATAAATCTAATATTTTTTTATATATGTATTTAATAATTTATTAGTGAAATGAAAAATTACTTATTTTTGCGATTGTTATTAGATTTTGCAATCCTATTGAATGAATTGTTTAACTATTAAAAGCATAGTAATTTTGCATGATTTTTTTATTCGTTTGAAATAAATAGATTATAATGAAATTCTAAATCTTATCGTTTTGATTCTGTAGGCAAAGTTATGATATGAAATGTTAGGGATTATCTAAAAATTAAGATGTACTAAGGTAGATGATCAAGGCTGGGAGGGAAAATGTTGCAGATTTTACACCTACTGACAACACAAATTTTAGATGTAATATTAATTTAGTTTAACAATATATTCAATTGCCCCTTTTTTGTAGTACCATTTCATATAGTTTTTTTTTTTTTTTTTTGATAACTTCCTATATTTCTTTTTATAATATAATGCATGCAATTAAAATATATGTTACTATGTGGCCTTTATTACATCTCGCGTTAAGTTCATATACATACTCAACCCAATAGCCGACGAGCCAGAGCCTGAATAACCAATGCATGCAAGAACATATATGCAGCTCAATGATCAGGTATTCAGTTATATGCTGCACTGTCAATCATTACTAACATTAGTTTGTGATTAATGTTTAATGATCTTAGTTGAAATAAAACTACAGAATCTGTAACACTGTTTATTTCGTTTTCTATCCGTTCTTTTTCAAGCTTTGAAGTATTTGCATTTTTTTTAGAAATTTAATTTACAAGGGCCTACAAAACCTTATGGAAGATGGACGAGGATTTTGCCATATTATTTTTTCATTACAAACTAATTTTAGCGGCACAATAGATGTAATGAACACTGCAGAATCACTAGCATCAAACCATGAAATGCTTGTTAATAGGAACTATGCCCAGAGCTTCCGTCAAATCCCCATTTGGCATATAACCTAGTATTTGACAATTCTTCATTGGTTAAGGACATAATATCAGTTTATTTTTTAAACTGAACTAAACGCTCAATAGTATGGTCTAAAAGTCATTGTAGACTAACCTGAGCACAAATTACACTAATTTTCAAACAATCTCGCTTCGGATAACAATTTTGCTTTGCTTGTTAGATAATGATATAGGATTAAAGTTTATCTGGAGCAGCTTTTCTAATAATATTGTATTTACTAATTTTGATTCTAATAGAACTATAAGAGCTTCTTCAGCAGTTAATTGCTGTGGTGCATTACTCACGAATTTTTATTGCTCTTGTCGAAGACGATGTAATTTTCTTAAGTATCTTCGTTGAATGAGTTTGCCCAGAAGCTTTCATTTGTGTTGCATATATCAAAACAGGTAAAGGGGCACTATCTCTTATTTCTTTGAACTTTTGCTCTCTTGTATTTTCCATACATTCTTCAAATGATATTTCCTTTCTACCACGTTTAGTTGGACTTTCTTTTTTGGAGGTGGAATAAACGATATTAAAGCTTATAAATAATTGCATTATTTGAGAAAAACACTGCCTCTGTTCTATTTGCTTTATTCCGAGATTTATAATCTGTGCAAAAATTATTGAATATTTTTAGAGTTTGTTCTACAGGTTTAAAGCGTTTGATTAATTCCATTCTCAAATACTTTATTTTTTCTTCATATTTATTGGAGTCTGATCTTTTCATTATATTGTGAATTTCTCGTCGAGAAATGAAAACATTTTTGTAGTTTATTCCTAAAATTTAACTCTTTTATAAATGTTATTAATTTTACCTTGTACCAAACAACCGGCGTGAACTTTACAAAGTAAGATAACAAAGTAAAAGTGCTGCCAATTTTTCAAAATAGTAAGTTTGTTTTGTGGAACTAAATTTCAGTGCTGCCAAGTTAAAAAATTAATGATTTACGCTTTACAGCCATAAATTCCAGTATTTCCAAGACTTAATTTAACAAAATTAAGTGAATAATGTTGCAACACCGCGACTTTGCTAACAAACTACTCAAATATGATAACAAACTACTATATCCGATAGAAAAATGTTTTAAAATTTATTAAACAAAAACCTTGTAAGGGTTTAAAAATATAGTTAAAATATTTTTTTTTTGAGAGGAAATAATATTTTACTTACATTTTATTTTGGACTCTAGGTAGGATTGAATGATTTGTTCCTGGACCGGACCACTTGGAAGTGATAAAGGAACATCTCAGCTTCATTTTGATATACATTTTATTCACCGCTAATTTTTGGTAAAATAAAGTTTTCCAAAAAATATTTTTTCATATTTCTCTCAAGGGAAATTTTGAGCATTAGGTCGAATTGAGTGATTTATTCCTGGACTGTACTACATGGAGGTAATAGAGGAACATCTCAGCTTCATTTTAATAAACATTTTATTCACCGGTATAGTTTTTGGTTGAACAAAAAGGGCTTTTTCATATTTCACTCAAGGAACCTGGAGGTGATAGAGGAACATCAGCTTCAGATTCATTTTGGTATACATTTTATATACCGCTATAGTTTTTGGTAAAACAAAGTTTTTAAAAAAAGATTTTTTTTAATTTCACTCAAGGGACATTTTGGATCCTAGGTCGAAATGAGTGATTTGTTCCTGGACCGGACCACTTAGATGTGATAGAGGAACGTCTCAGCTTCAATCTGATATACCTTTTATTCGCCGCTATAGTTCTTGGTAGAACATAGTTTTCAAAAACGATTACAATATCTTAATATTGCCAAAAAGACTCATTAGTTCCAATATTATTAGCACCTTCATTTGAAAAATAATTTATATAAATTTATGTGTAGGAAATTTTAAAACATACATTTTAAAATGATTGGAACTAATAATGGGGACAAATAACAACTCTGGTTGATTACTCATAAATATTTCCAGTTGCACATTGACAGGAAATTAGTCAACCATTCATTATACAAAGACTTCCAGTTCGAAGTTTCCAAATAATTGGTAAATTGAACATTTATAGAATTTATTCTATTATTAATTTCAGAAAATAATTCATCAAATTTAAATAGAAAAAGGTTATCTTTTTGAACTGCATTACTATTATTTTTACGAATTTCTGAAACCTTCTTACTTGCCTTTGCTTCATGCATTATTTTTGGCCGAATTGTTTCTTTTTTACTTAACTTCTCCCATTTTTCTTCGGGTTCTGTCTTAAAATTCTCACTTGCTGGAGAATAACTGTGTTCCTTTGCTATTACTTCAACACTTATAGCCAATGTGGAGTTTTGTTTTTTTCGTTTTCGTTTTTGCTTAAAATAATTGTATTCTCGATTTCAGATCCAAACATTTTATAGTTATATCGTAACTCCTTTAAGGAACTTAGATTTTAAGAAAAACATCTTTTCTTACAGATTTGTGCGGTAGTATAACATTATTTGCAAATAATGAGAAAATTCATGTTGCAACATTTTTCTATGCAGTTTTAATGTCCTCGTGCAATTGATCACAAAAAGTAGATTTTTTTCATAATCATAAATCGTATATTCTTTACTTAAGTTTTCATCAGTAATTTCTATTCTACACTGATATAATATTTCAAAACTTTGTTCAAATAAAGAAGTTTTAAACGACGATAGTAAAACAGTAAAAATATGTTTAAAAACCAACGTTCACATTCTTCCATATTGCTTAAACTAAATGCCGCTACTGAAGCATTTTCAAACAAGGGTCTTAAAATATGGTTCTTACCTAATTTTAAACCAGGTTTGAGCTTTGAATTTAATTCAACATTATTTAGATACTTAGCACCTTATATTATAATAATGTTTGATTATTAAAACTTTTCAACACTGCGCCATATAATGCAAGACTTACATCAGTACAAACTCGTCTACAATAAGGCCATTTGAAGTGATATTTAATATTGCTCTCTTCGTGAACAATTTCAATTTGTCCAGAAAGAGTGTGTGGCGAGAAAGAATTGTTTCCGAAATTGGTAGAATTTTTTTTATTTCTGAAATTCGTAAAACAATTTTATGTGACAAAAATTCTCTTTTCAGCACATTTTTCGTGTTTCACGTTTTCACCAGATGCATTAATATGTAATGTATATTTTTTAATCTTCAAGAAATTTTACATTACTGGAAAAAGTTTCAAACGTATAATTTTATACGGACCATCTTTCATCAAAATAAGAGCATGAACTGGATCTGAATAATAATATTTATCATAATTGCCTTAAAAATTACATTTTCTTAATGTTTCCAGCTTATGTATATTTTAAAGATTACCTTTTTCGGTAATATCATCTGCAGCATTTAAAATTTTCTGTTTTCTATACAAATATGTCTTATTGTTCTTAAGGTCGTTTTTTATAATGTATCTTTTCAATCCTCTGATTTGTCCAACATGAGACTCATTTTCAGCATGTTGTATTTTTTTGATTCTATGAACAGAAACGTTTCCCTTAGGATTAATTTCAAATCCGAAAATAGTGCATATCTAAGTTAACAAAAAATGTACAATCAAAAATATTCTTTTGAAACGTTCTTCTAGTTTTTACACACTTTGATTCCCCCTGAAACACAGTTCTATTGCACTTTTCATTGGGATTTGGAATCTTCCTAAGTTAAAAAGCTTGACACATTCAATGAATCATCGCTGATTTCAAAGGGACCAAGAACATGAACGCGTTTATTGCTCTTAACATCTAATTGTTGTTCTTGACAATTTTCTACTTTATTAGATTTAGTAATTTGACGACTGTTCATATTCTTTAATTCGTCAACAATTTTAGTTAAATCATTCTCAATAGTTTTAAAATTTGATTTAAATTCTTCAAGAAATTTAAGATTTTCGAAAATATCTTTAAGAATTTTCGCAAAAGAATCATTAGAAATTGTTTGTTTTTCTGATAAATTTAATATCTTTAACATTTTTGTACAACCACAATTTCACTTTTCTGGTAGATTTTTGAACTTGCTACCGCCATCTTCTAATGGTAAATTTTCAAATATTAAGTTTGGTTTATGGGTCAGTCGGTAAGATTTCTGTGAATCTTTCATAATAAAATCATTCGTGTTAATTAAAACTTCGTTATCAATATCCAAAATGTTATCTGGACTATTTAATAACTCCGATATATATTCTTGCACCATTGGAAAATAATTAACTTCTATGTCATTAGAATAGGATTTTGGAGTACATTTCAATATTTTAAAACTTTCTAATAACACTTTGCTTTCAGAAACATAACGTTTTTGCGATGATAAGTTTTGAAATGTCAAGTTCGGTTCTTTAATCAATTGGTAAGATTTTTGTAAATCTTCCAAAATAAAATATTTTGATTCAAATGAAACTTCATTGTCAATTTTCAAAATATTATCTGAGCCATCCATTAAGGCTGATATAGAATCATTATTCATTGGAAAAGAATTAACTTCCATTCCATCAGCATTTGGTTTTGAAATTTTATTACATTCTAATAAAGCATTACTTTCTGATGCATCAGATTTTAGATGCATTTGCCATACTACAGATCCTTCTTCTATTTTTTAAATTATTTTGAAGCTTATTATATTTAGATTTTTTGCAATAGCTTTTAACGATTCAGCAATGATCTTAAATCCTCTAAAAATGAGCAATTTAACAGTATATCTTTAAATCATTTGAACTATAACTAAATTTGCGTCTTACTCTCATGATGAAATTTCGGCTCTAGATGTAATAAAAAAAAATTAAAAAATTATATATTGTTAAACATTTGTTATTTGTAAAATTTTTTGAAATCAATATTTTATTAGATAAATTATCTAATTATAAATTATTCTTAATTCATTATTGAATAATTAAAAATTAAATTTACAAAATATGTTAAAATTATTATTAAATATTTTTATATTTAGTATTAACATAATTATATTATTAAATTTAATAAAAGGTTTAAGTGAAAATATTATATATTTATTACCCTCCTTCCAAGTGTGTAAGTTTTTGGTCTTCCTTCTAATGGTTTCCCTTTGTTTGAGCTTAGTCTTCCTTCTATTGGTCGTGGTCTTCCTTCGCTTGAGCTTTTTGCGCTTGTTGAAAAGTAAATAAATAAATAATTAAAGATCTTACATGACAATGTTTAGAAATTTTTTTGTAAAATTTTGTCAATCTGTTTGTAATTTTATATTTTACCAATATTATTGCCATATTGGTAAAATATAATTTTTTTAATATTTTTCCAATATGGCGATGGTTTTATTTTGCGCGATAGTTTTTTTTTATGGCGAAATTTTTTGATAGGCGATATTTTTCCCATATAACGATAATTTTTTGTTTTTGAGCGATAGTTTTTCCGTTGTGACGATTTTTTTCTTAGATTTATTATTATTTCTTTATATTTTTTCGATATATCGATATTTTTTTTTTAGTACCAACAGTTTTTTCGCGTTCGTTTTATTTTATTATTTTTTTTGGCAATAATTTTTCGATATGGCGATAGAAAAAATAAAAATAAAAAACACTCAACAAAATACAAAAAAAATTATTATTTCTTAATTGGGAATTTAAAAAATTTATTTTTTATTATGTGGCAGCTCTATTACCATCCACAAAATTTTATTTAAAACCCAAAAAAATCGCAATTTTTTTTAAATCACTCACTTTAAACTCACATATTAACTTTATAAAAATAATGTTAAATTATTATTTTTATTCATTTAAAAATTATATTTTTAATCACTTAAAAAGGGAAACACTTACCCTGCTTTGATAACAACTGGAATTTGACGGTTTTCAAGACAGATTTAAAAAGGTTCGACTCAAAGAGTTTTTTATATATGCAGTTTGACACTTCAAATAACTGAAGGCTAAAACATATCTAATCGAAACCACCTTGTAAAAATTCCTCTTAGTGGCCATATTAGTATAACAGGTGTGCCAAGTTTTTAAACTGTTAATATATTTATTTCTAGGCTGCCACATCAATTATATTTATTTCAGTGGCTGGTACGTTGCATCCCCGGTATCTCCGTCTCCGTTTTATATAGTCTTTTATTCATATTTTAAATTGGACTGTTTTTAAATGAACTTAAATATTTTTCTTTTAGATAATATTGGGAAGATATATTTTAATATAAAAGCTGAAATTTTACAACATATATTAGAATATTTTATTCTATAAATATTTTCATTATGAATCCATTATGAAAAATAATTATAGTTAAAGAAGAACTTAACAAAAATACACTTGATGTATAACATTGATCACTATTTTCCACTGCGAGATAAATATACAAATATTATTCTATACTTATCTTAGAATTAAATTTTTTTCAGTTATTGATGAAGAATTTTGTGTACTCCAATCGAATAAAATTTTTTAATATTAAATTAAAAAAAAAAAAAAAAAAAAAAAAAAAAAAAAAACAACAAATTTATACCATAATTATCTCCACTTAATTATTGCTTATAAAATTATTTGCTATAACAGCAACACGAAAATTAAACTAAAAACGTGATGTACGTTGAAATAAACTGAAATGTTTTGCGAATAGGCAAATATTAGCAAAATGTGTTTTTACATTATGAAACTCTATAGTTTATTACCAAGTAAAAATTCTTACCTAATTTTACCCAATAACCCAATAACTCTTTAAAACTCATATACATATATTTCGAAAATATCCCATTTTTACGGTAATTTTCGAAAAATTATTAAAAATATTTATACAAGATATATCCGAATAAATTTTATTTCTATATTATTCCACTTAACTTAATGCACCTATTTAACAAAAGAATTACAGTTTTACAAAAACTAACAAAATTCACACTTCGAATTTTGAAAATTTCACTTTTTGCTACTACAAGTTTATTTATGAAAAATGATTGAACTTTGAGTGAGTGTATCAAAAAAAGTAAACAACACAGAACAATAAATTTCACAGATAATGATAATTCAATTCGTCTTCTATTACCCGGTATACAATTTATTGCATTTTTTTTTTTTTTTTTACGACCAGTAGTATTTTATGTGTTATATGTTTTGTATTTGTATAGGTTTAAGCATAAAAATTTTTTTATTGTCTGGTAACCATATTATACGCCGATAGACACTTATTACTCATACTAAGATTTCATTTTCTTTTTGTTTGTTTATTCTATGTGCTTTAGATTACTTTCATTTTTTATCCTGATGATAATATTCAAAAATATCGGAATAGATTAATTATAATTTATTATCTTTTTACTGACCTTGAGCCTGAATAAAAATTAGATTTCATATTTTTTTTACTTTCAGATATATTACTTAATTTTCGAACAACGTTTGTTTCCAGTAAAGGTGAAGTCGTTTCGGATTCTAAACTAATAGCTATAAATTATTTAAAAGGATGGTTTGTCGTGGACTTACTAGCTGCGTTGCCATTTGATCACCTGTATGCTTCGGACTTGTATAACGGAGAAGTAAGTAAAAATAATTAGATATCTTTAAAACTACTTTTAACAAAAAACTTTAAAAGTGAATAAATTTCGGAAACTAGTGTAGAGAATTTAATGAAATGAAGGAGCATTTTCACCACTTCGAAAGTAGAACTAAATGCAGTTATTAATAATTATTTCTAAAAAAGTGAAAATAAATGTATTTTTATCAGAAAAAAGTTAAGGATTTCGAAGAAAATTACAATTTCACCAATTTAAAACTATTTTTATTATCTTTTAAAAAAGCTAAAATTATTTAATACAAGGAGAAAATTATGTAAGAAGCACTTAAAACAAAATTTTCAAAAAAATTACTCACATTTCAAAACACAAACAGACCTTCTCCAGCTCTTTTTCAGCGCTAAATTCTTCCTTCCAATGTGCAAATATTAAGTTTGGAAGGAAGAGTCAACAGACTTCTAAGGGGCGGAGCTATTAGGATAAATTTCCCAGTTAAAGAGTTAAAGAACAAAATTATCTATTGAGTAAACGATTTTGAAATTGAAAATTGAAAAAATTATGATTTTATGTGGTTTTTTTTTGCAGGAAAAGTGACAAACTCTTTTTTCTTTAAAATAAAATTTTCGTTAAGAACATATAATAATTGTATGCGAAACACCCAATAGCGCTAAGTATGGACCCTCCTGAATTTGACCTATCTTGTATCAAAATTTTGAATTTAGCCTATATGTTTTAAAATCTCAAAGCATGAATTTACACACAGAATGGAAACCCCAATGTGTTCTAAATTGTTTGCAATCGTTTTACCAAGCCTACAACAAATGTTAACTTTATGCCCAAAAATCAAAAAAATTCCATATTTTTGGAATTTTCGCAGACTTTATTATAATTTAAACTTTCAAAGATTTTATTACGGATAAAACATAGTTTCTCCAAAATATAATTTTTCACAAACATTTTATTTTATTCCGAAAATCTGAAAAACTATGAACTCGATTTTTTCAAATAAATTCCCATGTCTGACCGATATCATTTATAGACCCAAAACTACGCTACCTTATATTTTAATGTGTCACGAAAATTTCCAAAAGCATTGTACTATTGTGGACGTTAAAACGTCATATAGTGAACCGTCCAGAGCAAAAATTTTGTCACTTTTACCTTAAGATAATTTTGTAAAAAATACATCAACGGAAAGTCGAGACTGTGTATTATATTTTTGTTTTCAATATTTTTACCATTGTAATTATAACCTTGCGAACTTGAAATTTGTAAAACAAAACTTTTATTGTTAGTGTATGTCCTAATTTAAAACATTTTAAAATATTAACAGAAAAGAATCAGGAAGAACAACTGAAAATTTGTGTATAAAATGGATTTTTCTTAAAATTGAAAGTCTTAATTTTTCATGACAAATTTTACATTTGTGAAAGTATCCATTTTAGTTTTTTTTTTAATTTATATGAAAAACTACATTTGTTTTTTAAATTTTATTCAAATTTAGTAGGCTTTAAAAAATTTGAAATTTGGACACCTTGGGTGTGAACATTTTTAAAAACGATCCTGATTCGTTATATCTGAATCGATTTGAAAGATTTTTATATGAGAGGATTCTACTGGTCGAAATTGATTTCAAAAAGTCTTTAACACATTGTCGTATTATACAAAATTTTATATAGGTTTAAAAAGTAGATAAAATTTCCTATACAATGATATATAAGAAGTATTCTTAACTGTCTGATGGATCTAACTAAAGGAAATGAATTTAGCACTATGCTGAAAAAAAGAAAATGTTGAACTTTATTAAAATATTTCTGGTTACGGCACTATCAGGAACGGCATTAACAGTCATATAGAAATGGAGCAAAATTAACCAAATTACTTCAAATTATTAATTTTGAATCCTTTAATTGTATACGCAGTAATGCCGATATAGGCTTGTTGTACGCCAGCGTTTAGGAAATTTTGTCTTCTTTCAAATATATATATATAAAAATATTTATAAGGAAAATTCATTGAAGACTTTTTGCAAAAAGATACCGCAAAAGATATGCTAGCCATTTAAGATTTAACTATAAGAAAACGCAACAGGCAGAAGTAGAAAGCAGCAGGGAGAAAAGCCGAGTGAAGACGTCAATGCCTACATCGTCACAGGCGAGTAGCAGAACTGACGAATCACGAAGGTAGAAGCGAGAAAACAACAGTAGAGAGGAGAAGCAGCAAACAAGAAGCCACATACACAGACACTCACATACAGATCAACGAAACTATTACAGCAGCGAACATAAAGGAGACAACAAAAGGGAAACTAATATTATTGCAGGAAAACTGCAATAATATTAGTTTTAAGAAATGTGTATAAGCCAGTGTAAAGTTACAATCGATCTCTCTTCTTTTTCTTTGGTGCTGGACAGTGAACAAGGCAGATGTGGTGAGTAGCCGGTTAATAAAATAAATAAAATAACTAACGGATCAGTGTTAGGGAGGAAAAAATAAAGTTGGTTGAATTGAATACTTTAATTCAACGTAGGGTATACTGATTTACAATCAGTAAGATTAAAAGCTTCAACAAGATTTACAATCTGGTTGAAGTGGTAGGAGATAAGCACTGTTCAGGGCCAAGTGATAGAATATTTTCTTGGAAGTTTTCACTCGGAAAATATAGGGCAAGGCAACATGGAGACTTAACGAAACATTGCACTGTCTCAACATTGGAGAAGTTTGTATGAAAACAAGGCTAAAATTTAAAATAAAAGTGTTGTTATTTTATGTAAGAACCGTGGACACGATTGAGTTTACCCCAGCATCAAACCCGGGTAACCGGAGGTTACTTTTTTGGAAAAAAATCAAGTGAAAGTGCAAAGTGACTATTGAAACTTGGTGCTTATACCCTCCGAAGAGACGAATTGGTGCAGTATTTAGAAGAGTTCAACTTCGATGTCAGTAGAAGAGATGAGAAGAAGATTTGCAACATTTATATCTTCTGAACAGGAGTAGAAAGCTCTAGCCAGGTTGGAGGAGCTGAAAAACAAACATGGAAGTTGTCCCACACCCACAAAGCCAGGAATACAGGCACAGAAACAACAACCTGCAGTTGCAAACTTGGAAGGGTTTCCGTGATGATTTCTTACAATTCTTCCTTCCACAGCGCTATTTTGAAGGTCTTGATTACGAGATTCGAAGACGGCAGCAAAAGCCATGAGAGAGCTTTAAAGAATTCGTCATTGTGCTTCAAAACATGATGAGATATGCAGGGTATAGCTCAAATGTATATCCGAAGAAGAGATTTTAACTCATTCAAATGGCGGAAGACTTCGAGGTTATCCGCACAAACTATCCCAAAATAAGATATGACAGGACGCATCAGGTAGTTCCAGTAGAACACGAGTTGCCCATTAATCCCACGATTGCCTGTAGAAGATGCGGAGAAGACGATCACGGCTATCGATTCTGCCAGAACGGAAGTATGCTGTTTTGTTGGCTATGTGGGAAAAGAGGTATGAGAACGAGAGAGTGTTACCGAAGAAATGTGGGAAACTCCAGAGGACCGCGTCAGCAGCAAAGGGAGAACGCGGCTCGCAACAACCAACCCTTGCGTCAGTAAGCGCGTTCCGACAGATCGAGACGATGTTGCTGGCGAATATTGTAACAGGGAACCAGATAAAAGAGGTGACTATAGAGACAGATGCTTCAAGAAGTTACGTGAATGAGAGTGTGGCAGAGCAGCTAAGAGAATGCAGCGTGGTGATTCCAGTGGAGAACAGAATCAGTCTAGAAAATGGTGCAGCAGTAGACGTGAGGGAGGTTCTTGGTGTAGAGGTGCGTTGAGGTGGTAAAAGCTGTAATCTGGAGGTACAGGTAATGCTTAGTATGCTAGATGATGTTTTACTGAGGTTAGATTTTCTGAGAGCGGTGGAGGTTGAGATGCAGTGTGGTGACCAGAAGGTGAAATTTTGGCCTGTTACACATCAGGTGATGGCAGCTGTAAAGGAGGATGTAGTTGGAGCAAGAAGAAGTTATAAGGAAGTTTGTGGAAGACGAGTTAGACAGATTTACACATGTCAAAGGTCTAACAAACCTACCCGAACATAAAATAGTTCTCTAATATGACAGACCGGTCCGACGAAGGTATACGCAACGGAATCCCGAAATGCAAAGATTGATCAATGAGGAAATCGACGAGCTGTTAAAAAACGGATGTATAGAGCCGTCAATAAGTCCATACAGTGCACCCATCGTTATGGCACCCAAGAAAAATGGGAAACTAAGGTTGCGCATTGACTAAAGGTAGTTGAATGTGAAAACGGTGGCCGATGCTTACTCATTTCCACGGATGAATGACATCCTAGATCGCCTTCGTAACGCCAAGTACATCAGCAGCATCGACCACAAGAATGGATACTGGCAGGTCCCTATGGCAAAAGATAGCAGAGTACACTGCGTTCACGGTAGTTGGAAAAGGTTTGTTTCAGTGGAGGGTGATACCTTTTGGACTTACATCAGCACCGGCTACCTTCCAGAGAACCTAATGCATTTGTCTATCTTGATGACATTGTGGAACAGGGCAATTCTCTAGAAGAACACATGGAAAACCTAGAGAAGGCGTTTAGAAGACTACGGGAAGCACAACTGACTATAAACCATGAAATAAATGTGAAGATGTGAAGAAAGAACCAGAGAAATTACCAGATTTTCAATCGTTGAGGGACAACTTTATCGTCATCTTCCAGCCGCGGACGAAAACAAAAAGTGTGTGCCATGGAAACTATGTGTACCGTCGCTTCAGAGGAATAGAGTACTAAAAGAAAATCATGACGCCCCGACAGCAGGTCATCTGGGCATAAGAAAGACAATTGCAAGGGTAAGTAACCGATATTATTAGCTGGAATGTTCAGGGACATTCGTAGGTGTGTCCGAAACTGTCAAACCTGCCAGCAGTATAAACTCCCCGCAGGACACATGTTATCACGTATTGCGGAGGAACCTTGTGCGATCGTTTGCGCAGATTTTGTAGGCCCTTTGCCAAGATCAAAAGACGGAAATTCAATGATGCTTGTATTCACAGACAAATTTTCCAAATTGTCGGAATTGGTACAAGAGAAACGCTTAGAAAGGCCTTTAGAGAAGGAATTCTGGCAAATTTTGGTGTACCAAAAATACTCATTACGGACAATGGCTCGCAGTTCACCAACAAGATGTTTCAAGCTTATTTAAAAGACGTCGGAGTGCAGCATCAACTAACAGCCCCCTATACGCCCGAAGAAAACCCCACAGAGCGGGTAAATCGCACAGTAGAAACAGTACAGCGCAGCATTTCTGGTACAAGGAAGGGAACCTAGACTTCTCAACGTCTTATATGACAAAGTAACAATTGGCACTGGAACAAAAATATGTAACCAGCAGAAAAATCAGAAACTCTAAAACAAATTTTTAGCCTAGTAAGAAAAAAGGATCAAGGGTGTTATTATAATTTACGCCGCAAAAATTGGAAAACTCGTTTGGGTGAAAGAGCACCTAATTTCGCAGCTAATTTAATATTAAAAAGGAATTGGTATTTTATTTTTTATAATTTGGGACAGCCACTAACGCGACTGTCACTTTTAAGTATTTTTTTATTAATCCAATTAATTTCAAACTTAAAGCTAGTCTTACACATTTATACACTAATACACATATAATATGTGTATCATGGGAGAGTGCTGAGACAGCGTAATACATGCTGTTCAGCTATTTTCCAGTGTGGACAAAATACTTCAACAATGTAGAAGTATTAAGTTACATGCAGAAGGCATGCAATTTCGACTAGTCAAACATACTACACCTCCCTTTTCCGGAAAAGCATAATCAATACTAGTTTGATTATTCTTTTATATAATACAAAAATTTTTTGACTAGTCAAACACAAAACACTTCCTTTTTCCGGAAAAGAATAATCAACACTAGGTTGATTATTCTTTTATATAATAAATTTTTTTTAGATTTAGTCTAGTTCTAATTGATGTTATTTCCTTTCTTTCAACAAATTTTTTTTGAGAATCAAAAGATCCTTACGGGAATTAAAATATATATAGCTCTTATGAGAATTCGTAAAAATTATCATTAAAATAATGCAATATAAAAAAATAATTCAAATTGTAGTAGTGAAAGTAACTTTTATATAATATGATAAGTCATTAATGAAGAAAAGAAATTATAAATTTTATCAAGACAAGTTTCAATGGAAACCATAATACAAGTAGTAATGAAACAAAAATATCCATCACCTATTATCAATAATAACGATGTGATGGTGGAATGAGTTTTTAATTAAATTAGTAAATCTACTAGCGGTATCGATGTTTTATTTATACTTGTTCCGCTTGTTTTTGCCTGTAGTCTGGTAGTGACTTTCAGCACTGTGTTGACATCAATATTTTTGATATCCTGAAACTTTATGCGTGACAGAGCATCTGCCATTGTATTTTCCTAACCCTAATATACTCGACTACAAAGTCGTACTCCTCGAATTCAAGTCTCATACGTATGAACTTTGAGGATGGATTCTTTGGAGAAAATAGGTAGGTGAGGGGTCTATAATAGCTTTGTATTACAAATTTTCTGCCATAAATGTAGGGTCTGAAATATTTCACAGCCCAAAGTATTGCAGTTAATTCTTGCTCTATAGTAAATTTATTACTTAAAAGATCTTGAAGCGTATGAAATTCGCTTTAGGATACCTTGTTTTTCTTGAATAAGGACAGTTCCACAAGCGTATTTGCTTGCGTCTGTTGCAATATAAAAGGTTTTCGAAAAATCAGATTATTGAAGTATTTTTGGACTTAATAACTGGTTGTTGTTGTATTGGAAAGATTTTTCGCAATCTTGGGTCTATTTAAAAGGTAATTTTTTCTAGACAATCTCGTTATATGTCTTGATGATTCAGCAAAATTTGACATGAACCTTCAGTAATAATTGCAAAAGGCTACGAAGCGTTTAGCTTCATCACCATTTTTTGGTGTAGGACAGTTTTGAACGATAGAGAATTTTCTATCATCAGGCAAAATACCTTGATCAGTACATTAGTGACCCAAAAAGGTTACTTGAGTACAAAAGAATGAACATTTATCTGAATGTAATTTCAGATTGTATTTTCTGCACACTTTAAATACATTTTTTTAATTACGTAACATATGTTCCTTAGAACAGCCAATTACTACTACGTAGTCCATATACACAAATGCTTGTGCTGGAGATAGACCAGAAAATGCTAATGACATCATACGTTAAAAAGAATGTGGGCCTATTTTTAAACCATACGGCAGTCTTTTGAATCTAAGTGATCCACTACCTGTGGAAAGTGATGTAATATTTCTAGATTCCTCTTCGAGTTCTATTTGATGAAAACCTGAAATCAGGTCAAGACAAGAGAAGAATTTAGCTGTACCTAATTGATCAAGAATGTCATCTATTCGAGGTAAAGGAAATTTATCTGCTTCTAGATTTTTATTAACTGCTCTGCAGTCTACTACTAACATCCATCTCTTCTGATTGGTACCAGGTAAAGGTTTCTTTGACACTAAGAGTATGGGGCTATCGTGATCTGAAATTACTGGTTCAATAATATCATCTTTAATAAGCTTATCAACCTGATTGTTTACTTCTTCTTTTTGGGAATGTGGAATTCTATAGTTTTTGATATAAACAGGTTGCGTATTACTGACCTTAATTTTTTGCTTATAAAAATTATTGACAGATATATTTTCAGACTCTAATGCAAAAATATCCATAAATTCGTTTCATAATGATCTAAGATCTTTTTCAATAAATGATGGAAAATTTCTGGAAAGTCTTTCCATTTTTTCTTTGGTTTTGTCAGGGTTAAAATTTTGTTTGACAATCTTGTAGTCACTTAAAGTTTCGGTTACAAGTTTAATATCAGAAATTATTAAATCTTGTTCAATACTATTTTTACTAATTGTTTGATAAGGTATCAATACATCTTGTTCTGATGATTCAAATTTTATGGATCTTATCACTTTAGATCTGGCAGGTATTGCTATTGAATTAATGGTTGGACCATTTTTGAGAGGTATTCGAATATCATGGTCAATTTCATTTGATCTAAGAATTATTATATCCTTATCATTGGAATATTTTAAGATACAATTATACTTCCGTATGAAGTCCATTTCAATTATTCCATCTGCCTGTATTTTAAAATAATCTTTTACTACATGAAATGTATAAGATATAAGATATTTGTCTATTTTTAATTGCATTTTATACTGCCTAAAGTTGAAATTAAGCCTTGAACAATACCGTTTAGATTTTTTTATGTTATAGACATTTATGGATTCATTTAAAACCTGGTTGTGCTTGACAATTGAAATATCAGCACCAGTAAAAAATTTGAAATTGTATCATTTAGAGCAGTTCTACAGCGTAAGTACCTACATAAATTTAAATTAATATTGTAGGTTTTAGATTCTACTGAGTACTTAGGGGTGCTTGCCGTTTCCCGAGTTGTTTTCAGCAGTCATATTAATATTTCTAGTTTGCATATTATTACGATTGGTATTACAATTTCTATTATCGTTATTATTACGATAAGAACCAGGATTATTGTTATTGTAATTTTTATTCTTATAACGATTGCCAACGTTATTATTGTTACGATAAGATCCGTTATTGTTCCTATTTTGAATATTATTTCTATGGTGTTTTGGTTGAAGTTGTTGTTTCTGCTTTGGTTACTATTATTATTACTGTAACCTTGGCGTTTAAACCCATATGCAAGAATGGAATTTTCTTGACCATATACTTCGGTACAACTGCTTCATATTGTTAAAAGTCCCTGATTCCATGATCAGTTTGACTCTATCATTTGAAGCATTTCTGGTAATTGCCGTGACAACTGAACGAGTAGCGTATTTATATCTTCCATTTCTTTGGCATAGGAATTAACATTTTTCCGGATTGTCTTATGCTCATTAGTTTAGCATTAATAACATCAACGTATTCACCTTTAAAGGTTGTTTTTAATTTAAAGATCATTTGCAGTAGTGTCGTTTCTGAGGAAAATAAATTTAATGTTGTTCCTTTCAATTTTGTTTTGATTAGGTTAACAGCTACCGACTCATGAGTATCTTTTATAGAGTAAATGTTTAAGGTTTTCAGAATTTCTGTCGAAATCTGGGATTAACCTAGAGGCAGTATTTAAAAATTCTATTAAAGTTAGAGGCATCTTGGTTTTGGTTTCTTTTTCGGGTAATATATTGAACACTATTGGTTCATGAAGTGAATGGGGTACAAGATTTTTAAGTTTTTTCTATAACTTACGGAAATTAGTTTTTCACGTAGGTCAGAATAAAAATTATCAGCAGAGGTTTGGTGGGATTTTGTTAGTCTACTGCAATTCGCATTCAGTAGTACTCAAAGTTTCTCTAGCTGATTTTGAAAAATATTGATATGCTTATTAACAGTTTCAGGTTTGTTTCCCTGTCAACAATTAAGCATTTATATGATTTCAAAAATTCTTCTTTTATAGATCTTGCTTTGAACACAATAGTTTCCTATTCCATTAAATGTTATATATTCATACAAGAAGTTGTGTTAGAAATGTTGTAAAAAGATATATAGTTTTTGGAATTGTTATGAACTTTTTATTTTTTTTTTTTCAGAAAATCATAAGTAGTAATAATAAGTAGTATTAATAATTAGTATCTAACCAGAGTGCTGTGGCGATGATTAGACTTTGTCTAAATTGTTTGCTAAGGACGCTGCTCTAGTATATGACTTTCTTAAAGATCTTTTATGTAACTGGTATAAGGTTACTAAAACTTGCATAGCTATTAAACAAATTATTATTATGAGATATACGGTAGGTAATTCAGTTTTGACCACAATGTCGTTTACGACATTCGCATTTGGATGTTCAACTTTTGAATCCGTACCGTCAATTTTAATAATTGGTTTATAAAAGAATCAATAATATATGTATTAAAGGAAATGCTAAGTGAATTAGCATAGAATGTAAGAAGTATAATAGAAATTGTTAAACTAATTAGAGACTACCAGAGTCATAGTTTCATTTGCTATATTATTCCGAAACTAATCTCATATAATCAAAGTTGATAAAAACAACGAGATAAACGTGAAATGTGCTTTTAAGATTTACTTATTCTATTGTTAATTTCGCCGTTTATATCATTAATATCGATATATAATAGAACAATCAAATAACAATAATATAAAGTTAAAAGGGAAAAAAATTTTGTTGTTTATTTATAAACAAAATCAATTAATTAATAATCAATAAGAATATTTCGTAAAGGAATAATTATTTTTACTTTACGAAGATAAGGGATTTTATAAAAACATTTTATATATAAAAAAAGCAATGGATAATGAATTTTATGAAAAACAATGGATAAAGGGGTTTTTAACAACCATTAGAACTGTTGCGTCCGTTAGTTGCGTGACCGTTTACAATAGCAAATGGCAAGTTTACAATAGTTTTACTTAACCTAAGTTTACACGGCCAGCGACTTGTTAGTATGTTTTCGTCCTGGAGCGTGTTCCTATGTCATTACAACCGCCACCATGTTTTTGCAGGGTGAATAGTGGCAATGGCATACGCCGGTCATCACCAATTGATATTCAAAAATGGTTCAATCCTTTTACGAGTATATTATACCACTGCAGGGACATGTATGAATACAGCAGTTATTTAGTTTTTAGTAAAATGTTTTTGTTTTAAGTTTTTATTTATGTTATACCACTTTTGGTGGTGGTTTTTTATCCATTATCATTTTTTTATTGTTGTTAGTTTTAGTTAAAATATTGTCTTATAGTAACAAGAATAACTTAAAGTTAAATTAATAAAAATGTATTTTTTTTTTTTTTTGTATATCAATTCCAAATTAACATTATTGGTTTATTAACAAAAATTTTTTTTGTATTGTAATAAATGTAAACGTTTTTGGCATAAATTCAAACAAAATTTAAAAAAAACTTATTTGGCAACAATAATTTGAAAACTAATATAATGTTATTAACAAAATTTATGTTTAAATAATTTCATTGCATTTATGTTTAAATAATTTCATTGTTATTAAATTTGATGGCTCATGAAAAAAATTTAATATTTTTAGAAAAGTTTTGTTAAATTTATAGATTTTTTTTGTAATTATTAATAATTGCATGTGTTTTTCAAAATTTAAAAATTTTAAAGTTTAAATAATATTATTATTATTATTTTTTTTCATTAAATATTTATTTAGATTTAGTTTAAAAAAAATTTTAGTTAGACAATTTAAAATTGGCTGTTTTCTTCTTTACATAAACAAAGACTTACTATAGACTCTGCAGTCCAGGTGGTATTACCATGAGGAGCCATAAATTGATTATTTTGTTGTGCACAATGTAGTGAAATTTCCCTCCTTTACTGATCCACTTTCTTTTTCATTTTTTTTAATGACCAGGTTGAGAAACCATTATGCAGGAGTAGAGTTGGATGCAGGAGTAGAGTTGTTTTTCCTTTATGCTCCTGACTTTGGAGGGACACGATGTCAAATTTCTCATCTATTATCTGCTTTTTTGTGTTATTTAATTTTTGTAAAACATTCTTAGTTCATTACACTCTAATCGCGCACTTTAATTTAACACATTTTTTATATATATGTATATTTTTTTTTTAATTATTAATATGTTTTAGACATAATTAACGCTTTTATTAAGTTTATTTTACATTAAATTGCAGTAATTTTCTCAATTTAGGTAAAAGTTTATATAATTAGGATAAAAAACACTCAATTTGCTTTTTGTATTTGAGTTTTGTTTTCGGCCAATAATTGCATAATGATGCTGTAGTATTGTCTCTTTAAGTATTTAATATTTGTTGCTTTTATTTTTATAATAATTTGTTATAACTTGGTTAAAAAATTTTTTTAACATTTTTCTTTTTTATAATAGTGAATAGGTTTTTTTTTATTCAACACTTCTGAATAATAATAGTTATTATTTTTATTTTTTATTAGTATTTTATTTTTTATTATTTGGGAGAGACGCTAACGGCGACTGTCACTTCTAAGTATTTCTTTATTAATTCAATTAATTTCAAACTTAAAGCTAGTCTTACCCTAGCTTATAATTATACACAATTATACACTAATACACATATAAAATGTGTAAATTATTTATTTATTAGTTGTATTTAAAAAAAACATTTTATTTATTTATTAACACTTTTTTTATGAACTGAAGTTAAAACTAAAAGTAAACTATCACTAATGACTTTATAAACTAAACTGACATTTTATTCTTTCATACAATTAATTGTAACTTAAATTCTATGCTAAAATATTCTTGGTAATCAATAACTACACGCTTATTACTTTATGCAATGAATTTATGTTTTTTTGGACTGTCTAGAAATGTGTCAGCAGTTTAACAAGCTGTAATTGGATCGTAGAACAATTTTGTATTTCCGCTTAAATGTTTTTTGTATTAACACCGCCCCACTTAAATTCGATCGTCCTCGTTCGGTTAAAAATACGGAATGTGTGCAATCCCTGTTACCCCTTTGGATTCGTTTCCTTTGGGTTCCGATAAATTATTCCAATTTTGGCCCAATGTATGGTATACTAAACATTGATTATTTCTTTCTTTATAATATCTAAGTTATATTTTTAGGCAGTAATGGCATGCTCCTTTATGGAGTCATTAGTATTATTATTTATGTTCCTTAATATTTCGTTAGTTATTCTAATTACTTCTTTTATTTTCTCGATTGATAATCTATTTATGACTACTTGGTTATTGTTGTTTGTCAATACTTTGTTTGTTTTTTTCTTTAAGATTTCAAAATCGTCATGGTCAGGGCTACCCGCGATCCATTTCCATGCGGATCCCAAAAAAATTAAGGATCTTCTGGATCGTGGTTTCAGCCTATCTAAGTACTCTTGAATCTCCTTCAGTTTGTGGTTAAGGAGGGGATAGAGGAAATGAGATGGCCTAACGTTTTGGAGTAATATTTCCTTTAAATTATCACTCAGTTGCTGATATTCTTCTATATTGACGACGTGAATGAGTTTGAATCATCGGCTTTTTTTGGTACGATCCATATAGGTGAGTTATAGGGTGACCTGGAAGGTTGAATGATACCCTGTTTCAAAAGGTCTTGTATTTGTTTTTCGACCTCGTCTTTTAGTTGTACAGGATAGGGATAATATCTAGAATAAATAGGTTCGTTAGTTCTTGTCCGAATGTCAGGGACAACGGCGGTGGTATTTGTGAGATTCTCATTCGGCTCACTAAACAAAGATTTATGTTGTCCAATGATTTCTTGTAGTGTGGATTTTTGTTGTTGTGTCAAATGGTCCGTCCTTATACTGATGTTGTTCACTGATTGTGAAATCTTTTGTTTTATTCGAACTTTGAGATTTTTGTTAATAAGCATATAATTTTCTGCTGAGTAAATAACAGCTGGTAGTTCCTTTAAACTATCGTTTCCAAGAATACCGTGAAAATTATTTAAAATTGGTAATAAAAAAAAATTAATATTGCCAGTGTCTTTGCCGAATAAATTAATGAATGTGTGGTGGGTGATTTTATTATTTCCTCCGACTGAATTTGCAAAAAACAGTTTTCGTTTGGTAAAGGATTTCGCACCAAGCTTGGTTGAACATAATTTTTATTAGAACCGGTGTCGATGAGGAAGTTTAAAATCTGTCCTGTTTTCGTCCTACACTCGAAGTACGGTAAGGACGAATCTATTGGTCTAAAAAATTTATGTCTACGAATTCTTGAGTTTCTGATTGGTTTTCGGCTTCTAATGCCTCTGATTTGGAAATTTTCATCTAATGTCGGGGGGTCTAATTCGTCTTCATGGTTTCTTAATTCCTTATAATACTCGTTGTTGAAATCTTTATTTCCTTCCGTTTGTAGGTGGAAATTTCTTTGCATTTTTGGTGGATTTCTGAATTGTTCGGACTGACCAGTCGGCCTTTTACCGAAAAATTGATTACTTTGTACTGGCCTATTCATATAATTAACGGCTCTTGTCCTCATGGACGAATCCACATCCATAGGTTCAAGACGTGGCTGAGGTTTTGGTATATTGGGTCTTAGTGGAGTGAAGCTTGGATTTGAGTACCTTTGTACATTTGGTATTGGATTGTAGTTGTTATAATATTTCATAGGAAGAGTGGGTCTGAATTGTTGAAAATTTGGAGATAGTTGTGGCACATGAGCCAACTGAGGATAAAAGTTTCTTATTTGCTTATCTTGGTATTGTCCTCTATTCAGGGGTTGTGATATAGTCCTATTATTGTTGTTGTTTTTATTGGAATTTACAAATTGTGACCTTACAAATTGGTTTTCCATTTTAAGGCATAGATGAAGAGCCTGTGGGAGATCCTTGGGCTCTTTCATACCGAGGTGCAACGATATATTGCCTTTTAGGCCCCTAATAAAAACATCTAATGCTTTGTCGCGATATGTTTGTGCGAGAAGATCGAGCGCTTTCCTACCTATGTCCATGCAAGACAGTTTATTCATAATGAGTGACAGATAAGAATACACCTCCTGATAGAAATCTTGTACCTTGTTGTTACCCTGCACTAGAGTACTCATTTGGTACTCTAGAGTGGTTAAATCTCCTTTGTCTGCATAATGCAGCGCGAGGCATTTTGTAATGCACTCCCAGTTCAAGGGCGTATCTTATTCCGGATCGTGTTTAGTATCGCGAAATATTTGGGCGTTCCCTTCATAGAGTCATACAGTCCGAGGATTCTATCTATGATCTTTTTCCAAGAGCTAAATTCTATTTTTGCTCTACAGTGTTTTCTCCCTACTTATTTCTATTGGTGGGTCCCGTAGGAATCGCAATAGTGGTTTTAGATATGATATTTAAGAGAGATATTTTATTCTTAATTTTCACTTCCTTAATATTCTATAATTATTTTCTTTTGATTTTTGTAAAAATTTTTTAATTGATTTTTTTTTAAAATCTGTATTTTTATCTTTTATTCTTCTTTATAATTTGTGTTGTATTAAAAAAATTATGTTATCTTTTAATTTTCACTTCCTTAAAATTCTATAATTATTTTATTTTGATTTTTGTAAAAATTTTTTTAATTGATTTTTTTTTTAAATCTGTATTTTTACCTTTTATTCTTCTTTATAATTTGTGTTGTATTAAAAAATTTATGTTATCTTTACTTTTAATTTTCACTTCTTTAAAATTCTATAATTATTTTCTTTTGAATTTTGTAAAAATTTTTTTAATTGATTTTTTTTAAATCTGTATTTTTATCTTTTATTCTTCTTTATAATTTGTGTTGTTAAATAACTTAATTCTATTCTTACATGTTCTTACATAAAAGTGGTGATCATCTTTATGGAGTTGGTAAGGGGGTGCTTCTCCTTTTTCCTTTCGGTACTAAGGTACCCGCGTCATACACTGGTGTCTCCACACAAAACGTCCCTGTTTTGTAGATGCTTCTCCTTGCAGCCTATGGGGTGCTTTTTGTTGTATTTCTTAATCTGCAGCCTATGGGGTGCTTATTGATTCGATAGATTCCTTTTTTGGCTGGAGTCTCCTGATTGCAGCCTATGGGGTGTCTCTTTTCAGGAGGCTTCTTTTACGTTGGGCGCGAATTATTTATTTATTAGTTGTATTAAAAAAAAACATTTTATTTATTTATTAACACTTTTTTATGAACTAAAGTTAAAACTAAAAGTAAACTATCACTAATGACTTTAAAAACTAAACTGACATTTCATTCTTTTATAAAATTAATTGTAACTTAAATTCTATGCTAAAATATGCTTGGTAATCAATAACTACACGCTTATTACTTTATGCAATGAATTTATGTTTTTTTTGGACTGTCTAGAAATGTGTCAGCAGTTTAACAAACTGCAATTGGATCGTAGAACAATTTTGTATTTCCGCTTAAATATTTTGTATTAACATGTATCATGGGAGAGTGTTGAGACAGCATAATACATGATGTTCCGCTATTGTGTAGTGTGGACAAAATACTTCAATAATGTAGAAGTATTAAGTTACATCCAGAAGCCATGCAATTTCGACTAGTCAAACACACTACACCTTCCTTTTCCGGAAAAACATAATCAGTACTAGTTTGATTATTCTTTTATATAATACAAAAATTTTTTGACTAGTGAAACACACTACACTAAGCTGGCTCCGAAATTTGAAGGTCCCTATGTAAATCATCGTTTAATACCGCCAGTCATAGCAGAACTAAGAAGAGAAGGCGAGAAGAAATCTCGTACCGCTCATATCAGCGAACTGATATGAAGTGTCATCTGGACGAAATGAGTGCCAAAATAATAACAAAAAATAATAATAATAATAATAATAATAATAATAGGTTAGGTTAGGTTGGAAAGGGCGGCGCATTCACGCCTACACCCAGAGGCCAAACGGCCCATTGTGATCCCTTTATGAAAAGAAGAAAAAGAAAAAGAGAAAAGTGGAACCTATACCCAATCAATCAGTTATGATTGTTCCTAAGCCATTTTATCCCCATAACAAACCCTATGAGGTTGACAAGTCCTTTGCCATTAACCTCACCTAGTTCATGTAGTGTATGGCTTCCAAACCACTTCAACCTATTACGCTGAAGCCCTACGCAGTGACAGAGTATATGCTCCACTGTCTCTAGCTCCTCAACATCATCGCACGTTCTACAGAAGTCTGATGTGCCAATGTCCCACTTACTCATCATATTCCCTATTGAGAAATGACCCGTAACCATACCTACTATGACTCTAAGACTACCACGACTCATACCTAGAAGATGCTTGGAATCTGCCAGTTTTAAGCTAGGCCATAATGCCCTAGAAACATTGCAGTCCGATCTGTCATTCCAGGCTCGATTCGTGTTGTCCAGAGTCCACTCCCCTATGGCCCTAAAAAAGGACCCAATTGGAATCTTAACAGATGACTCTATGAAAGACCTATCTAGCTCCGAGCCACTGCGAGCTAGCTCATCGGCTATTTCGTTGCCAAGAATGTCACAATGACCAGGAACCCAACATAGTCTTATCATATAGGAACCCATTAACCTTCTCAATTCCCTTCTGCACTCAAGTACCAATCTGGACCTAACAAAATGACTAGTCAGAGCCAATAACGCCGCCTGACTATCAACATAGATAGTAATCTCAGACCCCCGTTCAACATTCCCTTCAATCAAGCCGAGAGACTTATAAATGCCAAGAATCTCTGCTTGAAAGACACTACAACTGTCAGACAATTTGTAGGATCGTCTGATATCAGTTCCCATAAAGTATACACCCGCACCAGTGCCAACTTCCATTTTCGAACCGTCCGTGAAGACCGCGCACCCCTCATAGAGCTTTTCTACTCCATCCCAAAGATTCCTACTAGGTAACACCAAAGCGGGAGTAGCCCCGAAGTCAATCGTGGTCCCGACATAATCCGTAGGCTCAGCCAAGGATAGTGTCCGACCGTTGAATTTGACTTCATCTAGTATGCTGACATGCCCCGCTCTAGAGGAACCTAATAAACCCAGTTCCTTCAATCTAAATAGGCCACGGACAGCCATACCCCTCACGAATTCCTCAATTGGAAGAAGGTGGAGGATTATGTCCAGCGCCGCCTGAGGTGTACTTCTCCTAGCACCTGAGATGCCAATTGACGCACACCTCTGAACTTTAGAGAGAAGTTTCCTGTACGTTTCCCTACTCAATACCTTCCACCAGACTGTACAGCCATAAGTAAGAATAGGTCTAACAACCGAAGTGTAAATCCAGTATACAACTTGCGGCTTAAGACCCCAATTCTTGCCTATAGAGTTCCTGCAGGTGTAATAGGCATTGAGTCCCCTCTTGACCCTCTCCTGAGTGTTTCTCCTCCAAGACAATTTACTGTCCAAGTACACACCCAGGTATTTGGCCTCACTTGACAATACAAGCTCAATCCCGTTCAATACTGGCAAGCTAAAATGCTCAACCTTGTATTTCCTAGTAAACAAAACTAGCTCCGTTTTCTCGGGGTTTACCCCTAATCCCTTACTGTTGGCCCAAAGGGACAGATCACGTAAACCTGTCTGCATGACCTCACTGATCGTAGATAAAAACTTACCAGAGACCAGTAAAACAACGTCATCGGCGTAGGCCACAATCTTCCGTCCCTTAGCATCAAACTGTCTTAAAATGACGTTCACGGCCAAGAGCCACAGTAATGGAGAAAGGACCCCCCCTTGCGGTGTGCCCCTAGTCACGAGTTTCCTCATATAAGTGCCTCCCATGTTTGAGTTGATAACTCTGCTGCTAAGCATCAGAATTATACACTCAACAAGGAGCTTACTTATATTCAGCGAAACAAGTGATTCCCCGATAGCCTCTATCGTGATATTATTAAAGGCCCCTTCTATATCGAGAAAAGCCGCCATGGTATATTCCCTCTGCAGCAGACCTCGCTCAATGTAACTCACAACGTCATGCAGAGCACTCTCAACGGACTTACCCTTGAGATAAGCATGTTGAGACTCGCTAATGACCTGAGTTCCCATACTAGTCCTAAGATAAAGATCGATCAGTCTTTCTATTGTCTTCAATAGAAAAGACGATAGGCTGATCGGTCTGTAATCCCTGGGCTTCGAGTGAGTCGTCTTACCCGCTTTGGGTATGAAAATGACCCTTACCTCTCTCCACCCCCTGGGAATGTATTTCATTCTAAGACATTCCCTAAAAACCTCCGTCAATAGAGAGATGGCTCTTTCATCGACATTCTGTAGCATGGCCGGAAATATTCCATCCGGGCCAGGAGATTTGTATGGCTCGAATGAATTTACCGCCCATAATACTTTGTCTCTAGTGATCATCTCCCTTATCACATCGGTATCCCCAGCATCTGATTCGGGTTGTAGGTTATCACTGACGCTACCTGTCCCTCCAACAGATTCTATATCCCTACAGCCTGGAAAATGAGTCTCCATAAGTAAACTGAGGGACTCTGAGCTAGACTCTGTCCACGAGTTATCCTCACGTTGTATGTATCCAGGTGCCACTGGGTCCTTGGATAATACTCGCCTAAACCTAGACAACTCGTTAACAGAGTCCACCGATTCACAGAAATTTACCCATGAAGTCCGTTTCGCTCGTCTAATGTCCTTCTTATACTTAGAGAAACTATCCCTATAGCTATTCCAATCCTCATCACTCCTCGTTAGTTTGGCTCTATTAAACAGCTTCCTGACTGTAGACCGCGTGTCCCTAAGTTCCCTAGTCCACCATTTCGGCTGTTTCCTTTTCCCAGGATAAATCACTGGACAATTGAGCGGAAAACTATTCCTAATAACATTCGTGAAATTATTCACCGCCAACTCGATACCCTCAACTGAATCTCTCCAGTCCTCAGTATCCCTAAGGTCCCTACAGACTGACCTCCTGAAGGACTTCCAATCTGTCCTTCTCGAGTTCCTATAGGGCTGTTCCCTCGCCTTCTCAAAGTCGAGACCAAAAGATATCATGCTATGGTCAGAAAAAGAGTAATCCAGAACTACTCTCCAATCCCTAACATAATTTCCCCCACGGTTAGCCAGCGTTACGTCTATAACTGTTTCCCTATCTTTCGCTCTGAACGTAGGAGTAGTACCCCTATTACAGATATGCAGATCATAACAAGTTATAAAATCGTATACCAACTCACCTCTTTTGTTGATGTCCCTGCTTCCCCATTGATAGTGGTGAGCATTCGCATCACATCCCAAGACCATGTACGCGCCTTTCCTCCTAGCGTGCTCCGCCAACTGCTGCAGAGCGATACCTGGTGGATCGGCTGCCTCATACGGCATGTACACAGCCGCCATTATAAGCCCGCTACATCCTGCGGCTTCCTGTTGGACGACTGTAAGGTCCCCACTGCTAAAGGAATGAAGAAAATTAATATTTAGATTATTCCTAGCCAGTATACATGTCCGTACCTTTTCCGTTGTGGATGGTATGAACAGGTTGTACCCCGTGACCCTCAGACCACATACCCTGGTGTTCTTAATCCAGGGTTCCTGTATGAGGGCCACGTCCACGTTGGAGTCAATGAGGAGTCTTGTCAGTTCGGTTGAGGCTGCCTCACAGTGATGCAAGTTAATTTGCACCACTGACAGCCTCTTTGGGTTTATCAGATTTGTTGAACCTAAACCTGATCACCCCAAATCCGAAATTGACAACTCCCCCCAGTGACTCCAGCTTCTTCAGAGACTCCTGATCCACTGCGAATCTGAAGTCTCTGCCTTGGTTCTCCTTACAAGTCATGGTGTTAACCAACTTCCATTGACCTGTAAGAAGACCCTTATTCTGATTTTCCAATACTGTCAGAATGGTTCCAACCTCTAAAATGGGTGGAGGGAACCATGCTGTCACTATTGGACGCAGGGGCAGCTCAGATGCGAGTATCACCTCAAGCTTCGCTCCTGGATAGAGAGTGTCGCACCTAGCAACTGCGTTCCTGAGAAATTCAAATGATTTCTCGTTCCCGCAGTTAATAGTCTTGACACCCTTCATCCAGTCTGCGCCTTTGAAGGATACCTCATCCGGCCTTCCTTTAACAAGAGCGATTTCCTCAATGAGCTTGTGTTCAATTTGTCGCCATTGCTCAACGCTGATCCTCCCATCTGGATCAACCCTGTCAATGACAGCAGCTTGAATACAATTCTGCAACACTGATTCCTTCGCTCTTTTCGATGTTGAGGGTTGTTCACTTCCTGATACAGCTCTCTCAATAACCTCCTTATGGAGGCCCTTACTAGAGCTGTTTGGCGTGTGAACAACCTTCTTGGCCATCGAAGGTTGCTGGTCATCCCCAGACCTGGCCCTCTTAACAACCCCCCTATGAGGGCCTTTAAGAGAGCCGGATGGGTTTTGACCAGCGTTCTTCGATGTAGAGGGCTTCCCAATCGAAGCTCGTACAGCCCCACTACTGGAGCTGGCAGGCTTCGAAAGTAAAGTCCTCTTGCTAGTTGATGGCTGATCATCTCCAGGCCTAGCATCTCTGACAACTTTTTGTTGGTTGCCAGGTTTGCTGGATGGTGTATGACCAACCATTTCAATGGCAGTTGTTGGCTTACCAGATGTTGCCTGCTGTTTCACTAGGACTGCAGGTTTGCCCGGGTTGCCACTACCAGAATAGTTCGCTCTGGTAGGGATTGATGAAGAGGTTGGCTTTTCTCCTGTGCTCTCACGAGACACTTCTGGAGTGTTGCCAGCATCCACATACAATCCTTCAGGATAAGACATTCCCAAAGAGACACAGACAGGGCCGTAGATTCGTTCGAATCTTTTGACGTTCCTCCTGTGCTTCCTGATAAGGTACTTATCCTTACCTGTAAGTGGCAAAGGGCCTCTCTTGGCTATCTTGTGCAGATAACCAAGAGAGGCTCTTGCGCCACTACGAGCATGCTCCTCTTTAGATCGGTTTATATCGCCGGTTGTCGCATCAAGCATTACCGCGTCTTGCCGAACTAAACCACTGCCAGACGAATGACCCTCTGAGTTCGTCGAGCCATCCCCCCGCTCAGACCCCGCCTCAACACTCGAGTTCTTCTCCAGACTCTGAGCGCGAACTGAGATTACAGTGATCTCATGTTCATCTTCAGAGCCGAGAGTAAGATTCTCAAGTTTCTCAGTGGATAATAATAATAATAATAACAACAATAATAATAATTTTAATAATATTAATAATAATAATAATAATAATAATAATAATAATAGTAACTGGAGTAATAACAAGAGAAGTGAATACAAAAAAATTAAAAATTAAAAAAAAATAAATAATAAAATTAAAAAAAAAAGAGAATAACATATTATAAAGAGAATAACATAAAATAACATAAGAGAATAATAATATCTAGGCATACATATTACACACAATACTTTTATTTTATTAAAAGCAGTACTTGAACGACGTCGTGGCGTGCATCATAGCGGGAAGATCAAATCAAAAGAAAACAGAAAAAAACTTACTCGAAAACATTAACTAATTAAACTAACCACCAGTGAGTAAGAAATACTAAAGTGCATGTGTGTAATTTACAATTACAAATAAAACAACCAGTGCACAGTGGAGTCAAACGCAAATTTTTTGGTAATAAATCTGAATCTCCTAAACTACTGGTCGGATCAAATTGAAATGTATGGAAGAGTTGTAGAGGAGGACCTAAGCTTTCAGAAAACTCATCTTGTAGTCACCCTGTGATAACACGAGATAAGCTACAAGGTGTCAAAGTTGACTACCTCGAGTATGTAAAAGTTAAAAAAAATCGTAACTTGTGCAAATGAAGTCCGATTTTAAAGATTTTTATATTTCTGGAAAGTGCTTGGCAAGATAAAGAAAAAATAAGCTTACTCATCCAAGCTATCTCTTACAGTTAAAAAGATATTTACGCTTGAATTTTGAATTTTTGATTTTTTGGCTCGACTTTCTTTCCTTTTTCGGTAATAAGTCCGGAGATATATGAGGTAAAAATTTTTTAAAAATATTCTGTAATTTGCTACATATTTCAAAATAATATGCTGAAAGAATTTTTGGATTATCTCAATTCGTCTAGACGTGAAAAATATTCAAAGTCAGCACTCTGAAATTGGCATGAAAAATGGCTATTTTTTTACAAAAATATAGTACAATTCATTCACTTTTTGCTCAAAGTTCCGTTAATAAAAAAATTTTTTCCTTATTAATTTCAAAAGATAAGGCTTCATAAATGGTTAATAAAGAAATTTTGAATTGATTTAAGTTTGCACCCTACATCCAGCATTGGCCGAAAATTGTCAATTTTAAAAAATAGTTTCATTTTTATCGATTAATAAAACAAATGTCACGCGAGATTTTTTAAATTTGGTACACATATTTTTTATAGAAATAGATTTAGAATGATTTAACACTAAACTGCTTCCCGCCCGGCCAAAAACGAATGCAGGAGTGGAGATTTTATGTTAAAAGTCAGTTTTTTTAACGACTATTTTTAAAAGCATATTAAAAGCATATTAGCATAATATTTTTAATATTATTTCTTATGTAATGTATAAAACACAAATCAAGCTTTCATTCCAAAAAAATCAATAAAATAGCTCCAATAACCTATTTTTGGTAATTTTTAAAAAATAATTTTTTTTTTTTAAATAGCTGAAAATACAAAAAAATTTAATTTTTTTAATACAACTTCACTAATTTTGCAAATAGACTTATTCACCAATTCAACGATATATAAAATGTTGATATAGGTCATTTAATAATAGTAATATAATGGCCTCAAAACTACCAAGTCACGTCAAAAGTTGCAAAATTCACTATTTTGTTCCGTATTTCCATATGTGTGTATACGTAACATTTTAGTTTTCTAATGTATTATGTAGGTATATATTTGTTATTATAAAGTAGTAAATTCTTTATTTGAGTAATGGTTATTTAATTTGTTCTACATATTTACATACTTATTATACATATATCCCGTATATTTATTTTATCAGGAATATATTATCGAAGATATTATTAGAGATTTTCTTGAAAATAATCAGAAACATCAAACGTTATCAAATTTTTAACTTCCTTAGCTTCGGAATCCTCTTTTTCTATTTCAAGAGTGATTTTTGGTAGCCATCGTGTTCTTATAGAATATATAACTGGATCTGATGATATTAATAAATATTCCATTAAGTCCATATTTTGCGCTATTTTCGAACATTTTCGGCTATTGAAGAGTCGGAAATATTCAACATCTTTATTTCGGGCTTCCTGTGCTTCCTCTGTTGGAGTCATTGATTTCCAGGGGTATGTAATGTTAAGTAGTTCTTTAGTTTCGTAAGCAAAAATTTTAAATTTGTCCGCATTAATTTGTTTTTTGCTAATAATGGCTGCCAATATAAACTTAAAACGCTTCAAAATATTTAAGTCAATGCCTGTGATTGAAGATGTGAGTTCCGGATTTTCAAAGAAACGTCTTGCTGAATTTTCATCATTTGAGCTTCCATAGCCATGTAGAGGTTTATCAATTATTAATCCGAGTTATTCTTTGAATTCTAATTGAATTCTTTTCTTTTCCTCTTTTCGTAATTCGTGAAGTTCCAAATTGCTTTTTACTGTAGCATTTTCCTGCCCGGGAATATTTCTGTACTTCATATCATATGCAAGATGTAAGCAGAACTCCAAAAATCTTATCCTTGCGTGGAGTGCTGATATTCCAAATTTTAAAGAATTTTTATTAACAAGGACTTCAGAATTATCCTGAAATTGTAAACTTATTTTTCCACATATATTACATTTCCATGTAGATGTTGTATCTGTTATAGCGTTTGCAACTTTTCCATCAATCATCGTTAGTTGTTGTTGAAATGTAACTTTAATAGTTCTGTTTGATACAATGCTGTTTATTGTAACCGTGGTTTCTTTTGTGTAATCAAAAAGGATTGGACGGCACAAAAATTTGGAACCTGGAGTTAAATTTATCCATATATCATCAAAAAGCGAGTCATTTCTTGTCGATGAGGAAGGCTTATTTAAGCGCATTCGAAGTGGTACCAGAGACGCTATAAACAGCGAGGAATAATTATTTCCAGAATTACTTCCATCCAGTTGTTTGTATTCCGAAAATCCTGATGTTTCATCGCTGCCCCATTTGAATATTAAAATTAGTTCAGAGTCTTTGCATTTTTCAATGTTATCATTGCTGAAGGTAGATATAATTCTAGAGGCAGTATTTTCAAGTAATTGCAATATATTAACTTTAGCACTTTTAACAGAAGCATTAACCGGGTGCTCCATAGGCTGTAAAATATTACTTTTCGCTTCTCTCACTGATTTGCTACTGGGAAAGATATCATATCCTTTTTCGCTAACAGATTTCCTCAAAATCTCGTATTGGTTTCTTGATAATCCTAAATTTAATATTAGAGCTTAAGCATCTTCAGAGGTAAAGGACGATGTTGATTTCGGTGTCACTATGCTTTCTATTATCCGATGTAATGGATTGGGAGAAGCTGTTGGTAACACATCTATAACTTTTTCTACTTCCTTTGGTTGCGTACGTGTTACTAAAGCTTTAAATGTATCTTTTGTTTCGGCATTTGTGTATGAATTTAGAATAGATTCCTGTTTGGTCCTCTCTGTTCTTAGCTGAACTTCATCGTGAAAATTGGTATTTCTCCCTCAAACCACTCTTCATTTTTCTTCTTGAACTTTGGTATTGACCAATCTGAAGCTTGCATCCTTTTTTCGTATGATTTATAAAAATTTTCGAGCTTTAAACTGTCTTCTGCAGTAAGAGTTAAACCAAAAGATACTACTGTATCAATGAGTTTTCTTATTTTTTCTGGACGATTTATAATATCAGATAGATTATCCCAGATTACTTTGCATATAGAAAAGTGTTTTAATATAATCTCCATAATGGCAAATTCACTAATAAATCTGTATATTTATAAGGATACTTATATATAGAAAAAGAATATTTATATAAGGTAAATGGTGACAGGCAAAAATGAATTAAAAAATTTAAATTTTTTCTCAAAACCCCCAATTTCATTCGGCTTATTTTTATGACCTGTAGTGTTAAACAGGTACGTCAAAAAATGTACCTATGCGATTGTAAAAAAATCATTTTTGTTATAATAAAAAACGAAGGAAAATATACTTATTTATGTACTTAGGTAATTTTAAAAACCTTTTCAGTAGAAACAAATTATGAACACTTTAAATAAATTCATTAATAAATATTATTATCTCGTAACAAAAATAAGCAATGCAGTTGAGTGTTACGTATACACACATATGGAAATACGGAACAAAATAGTGAATTTTGCAACTTTTGACGTGACTTGGTAGTTTTGAGGCCATTATATTACTATTATTAAACGACCTATATCAACATTTTATATATCGTTGAATTGGTAAATAAGTCTATTTTTATATTCTTTTAACATTTTTAAAGTATTTGCAAAATTAGTGGAGTTGTATTCAAAAAATTAAATTTTTTTTGGATTTTCAGCTATTTTTTGAAAAAAAATTTATTTTTGAAAAATTACCAAAAATAGGTTATTGGAGCTATTTTATTGATTTTTTTAGGAATGAAAGCTTGATCTGTGTTTTATACATTACATAAGAAATAATATTAAAAATATTATGCTAATATGCTTTTAATATGCTTTTAAAAATAGTCGTTAAAAAAACTGACTTTTAACATAAAATCTCCACTCCTGCATTCGTTTTTGGCCGGGCGGGAAGCAGTTTAGTGTTAAATCATTCTAAATCTATTTCTATAAAAAATATGGGTACCAAGTTTAAAAAAGCTCGCGTGACATTTTTTTTATTAATCGATAAAAATGAAACTATTTTTTAAAATTGACAATTTTCGGCCAATGCTGGATGTAGGGTGCAAACTTAAATCAATTCAAAATTTCTTTATTAACCATTTATGAAGCCTTATCTTTTGAAATTAATAAGGAAAAAATTTTTTTATTAACGGAACTTTGAGCAAAAAGTGAATGAATTGTACTATATTTTTGTAAAAAAATAGCCATTTTTCATGCCAATTTCAGAGTGCTGACTTTGAATATTTTTCACGTCTAGACGAATTGAGATAATCCAAGAATTCTTTCAGCATATTATTTTGAAATATGTAGCAAATTATAGAATATTTTTAAAAAATTTTTACCTCATATATCTCCGGACTTAATACCGAAAAAGGAAAGAAAGTCGAGCCAAAAAATCAAAAATTCAAAATTCAAGCGTAAATATCTTTTTAACTGTAAGAGATAACTTAGATGGGTAAGCTGATTTTTTTTATCTTGCCAAGCACTTTCCAGAAATATAAAAATCTTTAAAATCGGACTTCATTTGCACAAGTTACGATTTTTTTTAACTTTTTCATACTCGAGGTAGTCAACTTTGACACCCTGTAGCTTATCTCGTGTTATCACAGGGTGACTACAAGATGATTTTTCTGAAAGCTTAGCTCCTCCTCTACAACTCTTCCATACATTTTAATTTGATCCGACGAGTAGCTTAGGAGATTCAGATTTATTACCAAAAAATTTGCGTTTGACCCCACTGTGCAGTGAACTGAATATTAAAATAATTTCCACATAAAAAGTGAATTAATAATGTTAAGAAATGAACAGGAGCAAAAAAAATAAAATAAAAAACTGGATTATAAACAAAATATAGTAGGAAAAAAATATGTATTTTTTCAAGAACAGTTAATAAGGTGATGGCTATAAATAAAGTACAAGGTCCCGCATCGTCATAGATGAAGGTAGAGGTACGTCACCTACCGGAAAGAAAGGAGGCAATGTGAGGCCCAAAATTCTTGGAATTTTGATCCACAGAATTATATAAGAAAATAAAGTACATATTAGCGTTCTATTGGTCGGGAGATGGATTACATCCATCTAGATTTGGGGCGAATTACATTCGCCTATGTACATCTTTTTCTTTTCAGATGCTTCGGAGGTCGTTGGGGTAAAG
Source organism: Protocalliphora azurea (assembly GCA_932274085.1). Lineage (NCBI taxonomy): Eukaryota > Metazoa > Arthropoda > Insecta > Diptera > Calliphoridae > Protocalliphora > Protocalliphora azurea. The sequence continues at coordinate 75,734,959 of OW026521.1, read as the reverse complement.
AATGGAACAAAGTGTTCGGGAGATCGATGGGGTAAGGTATGGAATGAAATGTTCCACAAGTCGATAGGGTACACAGGAGGCAAAACACTCAAGTCAGGGGTAGGTGGAGGGTTTGACCTTAAATGGCCATGATAGCCATTTAAGAGTTAACTATAGGAAAACGCAACAGGCAGAAGTAGTAGTAGAGAGCAGCAGGGAGAAAAGCCGAGTGTTAGGGAAGAAAAAATAAAGTTGGTTGAATTGATTACATTAATTCAACATAGGGTATACTGATTTACAATCAGTAAGATTGAAGGCTTCAACAAGATTTACAATCTGGTTGAAGTGGTAAGAAATAAGCACTGCTCAGGGCCAAGTGATAAAATATTTTCTTGAAAGTTTTCACTCGGAAAATATAGGGACTAAAAAATCTCGGATTACATCCAAGATTAAATAATCAAGTAGGAGATAGTAAATAGGTGGTGTAGAACGGCAAGGCTACACGGAAACTTAACGAAACAGCACTGTCTCAACATAGGAGAAATTTTTGTGAAAAAATATATATGGTGAAGGATAAATAATAAAGAAACAAGGGTAAAAATTAAAATAAAAGTGTTGTTATTTTATTTAAGAATCTTGGACACGATTGAGTTTACCCCAGCTGAGTTTGGAGGTTCCTTACAGATTCCACTTTTATAAGACTACACTACACCAATTGAATGAGTTGATTTGATATGATTTGATGAGATGATAGTGTGAGGAAGAAGAATGAGAACATAAATTAATTAGATCCAGCCAGTGGAATTGAGAAATTTAATGATGTCATTGAGTCTGGTGTCCGCTGTCTCACAGAGGTTGTCTAATTGGTACCTTTACAGAAATGTATGTCTGATTGGGTTCAAAGCTAGGTATTCGCATAGGAGATAACATACTATATCCTCCTTCTCGCGATTACCACAGCTGTGATAGTATTTGTTATATAGGAGGCCAAGTCTACTTGCATGTTGCCCTATCATCCAATAACTTATAAACAGTGCTATTAGTCTCGTGATGTTTTTGCGTTTGTAGCTTATGAGTTGTGTTGAGCGTTTTTCAGGAAGGAACCCAAATTATAGTAATGTCATACAGACGACTTTATCCTAACAGTTCTTTTTTACACTGTATGACTAGAATAGAGGTCGTTTTATGTGATTTGAGCGATAGTATTGCTGCTTGTTCAATATTCTCGTGAACATTTCTAGTATTTCCGTTTGAAATACGCTTGCCTCATCAGGGAGTCGATAAGAGTTCCCAATTCGTAGGAGAAGACACCAGAGTCGACACCGCAGTTCATCTTTAAGCCATATTGTTTCAAAAAATATTGTTCCAAAAAATTTCCCCTTCCACTCAGTCCTGGTGGGAAAGTCCATGTGGGGAGTCATATAGTCGGTGGATTGATTAAGGTGAGGGGTTATTAATATCCTCGAGTGTGCATATGTTCTTGATTTCCAGCATCCAGTTGCAGATAATCTTATCGCACAATTAGCTGATATTTCAATAATGGAATGGTGTTTAGAGTTCTGAAGTATTAGTACGCAATGCACGTGCGATACCAATGGAAGCAGATCTTTGTATCTTGTAAAGTTGATCCATATCTTTTACTAGTATCAGTCGACCAGACAAGAGATCCACATATGAGAATGGGCCGTACTTTTGCCGTGTATAGCCATTTTGTCAATTTTAGATTCAAGCCCCACTTGACACTAAACATCTTTTGACAAGTGCAGTGTGTTACCATAGCTTTACTGACTCTATGTTTAATGTTCAGCTTCCATGATAGCTTGGAGTCCAAAATAATGCCCAGATAATTTGAATTATCAGACAAGGTGATTTCACAGTTTCCTAACTGTGATAGACTGTGGTGAAAAGTACCAGCACTGTCTTGCTGGTACTTGGAACTGCCACGATCTACTCTTGTAGCTAATATTGAAAGCATTGCGTGCTTCCTTGCGTAACTTTGAGAGTTCTTTGTTCCACCAAGAAGGGAAACTCTTTTTAGCCTTCGTTATTTTACAGGATATGTTAAAAGCTTTAACGATTTCCTTGCTTAATGTACTCTCAATTTGTTCAAGACCTTCAGTCGTCTCTTCGACTGATTATATTCTTTTCAATTTGAACTTAGTCCAGTCTGATTATATTGAACTTAGTCCAGTCTGTTCGTCTTTGGTTTCTAAAGGTTGACGCTGCTTCATTGCAGACGAGTCCAATGTCGAAAGGTATCCAACAATGATCGTAGAAGGATTTTTCTTTGGATACTCTAACTTAGACCTGTCACTTCCTCTCATCCAGTAAAGTTCACCGAGTTCGGAAAAACGAATGTAGGAGCGTTACTAGAGTTGCATATGGTCAGGTAATTTATATTAATGAAATCAAATAGACACTCAGGTCTATCGTTGTCATGTGTCATATCGCTGAAGGCGATCACGAAACTCCTGTCTCTTTGACCTGGGAGTTTGAAACTCAGGGTTCCTGGTTCCTGTCGAGGTCATTCCCAGCTAGAAAAATACTTTGATTATTTGTAGCATATTTTGAGTGCTGCAGATTAATTTGCACGATTTTCATCGCAAGCTGTAGGGTTTTGTGCAGGTTCATTAAGCTGCATGCCTGTGAGCAGATTGTTGGCCACTTCCACCTCATCGGCCTCGCCAACTCCTAGAGCTGTGGGACGGAACACCTTAATCTTAGCGTCCTTAAGTCCAAAGTAGAGCTTTAACTCCGCCTTCTCTAGCTCTGCTGAGCTATTTTCTGTGATGGCGAAGATAATGCCTATGTTATTGACCCCATGGTCTTCAGTACGGATGACAGTCCAGTCATTCATGGGGATACTGAGGTTCTACCGCTTCGGACACTCCATTATTTTATGGCTGTCACAGCTTATCTTTGGCAACCAAACCTTTACTCGTGGTTTCAATGGGATTTCGTCAGCTGGGATAAGCTTAAGGCATAAGCCTTCCCATGCATTGGTGATCTTTGCGATGCATTTGCTGAGAAAATCTTTGGAAAACGCGTCCAAACATTTGATTATCCTGTAGCCCCGGTTTATCCTACCAGAGTCAAAAAGAGGAACAGTGCGAGCTCAGCCATTTTAGTTTCCACAGCACCCCATTCTGTTATCACAGGAGTTAGATACTCATTCTTGTCATTTACAAGTGCCATCAGTAAGTGATTTTTAACCACGTCTTCAAATGGCCTTCTTGCTGACGTTATTGGAAGGAGCCGGAGCTACCATTTTGATTGGTATTTGACACGATCTTATCGCGCTCATTCGAAGCGACATTTGCCTCATTCTTGGCAATTTTGTCGAGAATAGAAAGAGCTTTGACGTAACTTTGCCTCAGAATTTCTTTCTGACTCTTCTTCTTTTATGTTTCCCTTTCGACTGGCCATCAGACTTGACATCCTGTCGAGGAGACATTTATCTGGGGTATTGTACTGATAACGGGTTGCTATGGCTTTCACCCATTCTGCCAGGATTCTCGACCAAGGTCTCGTGACTGGAGGCGATAACTATCTAACCAACTGTTTTTGGTTGTTTTTTTCGTTTTTATTTAATTTTTCCATGTAGATCCCACGAATAGGCACGTAAGGGGATGGACTATCCATACAGGGACGGCGTACATGGACTAGACGAAGAAATTACAACCGGTGTCTTGGCGCCTGAGAGGAGCTGTTAGCGGCTAGTCTTCCTTAAACCACTGACTAACCATTCAGGTTCTCCGCACTGCTACCAACCATCTTAATTTTACAAATGGTGGAAAAAGGAGGAGGAATATGAGCGGGGTAGGAGGGTAGTGGTAAAGAGGATATGAGAAGGAAAACCTTTGATAGTGCAGACCTTTGGGTTCTAGATCTTGAAAACTCAGTATCCTTCAGGAGAGAAGACCCCTCTCTGAGGGTATCTGAGACCTCAAGGAGTAGACCACAGCTTACGCTTAAGCCACTACATCGCGTCAAGATTGTTATCCAGATGGGGAAACTTATTGATAGTGTTGAATTATTAATCTCACCTAGATGGCACCATACTACAACTCCCATAATATGTTACTTAATAATACGCAATACGTATTCATACAAATCATTTGCTTTTGTTTTTAATATCATAGATATATAATTAATATATGTTACATAAAAATTAATTTTTCTTAAATTTAAATAAAAATTAAAAATATTATCTAAACCTTTACTCTTTATAGTTGAAACGTCGCAAAAATCTCAAATTTCTGGGTCTACTTTCTATTTAACTAAGTTAAACTTCCTGCTGTCCAACTTGTTCATCCTCTACAGAGTTGTTAGGCTTTAGTTAATTTTTATCAATGTTTGTCAACATTGGTTTTATCTTTATCATTTTCAGTGCATTATATCATTTGGTATATTAACCTTTTAATAATTTTATTATTTCTTGTCAATATGCAGTAATAAGCGTTTTTTAACCGGCGCTTTATTCGGATTCGCGAGCAAAAACGACTTTACCGGTATCAAAATTAACACATCGTGTCCCTTTATGATTCTTTACATTTGACCACAGATGTTTAACAATTTCGCTTTTTACTAAAAGCGAACTAAGCATACTTAAACCGGTGTTGATTTCCATATCCAGCAATAACTAAAATAGTTTTTTTTTAAATTTTAAAAAAATTTTCACCTTGGCCTTTAGTCGCAGGATGCCCTAGAGGGGCTAAAATATGTTTAATGTCATACAACCTCATAAATCCTTGAAATTCCTCGGCCGTGAACTGTCGACAATTATCATTCACAAGTATGTCTATTTGACCGAGTCGACTAAAAACCTCATTTAGTTTTCCAATAGTATTGGTGGACGTTATATTTTCGTTTTATAAACCTCGACCTACTTTGAAAATGAATTAATGATTAATAAAAATAACGCTGCAAGACCAACAGCCTTTAACCGTGCTGAGGTTTTTATACAAAATGCGAATCTCATATTCTTATCTACACCAGGACGAAATTTACTTATGGCCGTTACCATTGAAGCAGCAAAAAGACTCTCGTTATGAGGAATTGTTATATCACCTATATTTCTTTTATTTGCACTTGTTTTTTTTCTCGTCGATGCATAGTGAGATGTATCGTGTTTGGCAGTTCAAAAGACAGTATGTTATTTATATTTAATTCTTACATTTGCTTAATAACTAATTTAAAAATATTAGAATTCTCTGATTTTCAGTTTTGCAATTTGAGAAATTAAGGCTAAAATTGGAAATTTGTGGAAAAATTAAGACAAAATTATGAAACCCGAAAGAATAATTCGTTTAGACAAAAAGTGTAGAAAATAAATAACAAACTTAAAATTTTACTATAGTTTTCCATATAAATTATCGAAACGAATTTTTCCTTCGACATAGAAAAACAGGGCATTAAATTCGCCTACACCTCTACTATCACTATGAGAAATTTCATTGAAATCGGACCAACCGTTCCGAAGCTGCATAATTATCTTCATTTCATTTTTTGGATCGCACACTGTGCAATGGTCGAAGGTGTGCTTGTGCTGAAATAAACGAAAAGTGCAATTTTTCGTGAAATATTAAAATTTAAGATTTAGGTAAAAGGAATCCCAGAATTCCCAAAAAACGACGAAAGTCCAAAAAAATTGGACTTTTTGAATTTTGCCAATAACGTCCACATTTTTTATAAGTACGGTGAATAACGCTTGCAAACTTTTTAGAATACATTGCAGATTCCGAAACTACAATCTGGATTCATGCCTTAGAGTTTTAGAAAACATAAGTTAAAGTCAAAATTTCGATGTAAAATAGGTCAAATATAGGAGGGTCTGCACTTAGCTCAATCTTAAAATTAATAAGTTTTGCGTTCATCGATTTTTATAACCTATGTATCTATGTAATAACCTAATAATTACCTGTAATAATTTTTAATTTTACGTGTTAATAATTATAATAAATAATATATAATAAATATTATCCAAATTCATTGAAACATAAAATCAATATTCTTGTCAAAATGAGATAACTTCACTTAATTGTGAATAAAAGCGAAACGCATCCATCGATTTTCTTGATCTATGTCTCATTTTGTTTAAAGGTTATGTGACTTTACGTGAAAGTAATAGGACTAGACACTTTTTTTACTGTTTTGGATTTTTTATGAATTAAAAATAAAAAAATTCAATTTTTTAGGCGAAACGTTGTATGAACAGATTAGAGGAATTGTAATTCCTAATTTTTTTAAATTTGTTTCAGCAAAATCGGACTGGTGGTTCTCGAGTTATGTCAAAAAAAAAGACCACCAAAGGTCACAATTTCCCCAATATGATAGTTACTAACTTCAAATCGATATATCTCGATTCCCAGACGTGACCCAGCGAAACGCCGGGACACGTATAACTTCTTTTTTACCGATATAACTTTCCCCGGTAGTTTGAACCCTTCCCGATCACTGACCCCTACCATTTATCGCACAGTGTAATAATTTTATACTCCTCTAAAAGGTATATATATTGGAGCTTGTAACTTTTACAAATGTGAAGTCATTTTAATTATTTTTACATTTTGGAATTCTGCTAAGCAAGACAAAGAAAAAGCAAACTGTACTATGTTATCTCTTATGGTTAAAAAGATATTTGATATCAAAATTTTAATTTCTAATTTCGGGACTTGACTTCTTTTTATTTTTGCCCTATAACTTTTAAAATAAAAACTTAATTTAAAAAAAAAAATATATAGTAAAATTGTCTACTATTTTCAAAATTAAGCTAAAGAATAAAATTTCTACTTATATCATTCGATAACTAGAAAATTTTTAAAATCAAAATTTTGAAACAGGTCTAAAAAACTGCAGTTTTTTCTAAAAAAGTAACTTTGTATCTGGACAAAAAAGCAAAGATTTTAAAATAAAAAAGATATCGGATGCAAGTTTAAAAAAATATATATAATTTATTATTTATAAATATTTATTGTTCTTTATTTAACACCGAAAAAACTAAATTAATAACATTAATGGTTTAAAAGTTACAGCGCACAGTGGAATCTTTTAAACGACTGGACCAATTTTGATGAAACTTGGAACATCGATAGAGGAGTAGTAAAGCTTTCAAAATATTGTTTGGTGGATAAAAAAATATATGGGAGCTTGTAGTTTCTACAAATACGAGTATGAACCGATTTTAAACACTCTTACATTTTTACAATTCTACTAAGCAAGACAAAGAAATTTAATGCTTACGGTACCACTTTATCTTTTGTGGTTTAAAACATATTTGACTTCAAAAATTTTGGTTGCCTTTTTTGCGTTTTTTCCCTATAACTTTTAAAATAAAAATGCTAAAATTTTTAAAAATCATGCTAAAAATTTTCATAAATTTCTAAATTATGCTAAAAAATTTTTATTTTAGTTATCTCAATTCCAAATTCAAAACGGTGTCCAAAATTGCAGTTTTTTGCTCAAAAAACTAAATTTATATATATATGTATATATTTATATATATATATATATATATATATATATAAATATAAATATATATATATATACATTTATATATATATATATATATAGATGGAAAATGTCCAAAATATTCAAATTTTAATAAAATAATACTTAAAATGAAATCATAGAAAATTTTACTTAAATTTTAATTTCGAGAGAATGAAAACTAATTCAAATCTTTTTATTCATTATATATTAAACGTCATTTGTCCAGTATAGCAATGTTAGCATTTTTTGAAACCAAAATATTTTGGGGATTAGTTAAAATCATATCAATCTTTAATATAATATATATGTATAATATATATATATATATATATATATACATATTATTATCATTATTATAGTTTTATTCCAACTTTTTGAAATTTGTTAAATAAAATGGAAAGGGGTTTGAATGCATTCCATTCAAATATTTCTTAAAAAATTAAGATTTTTGTTCTTTTTTACACTCCTTACACAAGAGGTTTTAATATTTTTTAATTGATTTTTTTCTTTTTATGTCTTATTGGATAGATAATTAAACTGGTCAACAAAAAAAAAAAAAAAAAAAAAAAAAAAAAAAAATTGTTTCCTGTGAATTTTTTTCTTCTATCTCAAATTTTATTTCATTTCCTATTCTTACTTAGATTTTCGTTTTTTATGGGACACTAACATATATTTTGTTGTTTTTAGATATGGTTTTGTAAGAAGATGTTGTTCGCTTAATCCAGATTGATTTTGCTATATATATATATATATATATATATATATATATATTTATATATATATATATATATATATATATATATATATAATACTGTATATTACAGATTTCCATTCGGAAATAAAATATCTTCAAAATATATATTCATCTCAAAAGTTGATATTTGAATCGAATTGTAGAATAATCAACTAATGGTTTGATAGTCTCAAATGACTCGAGGTATTTTGAAAAAATTACGATTCTTCCTTGCCTTCAACAAAGTAAGTACGTAGCGAATTTTTACCACAAATTATTACACTGAATTAAATATATGTACGAGTACTAACATATTTTATGAACAAATACGAAAAAATCATATACTATAGGATTAGTGCACCGCTAGTCGGCAGTTTAACCTTTTTCTTACTTCAAAGTTGTCTGCTTACGAATGTGAACACTGTTTTTGAATGACAAATCTATATTGCACATCAGTAAAGGTACAACATCCTTTAGATTTACCTAGATATTTGCTAAACATTTATTGCTAAGTTTGTCGAATTAATATGTTTTATAAAAAAACATCGAATTTGCCTTCAGTCGGCATGCATTTCCCAATACTCGGCATGTCATGATCCAATATTCGGCATGCAATTTTTATTACTGGAATAAAAAATCTCTGCACTGAAAAACGATATTTTATACCTATAATCTTATAAATATAAACTGAAAATCTATCATTTAAGCCTATAATATATGGAATGGGGATATATTAAATTTTTAATTGTGGAAAATTAAATTAGAATACAACCGAGAAACTATTTTTGTTTTTTTTTAAGTAAATGGTGTAGATACTCCAGAAAAATATTAAAAACTTTTAAAAATTGCTCTTCAGTTCCGTACCAGAGCACAGTACGAAATTTTTGTAATTTTCTGTTCATGAATCTATATTTTTTTAATCTTTAATACTAAATGAACAAAATTTTGCACCAATAATCTTGAGAATATTTTTCATAACATTAGTTAAGGTGAGCTAAATCCTTTTGGGAATTATTTGGCAAACTCTCTTTGAATTTGAAATTTATTGTTATTTGATTACATACGTTTAAATTATATTAAAAATTTATGACATTTACAGGAATGTAAGTAGGAACATTAAAGCCCTTGCCTTAAGAAATTAGTGTAAGTATTTTAATTGATTTAAACCATGATAATACAACATTATTTTGGGTTAAAGGTTATTTTGGTTGTAAAGATAGCCAGACGGACATAATATGGCCACGAAAGAATTTTATAATGATCTTTGCTAAATGGTTTATTATTTTGAAATAACTCCTTTAGCTTAGTATACATTTTCATTGTAATGCATTAGTTGGATTTTGAGATATTAATACAAACGTTGTGATAAGTAATAATTTTTTTTTTGAGTAGTAATTCCATTTAATTAAAAAAAAACATTATTTTTAGTACCAAAGTATTCGTAGATACCAAGACATTTTTATTAATAACTCAGAAATCATAATGGAAGTTTATAGAGTATTACGATTGTAATAGTGAATCACATACATATTCGTATGTATATGCTTCCCATGTTATTTTAAACCATTTTGGTGATATAGTTACGTCCGTCCGTACGTAAATATTAAGACATAAAGACAATATTAAGTTATTCGCTGACTACATCCGTAGGTGTCCGCAAATAAATTTTTAAAAATCCAGTACACAAGATGTCAGTCATTAATTTTATACTGATTTAAGCGCAGTGGTGGAGGGATCAACAAATTTGCATTCCATTAATAACTATTATCCACCCAAAATGTTTGAACCAAACTTGTACAAAAATTTTAACAACGGTTCTATTCCTTTTGAAATTTACGACCAAAAATAAAATCTTCATCTCTATTTTAAATAGTATAAATTATATTCCGCATAGTTTAAAATGCGAAAATAATACTCCTCAAAATGTGCGAGCTTGTTGTTCAAAAATTTTTATTTCAATTATACTAAATTTAACGAATATTTTATGACATTTATATTGTTTGGAAGTTTGCAATATTTTTACATAATAGTTCATGATATATTAGCTTTACAGTAAATTAAACATAATTACAAGTAAATTTAGTTTTATTCGAACTTTTTATACCCCACACAACCATAGGTGGTAGCGGTATTAAACGTTTGTGCTGATGTTTGTAACGCACAGAAAAAATCATTCAATACCCACCTTAAAGTATACCAATAGACTCAGAGTCAATTTCTGAGTCGATCTAACGATGTCCGTCCGTCCGTCTGGCTGGCTGGACGGCTGGCTGGCTGTCCATGTAAACTTTGTGCACAAAGTACAGGTCGCAATTTTGAAGATAATTCACGTATTACTTTCATGACACAAGGACGAAGCCTATTGAAATTTATATGATCGGTCCATTATTTCACCTAGCTCCCATATAAGTGTCCTCCCGGAATAGGGGTTTAACGATCATAAATGCTTTAAATATAGCAATATTTCAATGAAATTCGCTATAGGAAAGTTTTGTATAATTTTTGTGTATTTACATAATATTTTGTATTCGTATATTTTATTTTACACTTAGTAAAAATCGGTCCACAATTGTCAACATGTCTAATATAAGACCCCTCCACGAATTTTGATGGATATGCGCAATGATGTGGGGTATCATATGGTCGGGTATGACCGACTATATCTTTTTTACTTGTTGAAACTATAAATTTTAATTTTAGTCAGACTCCAGTTCATTTTTTATGTTTTGTTTTTATTGTTGTAATTAGTTGAAGAATATAAGTGCAAAAGAATATTTAAACGCTAGCAGAATGAAATGCATTTTCTGGCCCGCTACGAACCGTCTTCAGCATTCTTCGTGTTTTTTATATCAATTGTAAATATCAGTCTTTTAACTTAGAAATTTTCAGAATTATAATATGTAACTTTAATATTTATTGCAATTACAAAGTTCTTACTTTTTAACTTAAATGGAAAGAAATTTACAACCTCTCAGCCAAAACTTTGCTTTCCTGGTAAGTTAGCAGGTATAATTGGAAACAAAAATAAACTACTCATTTTTTGTCTGAATAACTAGTTATTTGTGTTCTATAAATAAAAATAAAAAAATAAAAAATTTTGCCATCAGTGATTGCAATATCACTGTGCTATTATACTGTTGAGTTCTTATTTATGTCATATAGAGAAGGCAAATAATAATAACGCCTCATTACAAATAAACTACTTTAATAAGTAGTTGCCATTGCCGAGAATTGTTATTTTTATGACAAACAGACGTATATTTTTTCGCTCCGCAGAACCAAATGATTCAAATCCTCTTAACGAGAAAATGAGTTATTTGAGAGTATGATTCTGGAATAAAAATGGTTTAAACCAACATAAAACGGAAATTTCATACTTCATGAAAAAGCAAAATATTGATGTGATGTTAGTCTCCGAGACTCATCTCATCAATAGATATAACTTTTATACCAGGTTATTCATTCCATTCTACTAATCATCCAGATGGAAAAGCACATGGTGATACTGGTATACTAATTAGAAATCGAATTCGAAAAGCTCGGTTTATTGCCCACCATGATTTTCAACGGCTAAGGAAAATTTTGAAGAAGTCTTTAACACACGAAAAGATCGTTTATAATGCCAAACACACGTACTGGGGTTCCAGATTGATGAATCCTACAGATAGACAGCTTTGTAAGGTACTAGTTGATCGCAAAAATGGAATTGATTTCGTGTCCCCTGGACACTCAACGTAATAGCCGGCTGATCCGAGAAAAATTCCTGACCTTATAGACTTTGCCATATCTAAAAATATAATAATAATTACAATAATTACAGAAATTTCTAATGATTTAACTTCTGACCATTCTCCTATAATAGTAACATACTATGGAAGGACTAACTTATGAAATTATCCCGCGAATACAAATTAGTTAAAATATAGAAAATACGTAAGTAGTCACACGAACCCAAATTTTCAGTGTGAGGAAGACATTAATGAATACGTCAATATCTTTATGTCATTACTTACTTCAGCCATGGAACATTCTAATAGTCAAACTTTTATAAAGGATGATAAGATTACTTCCAATACTGAAATTGAAAAACTTCGCCTTGAAAAAAGAAAACTCAGAAGAGAATGACAACAAACCAAATCACCAGCTGCAAAGCTGAGGCTGTCCACAGCAATTAAAAAAATAATAAAAGAACTCCAATTAGAAGAGGATCGTTAAAGTAGGAAATACATTAAAAACTTAAATAATAAAAATACTAATTTTTCAATACGGAAGGCAGCGAAGGATATTAAACCACAGGTAGAAGCACAAAGTCGTAGGGCAGAAGATAAGGCCAATTTGTTTGCAATCCACTTAAGCATAGGCTTTTAACCCAATGCCCAAACAAATTACCTGGATATGATTCAATAACACCATATATGATTAAAAACCTACCGAATGTGGCAATAAATGAACTGAATAAAACCTAAGAAAATTTAGATAAAAAAATTGGTATGCAGTTTTAATTAGATATATATTAATTATTTTTATTTTTGAGTTTTTCTACTTCTTAGGAAGTTATCTTCAATAGGTCTTTTTGCTACAAAAATGTTTGAAAATAAATATAAAGGTAGGGTTTTTTTCAATAACTTAAAATTGGAAAATCTGGTGGCGGGATTTTTTTAGATCTTGCAAATAGTCCCATTTTTTATTTTCTTTAAAAATGCAATCAGAGGAAATATAATCAATAGTAGATTTTGATATTTGGAGGAATAACTGGTATTCGTCAGTTATATTAGTTTTGAAATAAATTTTTCTTGATGACTTATATCCCAAGGCTCGAAGCATGTTCACTGTGTCATCTCCTGCTCTTCTTTTTAAAATTTTAAATAATTTTTGTGATTACAGAGTTTCGTTAGTGTATATTTAAACCTGTACAAATTGATGAGTACATCTTTTTAGAAATTAAAAAAAATCATATTGCAAATGGAATACTTGTAGAGGTGTTGGAAATTGGGATGAACATAGCTCCCCTAGTTGCCTAGAATGCTTGTTAAAAATACCACTTTTAGAAATACATACATATTGCTCATTATCTATTCACATTTTGATTTTCATTTTGCTTCTGTTCGGCTTTGTTTGGAACATTTTTTCTTTCTCGGTTATTATTTGCGTGACAGTTTTCTTTTATAAAATTCATTTTATCAAAAATTCTAATACGAGAACACTCCAACACAAGAACAAACAATATATATATGCGAATGTTTCTCAAAAATATTTTTATTATAAATTCTAGAAAATTTATAAAAATTTAAATAATAAATTAAAAACCTATCGAATGTGGCAATAATTGTGCTATGAATAATTTTCAGAGCGATCTTGAAACTAAGACTTTATCCAAAAATTTAGAAAACTTCTCTGATTAAAATGATATCAAAGCCAGGAAAAGATTGTGCTATAACATCTTCATATAGACCTATTACCTTACCTTCTTGCTTGACGACGCTGTTCGAAAATGCATTTCAAAGGAAAATTCTACCTTTCTTGAACGATGGATATTTCGTCTCAGTTCACCAGTTTGATTTACGTGAAAAACACGGAACCATAGAACAAGTGAATCGTCTAACTGGAGAGATAAGGAAATGTTTCGAATTAAAGAGATATTGTTCAGCTATTTTCTTAGATGTCGCACAAGCATTTGACAAAGTTTGGCAGAAGGGCCTAATCTATAAAATTAAACGTTTACACCATGCACAGTGGGGAAGAATCGAAATTTTTTGGAAATAAATCTGTAACTTCTGATCGGCTGAGTGTATAATGTTAAGTTTGTAAGGGGGACACAACGAACCCCTCAGGGACGGAACTAAGGGGGCTCAAAGTTAGGTACCTCTGACATAGGCCCTGATAAGACCTATAAAAGACATGCTTACATGTCCTATTTATCTCTTATAGTTTTCGAGTTATTTCTTTCTTAACTAGTTAAAGAACAAAATTACCTACTGAATAAAAAATTTGAAGTCGATATCTTTACCGAGTCCAAAAATACACGATTTTGAATTTGAAAATTGCAAAAAAGACGACTTTTTGTGTTTTTTAGCCGAAAAAGTATCTACACTCTTTTTTATCTAAAATAAAATTTCCTTTAGCAACATATAATAATTTTGCACTTTTCTGAAAGGCAACTTCACAGAAATGTCTTTAAGATAAAAAACAAGCCCAATAACTCAATTGGTCATGGTACACACCCTCCCGAATTCGACCCATTTTATATAAAAGTTTTCATTTTAGACCATATTTTCTCAAATCCCAAAGCACGAATCGACAATCGGAATATATTTTAGGAATCCTCAATATGTTGTTAAAAGTTCTAAATCAAAATCTACGGGACTTCGGAAAAATGTGGATTACATAGCCAAAAATGTAAAATAACCCATTTTTGGGAATTTTCATTAGTTTTTTTGGGAATTCAGGAAAACCCTACCGCTGATTGAAATTTGGTTAACGCGCTTTTATTTACATTAATAAGATCCACATTTTTTGCAAATTTCATTAAGATATCTTTATAAACAAATCTGTTATTACAATTAAAAAATTTGTATTTTCTCCAAAAACCCCAAATTGGGCCTTTTATGTGGCTTATTTCTAAATAGCGAAAGAAATTTTAAAAATGTGTATTCCACATTAAGCTTATCCTTTAGCATATATAATTTCCGATCGTCTGAAGAAAGATTCAAGTCAATATCATGCCTCATTTCAGAAATATGCGCCTTTAAACTTTTATATTTCCAATTTATTGTATATATGATTATTTTTTTACAAAGTTGCAACTTTTGCCTTTAGCTTTGCGTGAATAATTACTTAGAGAATTATGAATATTTCTGTATACTTTTAATAATATCTATACACAAAATATTTTTATAAAAATAATTAATAAATATTTTTTATTTTTAATAGGGTTGTCATATTTCCCAAATTTAAGTAAATATTTATCTTTTTCTAAGCATTCATATATTTCTATTAATGAATTTAAAATAACAAAACAAACAAAAAATGACTATTTAATCAATAAGTATTTTATTAGTTTACTTTTATGGCGTTTACCTAAATTTAACAAATGTGCTTATCTATTGGTGATGATTAAAGATTTATATATTTATGATTTAGTGGCAATGTACAGGTATCCTTTCCGGTGATACCTAGCTGCAGCATTTATCTATTACTGAAGGCTCAAAATCTATATTTTTATGAACTAGTGACAACGCACAGGTAATATCCTTTCCGGTGATACCTAACAGCAACATATATTATCAATGAATTCGGTATAGGTACTCTTCCAAATTGACTCTTACAGATATTTTACCTAATGAAAATTCACAGAATACCTGTAAATATATATTCCTGTGCGATATATCTAATAGATATATATAAATGCGCAGCTAATACTTATCAACATCATAACGAAGTTGATTACCATGGTGATTACATTGAAACATGAACAATTGTGTTGTTTTCTGTGGAGTTTATCTAAAAATGATCTTAATCGTTTAGAATTCATAAAAACTACATATCATGCAAAAGTCGACGTCATTGGTAAATCTCAGATAGAGAGCTTTTTAAAGTTGTATGACGTAAAATTAAAGTCCTGGAATCAGCGTACTAACAGATTAAAAATTAAACATTCCAATTGGATGGATACTGATATAGAAATATCGGCGTGCAAAATATCAACTGGAGCACCCTGCAAAACATATGATGATTTAAGTACAAGAACTAAGAAGAAATGACTGGCCCATAAGTTTTCTATAATTTCGAATGAAGAAGTTTCTGATACATTCAAAGAAATGTTAGATAAGGAGAAGCAACCTAAGAGTGCAATTAATATCGGTAAAATACTGCCAACTGCCTCACCAAAACGTCTTAAACGGATTGCCGAAAGTGCACCTACTCCAACATCACAATCCAATTTTAAAGAGAAAGAAGCAATTACTTTAATGCTTGAACTAGACCTCAGCCGAAACAAATATCAAATTTTAAGAAAAGCTCTGATTGAAAAGGGGCACTCAATTCTACCATCATACAGGGATATTCAAGAAAAAAAGCAAACTATTTTACCATCCGAAAAGGAAGCATGTGTAGTGCTATCTTCTTTGCTTGAGAATACAGCTACTAGGATAGTTGCAGATTTTTCTGCAGATCAGTTGCAAAAAGTAAATAACAGCGACGTTGTATTAATCTGTAAGTGGGGATATGACGGACTATCAGCCCTTCCTAAATACAAGCATGCTAGTGGAAGTAGGAAAATGGCGGATTATAAAATCGAATTTATAGCATCTTTGGTGCCATTAAAAATGCAATCATATTCCTTAAAGCAATCTTCATCAAAGTGTAAAAACTCATTTGAAGATATATGGCTTAACACCACTCCAGGATCAAAACATTTTTGCAGACCTATTTGGTTCGAATACACAAAGGAGTCGAAGACAACAACAAAGGATCTAATGGAATATACTAAAGATGAAATATATGATTTACAACCTCTTTCAATAACCATAAACCAATACACATTCGACATATCGTTTCAACTGAGTCTAACAATGATTGATGGAAAGGTTAGTAGTGCCATTACGGAAACATCTTCTTTTTCGAAATGCTCACTATGTGATGAAACAAAATCACAATTTTCGGATTTTGGTAAAGCTAAGAGTATTAATGAAGAATTTCTATCTTTCGGAATATCTCCACTTCACGCCAGAATACGGTTCATGGAGCATTTTCTGCACATAGCAAATGATTTAAAGTATAGAAAATTTAACAAAACCTACCAGAAACAACGAGGATTTAAAAACGCTTAGAATATTTGAGAAAAGTAGAATCCAGGATAAATTCAGAGAAGAGACAGGATTAAACATCGACAAACCTCTGCCGCCTGGTGTTAGTACAAATGATGAAAACACAGCAAGAAGGTTTTTCGGAAATTTCGAAATTACATCAAAAATAACTGGTATTAATAAAGAGTTACTTGAAAGGACTAACATGCTATTAATGGCAATTAATAGTAGGCACAAAATTAACTCCGCTCGATTTTGAGAATATGCAACAAAAATATCTAAACTACTTGTTTCTCTATATCCATGAAAAGAAATGACACCAACCGTACATAAAGTATTGTGCCATGGCGAAATTATAATTGAACGAAATATTCTTCCACTCCAGAAGAGGCTCAAGAAGGAAGAAACAGAGATTTTAAGTACGTTCAATTATTCAGCTCCAGGAAATGCTCCAGAACGTCACTAAACGAGGATATTTTTAATAGCCTATTGTTATCATCAGACCCTGTACTGACATCAATGAGAAAACGTTGGGTTTATTATGAGCCTTTATCAACTCAAAGTACTGATGACTTGAAGGACCTTTATTATCTTTTAGATATGTATGCAGATACAACAGATTATTTTATAGAAAATAAGTAGTATAAGTTTAAAATATTAGAAAAATTGTCTACATAAATTTAATGTAAATAAGTAATAAAAAATCGTATTAGAAATAGAATATTTATTAAGGAAGATGATAAATACCAAAAATAATAATATTGATTAGGTTAAAATAGACATTTTTGTTTGTTTTGTTACTATAAATTCATTAATAGAAATGTATGAATGCTTAGAAAAGGATAAAGATTTACTTAAATTTGGGAACTGTGGCAACCCTATTAAACATTTTTTTATTATTTTTATAAAAATATTTTGTGTATAGATATTATTAAAAGTATACAAAAATATTCATAATTTTCTAAGTAATTATTCACGCAAAGCTAAAGGCAAAAGTTGCAAGTTTGTAAAAATATAGTCATATATACAATAAATTGGAAATATAAAAGTTTAAAGGCGCATATTTCTGAAATGAGGCTTGAATATTTTTTCAAAAGATCGGAAATTATATATGCTAAAGGATAAACATAATGTGGAATACATATTTTTAAAATTTCTTTCGCTATTTAGAAATAAACCAAAAAAAGGCCCAATTTGGGGTTTTTGGAGAAAATACAAATTTTTTAATTGTAATAACATATTTGTTTATAAAGATATCTTAATGAAATTTGCAGGAAATATAGATCTTATTAATGTAAATAAAAGTGCGTTAACGAAATTTCAATCAGCGGTAGGGTTTTCCTGAATTCCCAAAAAAACTAATGAAAATTCCCAAAAATGGGTTATTTTACATTTTTGGCTATATAATCCACATTTTTCAGAATTCCCGTAGATTTTGATTTAGAACTTTTAACAACATATTGAAGATTCCTAAAATATATTCCGCTTGTCGATTCGTGCTTTGGGATTTGAGAAAATATGGTCTAAAATTGAGTATTGGGCTTGTTTTTTATCTTAAAGTCTTTTCTGTGAAGTTAGCTTTGGATTTTTAACTTAATTTTCTTTTAAAAATTACTAGAATGTATAAGTTTTTGATAAAATTCACGCTTTTCAATTAAAGTGATTTTTAAATTCAGGAAAATCCCGAGATGCATTCTCTATGTGCCGCACTATTAGTTAAAATAAGAATAAAAAAGAGATGTCGACTTTAGGATTGCAAGGAAAAATCGAATTGCCTAAAGTCGGCAGGCTGTGCTGATTATAGGAAATTGTGAAACTTTTTTGTTCCTAAGGTTACACAGTGGTTCCAAAACGTTTTTTTGGAAATAATTCTGTAACTTGTAAACCGTAGGAAATATATAAATAAAATTTTACCTTGTCATAGCTGAGGTGTTTTCGAGTTGATTTGGAAAAGCACAGTTAGCCGAGTTGCAAATCAAAAATTTTAATTTCACAAAATGGTTGTAAATTTTGCTAAACATAGCTAATTCCAACACCCGAACCGAATTTAGTCGAGTCGTAAACAAAAATTAAAATTCTTTTTTCTGTGAGCGTACTTCCCCAGCCGAAGCAGCGACACTAAACATTGTTCGAAGCAGCGAAACCAGACATTGCTTTTGCTTTCAAGGAAGAAGAATTTTGATGAAGAATTTGTTTTTGTGAAATTAAAAACTAGTGAATTTATTTTCGTAATGTTTTCTTTTATGTTTTGCAATTGAAAACCAATGTATTTATTTTTGTATAATAACACAGTACAACAGCCAATCTGGGGGGTGATAAATTCCAAGTCAGGGTGATGGTACTAGGTCAGTATAGTTAAAACCCTCAAAGGGTTTGGCGTTCGTATGTGTCAGTTTTTTTTTATATGACCTTTTAAATTTTTTCCTTATCTTGATGTTTTTTCGCTTAGTTGTAACATTTTGGCAAAAACGTAGTTTAACATAACTCGAGAACCACTTGTCCGATTTTGCTAAAACAAACTCAAAAAAATTTAGAATTACAATTTCTTTAATCCGTTCATATAACGTTTTTCTTTATAATCAACAGTTTTGCCGGTAAAAATAAATTTGTGGAGAAAAAAAAATATTTTTTTGCCTAAAAATTAATTTTTTTTTTTTTAAATTCATAAAAAATCCAAAACGGAAAAAAGGATCAAGTGTTATTAATTTCATGTAAAGTCACATAACCTATAAACAAAATGCGACATAGATCATAGAAATCGATTAAAGCGTTCTGCTTTTATTTACAATTAAGTGAAGGTATCCCATTTTGACAAGAATATTGATATTTGTTTTTATTCAAAAAAGTGTCATTTATCGCCTTTTTTATAAATTTTCCCCAATAACTCCAGACTTCTGGCCATAAACTACTAAAAAAATTAAGTAAACATTTTTATAATTTTTTATTTTTATTTTATTTATTTATTTTTATTTATTTTAATAAATATTGCCTAGACTTTTTCGATGGTGGTTGTTCGGGACTAGTGGCATCGCATTCATCGTTATCATCAGTTTCTGAACCACACATAATGTCAATGTGTGACTCCACTGTTGGCCCTTCTGCATCTCCTGAAAATTCTTTATCATCAAGATCATCCTTGTCTTGCCACACAAGCTTACTCCACCAGCAAATTTCCGCAATTATTGCACTCGGCGATTTTTTGCCTCTATATCTGTAAGTTTTTGTTTTATTAAAATGAGTTTGAAAAAATAAAAAATCAGTATTACCTCATTTCAAATGGCATAGCAACTTGATGATAGCGTTCACCTTGTTCATCAGGTTCGGTAGCCAATTGTTTGCTGAAGTAGTCCAGATGATGATGTAAATAATGGATTTTCAAGGACATGTGGACACCAATTTTTTTGTTCCTAAGGTTACACAGTGGTTCCAAAACGTTTTTTTGGAAATAATTCTGTAACTTGTAAACCGTAGGAAATATATAAATAAAATTTTACCTTGTCATAGCTGAGGTGTTTTCGAGTTGATTTGGAAAAGCACAGTTAGCCGAGTTGCAAATCAAAAATTTTAATTTCACAAAATGGTTGTAAATTTTGCTAAACATAGCTAATTCCAACACCCGAACCGAATTTAGTCGAGTCGTAAACAAAAATTAAAATTCTTTTTTCTGTGAGCGTACTTCCCCAGCCGAAGCAGCGACACTAAACATTGTTCGAAGCAGCGAAACCAGACATTGCTTTTGCTTTCAAGGAAGAAGAATTTTGATGAAGAATTTGTTTTTGTGAAATTAAAAACTAGTGAATTTATTTTCGTAATGTTTTCTTTTATGTTTTGCAATTGAAAACCAATGTATTTATTTTTGTATAATAACACAGTACAACAGCCAATCTGGGGGGTGATAAATTCCAAGTCAGGGTGATGGTACTAGGTCAGTATAGTAAAACCCTCAAAGGGTTTGGCGTTCGTATGTGTCAGTTTTTTTTTATATGACCTTTTAAATTTTTTCCTTATCTTGATGTTTTTTCGCTTAGTTGTAACATTTTGGCAAAAACGTAGTTTAACATAACTCGAGAACCACTTGTCCGATTTTGCTAAAACAAACTCAAAAAAATTTAGAATTACAATTTCTTTAATCCGTTCATATAACGTTTTTCTTTATAATCAACAGTTTTGCCGGTAAAAATAAATTTGTGGAGAAAAAAAAATATTTTTTTGCCTAAAAATTAATTTTTTTTTTTTTAAATTCATAAAAAATCCAAAACGGAAAAAAGGATCAAGTGTTATTAATTTCATGTAAAGTCACATAACCTATAAACAAAATGCGACATAGATCATAGAAATCGATTAAAGCGTTCTGCTTTTATTTACAATTAAGTGAAGGTATCCCATTTTGACAAGAATATTGATATTTGTTTTTATTCAAAAAAGTGTCATTTATCGCCTTTTTTATAAATTTTCCCCAATAACTCCAGACTTCTGGCCATAAACTACTAAAAAAATTAAGTAAACATTTTTATAATTTTTTATTTTTATTTTATTTATTTATTTTTATTTATTTTAATAAATATTGCCTAGACTTTTTCGATGGTGGTTGTTCGGGACTAGTGGCATCGCATTCATCGTTATCATCAGTTTCTGAACCACACATAATGTCAATGTGTGACTCCACTGTTGGCCCTTCTGCATCTCCTGAAAATTCTTTATCATCAAGATCATCCTTGTCTTGCCACACAAGCTTACTCCACCAGCAAATTTCCGCAATTATTGCACTCGGCGATTTTTTGCCTCTATATCTGTAAGTTTTTGTTTTATTAAAATGAGTTTGAAAAAATAAAAAATCAGTATTACCTCATTTCAAATGGCATAGCAACTTGATGATAGCGTTCACCTTGTTCATCAGGTTCGGTAGCCAATTGTTTGCTGAAGTAGTCCAGATGATGATGTAAATAATGGATTTTCAAGGACATGTGGACACCAATTTCCGAGAATGCTCTTAACATCCTTGCGACAGAAACATCGTAGTTGTTAGAACGATGCTTTCCCAACAAGCCTTCTATTACTTCTTTGATTGCCTGCCATGCATTCAATTCAGCGTCAATCAAAATATTATTGAATGCGTCACTTTTAATCAGCTTTCGTATATCTGGAGCATTTAGTACGCCTGATTGGAAAAAATTAATTTGTTAAGATGGAAAATCATGGGAAATGAATGTGATATTATAACTTACCTTCTTTAATTTTACTTTCGCTGAGTCTCGGGTAAATTAGTTTCAAACACAAGAAAACTTCATCTCTTTTGGCGACAGTTTTGATAAAATTCTTAACAATTCCAAGTTTAATATGCAGTGGAGGCAGCAATATCTTCTCCTTCGGCACTAGAGGCTCACGAATAATATTGGCCGTTTGTAACCTGCTGTGCTCTCTGAGTTTCCATCCGTGGCATGCATATTGGTCACCGGAAAATCGTGTGTCCCAATCGCACAAAAAGCACATATATTTTATATAGCCGCTTTGAAGACCGCAAAGCATTGCTACAACTTTTAAATCGCAGCATATGCGCCACATATGTTTGGCGTAGTTAACCATTTTTAAAATATTTTCCAGTGCATCATATGTTTCTTTCGTTTCTGTACTATAGGCGATTGGAACTGAAGGTTTTTTTATTGTCTTATGCAGTAAAACCGCCTTCAAGCTGAGTTTTGAACTGTCAATAAATAATCTCCAGTCATCTGCTTCATATTTTATTTCCATTGCGTCCATCAATTTTCCTACATCCGGCCAATATGCAGAAGTTTTTTCATCATTCACAAGGAATAAACTTTGGAGTGTTGCCTGGCGACTTCGATAAGCTGTGACTTTCACACCGGGTGCCAACAAATTGTTTGATTTCAAAATGGAAGCCAGCTCTTCCGATTTATGCTGTGTTAATTCCAACTTGGCAACAATTGAATCAAGCTTATTTTGATTTGTTAAAATTGGCCCATTGGATACTGATGGCTCATATGGGGGATCATCACGTGCATGATATGTCGGAGCAGTCGTAGAAGAGAAAATATCTGGGCTAGAAGCTTTTGGCACAGGAATGTGGTCCGAATGAGGCAATGGTGTTGCGGCACTTGCAACACCAACGTAATTATACGATTTTCTTATCCTTTTTGCGGCTCCTTTATTCGCACATGCATAGCAATTCAATGGATTGTGACCTTCGCCAGGATTAATCCAAGTCATTGGGATACCGAATGGCATACTTTCACGTCTTCTATTTTTCCAATCCATTAGACGGTTGTAGCAGCTTTTACACACTATATTTGGTACCCAATTTTCGTTCACTATAACATTTTGGTTGAAGTACATCTCGTATGTTTGAACAAAATCAGTACTGAAATTTCCCCTTTTTTATGTGTTGAGACATATTGACCACAGTAGTAGCAAAAGCTATTTGTATCTGGCTTGCACAGTTCCATATTCTGTTCTCTTTTGTTCACTTTTAAAAAACTGGAGAAACATCACTTTTACTGTTCGCGTTCGTCGGCACTTGTTGAATGACAAAAATCACAGAACCAGTGTGAGTATAATGACAATGCATGTTTTATGTGAACATTACAGAACCAGTGTTGCCACATCAATATTTCTCTTTTAGCACAGTAGAAAAATATGAGAGAGTTCGGCTTGTGAGTGTCAATGTTTTCTCCAAATAATGTTGTGCATATCTGGAGCAAATTTTTGAAATTCATACATTTACCTAATTGTGAATAAATGAGAAACGCGTGCATCGATTTTCATGATCTATGCCTTTTTTTGCTCATGAGTTCTGTGACTTTACGCGAAAGTAATTAGTTTTGGCACTTTTTTCCATTTTGGATTTTTTATGAATTTAAAAAAAAAATATTTAAATTTTTAGGCAAAAAATACTTTTTTCCCTTCATACATTCATTTTTAACTTCGAAAGTGTTGCACATATAGGAAAACGTTATAGAAACAGATTAGAGAAATTGTAATTCTTAATTTTTCTAAAATTTTTTACCAAAATGTTACAACTAAGCGAAAAAACATCAAGATAAGGAAAAAATTTAAAATGTCATAAAAAAAAACTGACACATACGAACGCCAAACCCTTTGAGGGTTTTACTATACTGACCTAGTACCATCACCCTGACTTGGAATTTCTCACCCCCCAGACAATAATCCCAAAAATGTTCCACAGTGTAATATGTGTATGTAGTTATGTTAAAGTGCATACAAACAATTTAATAAAAAAAACTTTTATTTTATTTTTTTCATTTTTAGTTGTGATGAAATTAAAAACTGGTGACTTGGACATGTAGTGTTTGAGTATTTTTTTTTTATTCATCTGTATTTATATGATTATTTTTATTTTTGTAAAACGAAAAAATAAACTTGTGAATTGTTTTTGTTTATATGGAAAAAATAATCTTCTGAAAGGTTTTTGACATTAATGAAGATATATTTGATTTTGTTGGGTATAGTCATGGATAATTTGTTCTTAATGTTATATTTTGAAATGGAGAGGGATAATTGCGAAATTTATGGTAATATGATTTTAAAATGTGAGTCGATTTGAATTATTTATTTATATATATTGTTACGAAATTGTACTTGAATTCAAATATAACGGTTTTAACGGCTGGTTTAAACTTAAATAATGCTTCTCAACCTTTCCCTATCTTTCTCAATGCTTCTCGACTTTTCTGTTCATGTTAACAGCAGTTAAAATATCTGTAGAAATATAACATTGAATGAGAAACTTTCACCATTGTTTGTAAATATGGCAACACTAAATATTGAAGCTGCTAACATTAACATCGAAAGCTCTAGAATGCGAATATACTAGTTTGTCCGTTAAAAATATTGTAGAAATAGAGCTTTCGAAAGTCATCTAGAAGGTAATGCAGTGTGGCCGTAAGAACACCATTGAGTCAGTCTAATTGGAAGCATCGTTAAGTAAAGACAAATTAACTGCCTTGGCGATATATTCTTGTACATTATTAAAGTGTGTGTGTGTGTACTAGAACACATAGTGACTATTTAAACTGTTATTGTTGTACATTTTAAAATAAAATAAAGAGTCGTTCAACTTTTAAACTACTAAACTGCTTTTATTTGCAAATAAAGTACCGGTTTATTTAAAAGGAAGTAAAGCACAGTTTTTAAAAAACAAAAACGTAACAATATCATCCATACAAAATTTTATATTTTGATAGAAAAAAACGCAACATGGATTAAAAGTCATAGCAAATTTGGATAATAAAAATTAAAACGAATGGCAGTCATCAAGTGGTCATGCAGTATTTGAACTAAATTATAATTAAAATTTTTAAGCGAACCAAAATTTCATTCAATATATACATTAAATATAAAAATATTTAATTATGC